>OX940985.1:18054045-18239705 GCA_954871275.1 Leptopterna dolabrata
AAAGGTGAATTATTACACAACGGTTTATTATTTACCTTATGCTTCATGAATAACTACAAATAATTAATGATTTAATTATTGAATCCCGCGCATTTGTATGAAACTTTAATTCCCGGGCCGGCTACAATACCATTTAGAGCTGCTTGGGGGTATTGACCACAGCTAACAGTGACCTACGCAGATTTATTACAGATTCAGATTCTACGTCGCATTTCAAACGATTTCATTGCGCGCAACCGGCTCCAGCAGCGCATAAAGTTGCGCAGTCCTGGAACTGCACAAAATTGAAGATAACTGTATACCTTGAGTGTGGCACATGATTTTGCACTATTTTTCAGTGCTGAATCACATTGTAATAATACCCGTTTTCTGTTTGGTAGGGAACGCCAGGATTCACTGGTGTAAGAAGTTAATTTTTCACGGAAAACACATAATTTACGTAGATGGATTTTCTTACTTCAAGTTACTGTATTGAAAAAGGTTACTTACAATAAAATAAGAAAATCCATTCATGCAAATGATGTTTTTCGATGAAAAATTGACATCTTACTCCTATAAAGGCTGGGATTCCCTACCAAATCAGAAAACGGATATTACCACGTGATTTAGCGCTGAAAAATAGTGCAAAACCATGTGCTGCACTCA
Source organism: Leptopterna dolabrata (assembly GCA_954871275.1). Lineage (NCBI taxonomy): Eukaryota > Metazoa > Arthropoda > Insecta > Hemiptera > Miridae > Leptopterna > Leptopterna dolabrata. The sequence continues at coordinate 18,054,691 of OX940985.1, forward strand.
AGGATTACCGTTATCTTCAATTTTGTTTTTGTTGTTTTTCAACTCGAGGACTGGGCAACTTTTCTTATTTATCTAAATCTGTAATAAGTAAAAAAGAGGTTCTCAGTTGAAAAACAAAGTTGCGAACAATTGCGCGATTTTGTGTTTTTTAAATTTACGTAAAAAATTATGAAAACTGGCGTTGGTCCAGTTTAAAAAAAATATGGACGGTAGGGGAAGGAAATGAAGGGGGTGGGACACCTTCGTTGGCCACCCTGTATAATTGATTACTTATCTCAATATTCCTACTGTTTATAATAATAATAATAATAATTTAATGCCATAAACACACAATATTTATATCGGTAGAAAACGTCAAAACAATAGTAGCTACCTACTTTATATATTAAATTTTTTTTAATCGGTAACAACAAAATTCCTGGTCCAGCAGAAAGGACTTGAGATGTGCTTCAGGCATGTGAACGAGGACTGAACAGGGCAAATAGTTCTCTGAAGATGGAGGGTAAATTTATGGTATATTTACACTGTTTCACAAATTTATTGTACATTTACTTGTTTACAGTATTTTCGTTTTTCACTAAAAGCAGTGTGGCTGCAAAGGCAATATATTTTGTTCGATTTGTTCCTGTTATTCGACAGAAAATATAAAACACTGAACGTTCTCAAGTAGAGTTATAGAATGTTGAGTTGATGTAGGTATACCAAACTGTCGGCTTGAAAGTTTGGTTATAAAACAATGACATTTATTCACCCATACTTGTGACAATGGTGGCCTGAACATCGTGAGTAGTTTGTAACACAAATGAAAACTGATAAATACTGAATAAACATAGGAAAACACTACAATAATACGCACATTCATTTTAGAAAAGATGTGGCAAAATCAGGCAGACTGACCCCTCCGCATCACCCAGGTAGTGGACTGCACTTAAATGACCACCAGATGTTAACATGTTCATTAAAAACATGCTACCGTAAGCCCTAAAATGAAAAGAATAAGGAAAATGGAAAACGATAATGAATGTCACAATGTGTATTTATGTTACTTGATAATAGGTTATTAAAATGCAGTACCTCTCAGATACAAACTGATTCTTACACAATTGAAAAATTTATTTGTTATCGTTATTGTATAAAATTACAGTTATGTGTTAAAAACAAATTAGTAACAAATTAAAAATTATGTAACCCTAAATATATATTATATGGTTTATAGAAGGCATTTAGGTATAAGACAGTGAACTAGCTCTCCAGTGAACGGTATCAATAGCAAAAGTGCAGTGCATTAAGTCTCTCCATACGCGAGTGCCGTGCCGATCCGAACGTATATAAATGTCATACATCGAACAAGCGCGTACTGCCAAGAATTTTGGACAAAATTCTTTTTCCAGCAAGGGGGACATGTGCGACCTCAAAAATCGGTGCACATAAAAAAGCTACCGAACGAAGGCGACATCCCAGGCGTGTGCGCTAAGTCAGCACTACGCCTCACCGCGGCAGGGCTCTTGAAACCGTAGACAAAGAAAATCGGGGCTGTCTTCCCCGGTTACTCGACGAGTACGGAACTCTCCGCGATGAGCCCAGCGCGAGTTTTATAAACTATTGGTGCCATCCGAAGAATGGGATAGCCGGTCGTGGCGGATTGACGCCCCCACGACGTCGAACGTCCGGAGGTAGCGACTCTCGGACGCCCCGTTCTACTGGAGGCCCCCTTCCCAACGCTGCTGCCACCGTCTCCGCCGCCGAAACGGACAATTCTCCGGGCACGAGTGCGCGGGCGCGAGTGGAAACGATGCTGGAGAGCTTAGGAAAGACCAAGGTATAATAAAGACAATAATTAACTACAATAAATTAATCATAGCTTAAGCAATACGTACAATACATACATACACAACATATATCCAGTGCTTTCCTTTGCTAACTCCTTGTCCCCGGCGATCGAGTGGGTATCCAGGAAACTAGTAAGGCGTGGGAACTCTCCGGCAAAGGCCTTTAGCCTGCCGGAAGACCGGCCCGGAACCGAATAATATTCAGGTTCCGGGATACAAATCCTACTACTTACAATGGTAAGACCGGTATAACAGTATATTTTTAGTGTACCTATTAGTGGAAATACGCAATCCTTCAATAACTCAGTTTTTTATTATTTTGAAACGGATTTCCAGTACTTCTGTCTACCCCCCCCCCCCCCCCCCCCACCAAGGTAGAATTAACACGTATACACCTAGCAATAGATAGGTAATGGATTTCGTGCCACTTATTATAATAACTGATTGATAGGTATGTGTAGATTTGTATGTGTAGTGTTGTATATATACCTACTTTAATGTAACTGTACATAATGTACACTATGAGGGAACAACTATAGTTGACAATGCTCTAAAGGCACATGATGTACGTGGGTTTAACTAGGTACCTTCGATGCATGGTCCTCTTTTGGGGCATGCTATACACATTACACAACGCTCTAAAGGCACATGTTGTACCTTCGATGCATGATCCTCTTATGAGCCATACCATAAACAATGCTCTAAAGGCACATGTTGTAAATGGGTTTTAATAGGTACCTTTCATGCATGATCCTCTAAAGGCTAGCGTCCACTGGAGACGGGCCGCATCGGGGCGGGCCTCATCGCAAAAAGCGGGCATTTCGATCATGAGTGTGTGCATGGAGGTGCGTCCACTGCAAGCGGGCCGCATCGGGGCGGGCCTCATCGCATATTTCAATCGACCCCCAGGCGGATTTTTGCGGCTGTGCGAGGGGTCCGGGCCCGCCCCGATGCGGCCCGTCTCCAGTGGACGATAGGCAGACGGATTTCAGATTTGACATCGAGGAGGGAACCTAATAAACAGGGGTGACTGTTTTATTTCATTAATTTTATTCTCGGTTTAATTATTTTCTTTCATTGTTTTCATGGGTGTCGTCGGTACACGCAAATAGTAGCAACAACCATGTGGTAACTTTGAATTAAATGTACACTGAATGACTTGAAATAAGGTATATATTTTGAGAGAATCCGGAGGTGTAAAAACATAGGTAAAAACATAGCCATCGAATAGAATAGAATAGTTTGGTGGTGGTGGTGGTGGCATCTGGAGAAGTTCAGCGTACTTTTCGTATGACATCCGGAAATACTGAAAGAACTTGGTCCCGTCGTCGACAAATCCGCAAATAAGATACTCCCCGAACACTCTTCTCTTCAAACAGATGTCGTGGACCCAATAGCGGTGCTTCCTTTTCCACTGTTTTCTTTTCGCATTATCTTCATTTAATGCCAGCATTAATAGAAGTTCTTCGTAAGAATAATCCATGGTGGAACGACACAAACAAACAAAACACGGAACAGCAGAATGAGCACGAAACCGATTCAAAATCCCGCCTTTTTTCTCGTTCCCGCTCAATTTTTCCGATGCGATGCGCCCCGCCCCGTCACCCCCAATGGACGCACTATCCATTTTGCGATGAGACCCGCCCCGATGCGGCCCGTCTCCAGTGGACGCTAGCCTTTATAGGGCATGCTACATTATCTTTGTGCAACCTATAATGTTTACGAAGACGAAGTGAGGATTAGGAAGACATGAAGAGTACAAAAGCTTTGTTCGTGCTGTCCACTTAGGGCTAGCTCCGAGGAAATTCAGTTTTTTCTTGAACCGAACTGGCTTGGTGTAGGGTGAGCTCTGAACAGCTCACTCGGAGTAGGGTGAGCCTGGACCTTGTTCGGAGCACGGTCAGCTCGAATGGGTCGAGGGCATGTCGACGGCACATGCACAGAACAGCAGGGCTCCAGCTGCCCCAGGACAGCACAAACACCGGATCACTTGGCTCGGAGCTCGCCCTGGGTCCGCATGAACAGCGAATCCTTGCCTCACCCTTACTGCGCATGCCCGGGTTGCTCTAGACGAGCTCTGAGGGACTGCACAAACAAAGCTACAAGTAGGAATGTGTGCACGGCAGTAGTTGACTCACCAATGCTCCTTTTCTTCAGTGTCTCTGATAAGCAAATATCTCGAAGATTCCAGTGCTCGTGCGCCTCTCTCCTTCCCCTACCCTTCTCTACGTTCCCTTTTGTACCCTAAACCTAAATTCCTTCTTGCTCCCCGTTGAGCTCGCTGTGTAGTGACAACTTCATCACAAGTGATGAGTCCATGCGTGTACTGAAAACGGTATGAACACCTTTCTAAGGTTTTAATAAACGAAAATACATCGTACAATTCCAAGTGCGAATTTACGAGAAATAAGAAAGTATGAACGTTTTGGTAACTGTGGTTAACATAAGTCAAAACACTAGGGCTGGTAATAATCATCACAATGCGCTTCATGAAGTTTCATCGCAAGTCCGTACGAGTCTTACAGATACAGCGATCCTCAACCCCTCCCTAAAGAGGCCACATTTCGTGGGTCAGAGTATCCGATAGCTAAATGTAGCATTGACAGAAATATGATATCACCTCTTAGCACATATCACAATCAATCCTTCATTAACTCTACAATAGTTGGACAACCAGAACAATATAGCGTAGAAACAATGTTTGGTCAGAAGCTGGAGTCGAACCCAGAAAGTATATATTGCAGAATTATCATTATAGATACTTAATTCGATCACAGGATGAACTCCCGATCCATGCATCAACACTTAACATCATTACGAGTTGGAGTAGGTAAGGTAACGTGAATGGGCGGGAAATGATGTGGCTGTAGTGGGGTACAATGCGAAAGTACCTACATTAAAATTATGAGCTAACTAAAAACTAAGTCCTTCACAAATTCAGCCAGTTTGGTTTCGGAAGCATTTCGGTTTAGTGACGACAAAGCAGATCATCATCATGACCAATCCAAGCAGATCCCTAAAAACTCTCTCAAAATTACGAAGAGCGGCTAACTTTCAACATGCAAACACACATTGTGAGATTAAATCATTTCCTGTGCTTACTCTTAGGTCAATCGCGGTCAGTGAACTCATGGCGGCAGAACGAGGAACAGTAATCTGAAACAACAAATAGCTTGTGAAGTAACGATATGATGGAGATTAATACAGTAAGGTAACAACTCTGAAGCCCCGGAGGGCGACTGGAATGGCTCCCAGTGGATAGGATGGCTAGAATAGTGGTGGTTATTACGGTAAGGTAGTGGGTACAACAGACCAATTACAATCAGATGAGACTCATACGTCATATTGCTTTCCTGTCCCCCTTACCACGCTGAAATTCTAAGTAGAGCACCTGTAGGACCAACGAATGAGTGACAGGGTGCCGCAACAATTAGAAATAACTTTGACCCTCGTATGACTCCAGGCCTTAAGACACCAATTTCTTCGCTGAAAACATTAGGTACCAGTTCATGCTGAGAAATCCGGAGGTTCGACCATGTTGTAGGTACCTACTACTCGACGAACGATGAGTTTGCGGGGTGCCGCACCAATCACTTTAAAGCTCAAAATAATCTAGCTTGTTTTGGCTTGCCTTTTTCCTCCTAGCAGTGTTCTTCGAGTAATAAACTACTTAGCAAAAAAGCACCGAGGCTGGCATCATCTGCAATGGAAGTGCGATTTACCTCCGTTTCATTTCAATGAGTAGTATTAGCGTAAATGAATGTGCTTGAAGCGGAAAATCTCCTAATGCACCTCGTTCATGAAGGCCAACTTATTCTGCACTCCCACGGGCTTTACAAAATACTTTCAGAATGACATGTAGATTCGTAGATACTCTACCGTTTCTTTCGTACAGATACACCATAATAAGAACTTGACTTCAAAGAGAACTCAAGTTCTTGTTGTGGTGTATCTCTACGAAAGAAGATCGCTTACTAAGGCTCAATTTATTTTTATATGTGGCCTCATTATTGAGATAGATTCGCCACCATCCGACAAATCAACGTGTTCGAATGACTACTTACCTACCGAATACTTAGAGGCGCATAATACCAAGTCAACCCATGTTTTTGACATTCAATTTACTGGTACTTAGCAGAGAACAACTAGGTAAAGTTACTTAGCAATAATATCTTACTTAGCAATCGTACTTTCATCGTCCCATCAGACTTGTCACAAAAACTAACTTGGAGTGGCAAACTCAAGTTAGTTTAACTCAGGGAAGATCACACAACACAGTGTTATGTGTATTTTAGGAGAATATCTCTATTTTTTACAACTGAATTATATCAATTAAAGAGAACTCGGAGAAATACAAGGAAACATCTATTCTTGTACGTGAAGCAGAAACATAACAAACAGGCAATATTGGTTGGTTCTATGCTCTCATTTATCAGTCGGACACAGGTGTGACTGAATCTCCCCCTCTAGTAGTGTTGTGTTACGTAGGACACTTCACAAATGTCTAATTTTTGATAGTTGAACCCGTGGAAAACGTTGAATAATAACGTAGGGTAACGGGCTGAAAGGTATTTCAAGCGTATCGCTACGAAAATGCACTCACGTTTGTTTGCTTGTACATAATCACAGTCAGTGTGTTAAGTCAAATGATAATTATACTCATACGTCATGCTCTTTTAAGATTCATGCTGGGGTTCCTCAGGGGTCCGTTCTTGGTCCCTTGTTTTTCCCTACTCTAAAGGCCGCTCCACACATGCGGTACTCGCCAAGTACCGAGTCGATACTTGCCGATTTCCTAGTAGTGTGGATGGGTTACTCGGTACTCGCCGAGTCACGAGTAACCGTACTTGGGGAGGCTCCGTCCATTGTCGGTTTTTTCCCCGCTTCAAAGGAGACAAATACGCGCCAAGTAGCGAGTAACTGACCCGCTCCACACATGCGGTTCGCAAGGGGCCGATGGTCGAGGTATTTTTCTGTGAATCACATCACCCTCTGTCCCTTCACTGTCTAGTAGTGATCCACATAGTTAGTTCTCTTTAGGGATGGGTATCGATGAAGAAAACATCGATGTTTGCACATCGATGTTTTTTCCTCAAGAAACATCGATGTCTAAAAGACATCGGAGAAAAAATATTGATGTTCAATACATCGAAACATCAATTTATTTTTAAATTGGTATTATTTTAATTTTTCAAGACAATATATTCTCCATCATTTACCTCGGCTCGCGAGCAACTGCGAGTGACTCGCCTCTTTCCCGAGGCGAGTCTTGCGCGGAACGATCCACGAATGTGTGGAGCAAGGAGCTCGTCACTCGCCAAGTAACTTGGCGAGTCACCGAGTTACTCGGTACTTGGCAAGTACCGCATGTGTGGAGCCGCCTTAATGACATAGGTTCGTGCTATCCCCTTGGGCTAGCTCCGAGCAAGTTCAGTTTTCGCTTGAATCGAACTGGGTTGGTGTAGGGTGAGCTCTAAACACGCTCACCCGGAGCAGGGTGAGCCTGGAGCTTGTTCGGAGCACGGGCAGCTCGAATGAGTCGAGGGTGCATGCGCCAAAGAGCAGTGCTCAGCTGCCCCTGGTCTCCTCGTGGGGCACCAGAGGGCTTGCTCAGAGCAGCTCGGAGGAAGCCCCGTGGCCAGCACAAGCACCGAATCGTCTGCTGCGGGACAGCACGAACACCGGACCACTAGGCTTCCTGAGTCTGCACAAACAGCGAATCTTTGCCTCACCCCTAATGCGCATGCCCGGGTTGCTCCAAACAAGCTCTGAGGGACTGCACGAACAAAGCTATTGTTTCAACGAACTAAGATATCAACAGTAGGTACACGGATGATGTGTAGTTCTATCTTTCTTGTAACCTTGCTGAATTACCTGCAGCTATAAGTAAAGTTAACAGGATCCTGTCAGATGTTAGCACATGGACAAGACATAATTCCCTGAGGAATTAAAACCCAAGCTATAGTCTACTCCTCTTCTGGGATTGATAGAAACCATCTAGCACTGATTGCTCTTGAGGGCAGTCCAGTCCCATTTAATGACAAGGTTAAAAACCTGGGGATTGTCATGTCATCTAACATGAGCTGACACACTCACATATCATTGGCCTTGCAGAGGGTCTATGGTTCCCTCTTTACCTGAAGGAAGTGTATTAACTTTATGCCTGAGAATCTTAGACTTTTGCTGGTGAAAAGCTCCTCCCACACTCCTTGTATGGTCATGTTCTTTTTTAACTGACTAAACTCTGTTCTGACCCATAGACTGGAGTTAGCCTTTAACAGCTGTATGGGTTATGCATTTAGACTGAAGTCTAGGGGGCGTATATCTCGGCATTCCCCGAACGTTTTTGGCTGTGGTATAATAGTTTACCTGAGGGAGCAATTTTTGAAGTTAGTTTTCGAATTAGTTCATGCTAACGATTTTCAAAGCACTGATTACCTGGCTCATATGTTTAGCGGTGGTCTCTCCCCTCGTCTGCATGTCCTTAGGCAAACTTGGACTCGTAATCAGTTTTTCATCAACTTGATGAGGGTCTCAGGTGCGAAGCTGTGGAATTCGTTGCCCTTGGCTGTCCATGGGATCCATTCGCTCGGCGCCTTTGGTGGGGCCGCGTTACAATACCTGAAGGGTCAACCATTCCAATTTTTCTCTTTCACATAAATTTTGTTTTTCTTTTTCCATTTTCTTTTTCTTTACTTTTTCTCTCATTTTCTGTCCTTTTTTCCTTGTTCTTTTGTCTTTAAAAAAACACTTATATTGTAATTTGTCAGGAAAGCCATCTAGTGATTTTCATTCTTTGTTACTGTTTTGTACATATACAAGGAGGAGGGTTCTAGTACCCTATATATGTGTAAAATATTCAACAAATAAATTGAAACAGAACTTATTACGTTTTTCCCCATTCTCAGTGACCATCTGACGGTTATATGACCGTCAGAAAGTAGTCTGACCATTCGCAGTGATTCTCAGACTCTTTTCTGATGTATAGTATCCATGACCGGCTATTAACACCTGTTTTCTGATCGGCATTCCAGTACACAGAAGATATGGCAGACGAGAACTGACCATGTCTTCTCGATTCCCAACCATTATCAAACACAAAATACCATTCTCAAACCTACTGATTGGATCATGGATGACATGTCCGAACCAAACCGTTTCCGTACTGTAAGCCAACTGTAGGTCGTAATTTTTGTTTCGGCATACGGTTCGCGAATCACAGTGATCCAGAAAATGTGGCCAACCACCCACGAAGCAAGGATCCAATAGCATGGGGACTGTTCGAGTCACTGTTCAGACAGCAACTATCTGTGTTCATGTTTGTGGGGGAAAAAACCCAACAAGTCCACAGGGGGGAATTTCAGGTTTGTGTACAGTACGTGAACGGATTGGACGGTGCTTTATGGTTTTCTAGGAGTGAGCTAACAGTCAGAAAAAGGAAGAGCAAACAAAGCTACTATTTCTTTGGAGTATAACTATGAAGTGTTCTATACAAATCTCAAATTCTTATTGATGAGTTTTTCATTGGAATAGGCTGCAAGTTCCCTCTCAGCTTATTCACATACATTTACCAATTTTGCTTGTTTCTCCCAGAACCACCCATTTTCACAGGTGATAAAATATTACCAGTTCGTTGGATACCCTGGATCTGACGGAACAATAAGCTATACCGGTTGGTACATAGCCATAGCCTGGGTTATGGGACACCAAAGCAACAAGGACTTCCGGCCTCTAACAGATCTATGGGATAACTGACCCACTCGGCATAAATATGGACACTTAAGCATCAAGAAAACTTCAGGTACGCCTGTCCATAATAGCCTTGTCTCCACTAGGCAGGTGAACCTAAGGTGACCTAAGCGTTCGATGAGGACACAACATTTCACGCCTCACAATATCTAGAACATCTCTCACTGATGTCAAATGGAAGGAAGAATACCTACAAAAATAAAGGAGTTCATCGAACCTAGGACAAATTCAGACACCCTGTGGAATCCCCAAATCTTGAGGGGCATATGAACTATAGTGGCTCAAGATTCTTTTCTAGCTAGCAGCTTTCAATATTTTCTATTATTTTGTTTCACCATGAAACTTGTTATATTCTAGAACTAAGTAAATACATACATTAAGTAGGTAGATACTCGCCTAACTTCTACCTAATGCGGGGGGGGGGGGGGGGGGATTCAGTATTTGAGGAGCGTTCATGCAAAAGCCGACAAGGAAATCTGAATTTTGGGTAGAGACGAAAAACTGTTTTACAGTGTTAAAACCATCATTTCAACTTTGATTGGTGGTACTTGTGCTAATGCTTCCCAAGATTAACATGAAGTTTCAAATCAAATTCCGTTCAAAAGCCTTTTTCGAATTTGAAATTTTCATTTGGCAGATTTTGTTTGTAACCTAGTGTAGGTACCTACATGTCGGCTTTGGATTGAACCGCGTCCATTTTGTCTGACTTCGCTTGGGTCGGTTTAGATACTTTACTAAGAACAAAAATTCTGTTTCTTTTACCATTTTAATATTTCACTGTGAAAACGATCATCCATGTAGGTACTACAAACTTTCTTTAATTCGACTAGATATTATTTTTTTTTAAACTTTGAAATACTCAAGTAGGTAACATAAAAATGCTGTTTCATGAGTTTCCTATAACGTTCAGTATGCTACAGTACAGCATAATATTTTCTTGGGAATTTTATCATTAAACTCATATAATTTATTGCGAATGTAAATCGCATCGGCAGGTCGAATTTTATAACAAGAAAAACGCTACTATTGTGTTTGCAGACCACGAAAACCTGTGAACCCGAAGGAGCACTGTACCGCATTTGCTGCAGTTTGGTGCTCTCACTGCCGATTTTTCCCTTTTCTTGTAACTTCCATCTCTCACATGGGTAAGTCCTTCGCCATTTGTAAGATCCGTCGTAGGTGCGCAGATAAACCAAACAGTAAGTAGGCACTCACTTCTAAATTTCACTGTTTTAGGATGTACAACACATCGAAACATGACAGAAGCGAACTGTGACTGGCTGCTTGGACACTGCGAAAACGTGTCTGGGTTTGCTTGAACTCCAATATTTCGCCATTTGATAAGAATGGTTTTTGTCGGACTTAGCTCGATTTTTTAATCGAGCCACTTTGTACAAGAATCTGCCCTTAACTCATTTTTTGATGTTTGAGCATTTGTCGGCTTTTGCATGAAGGCTCCTCATTTATAAAAAATATAAGTAGGGGGGTTAGTGTCTACTCAACAAGCACAAGTTCTTGCAACGAAAAATTGCAACATTTATTGAAACCAGTGTACGTATCACAACAAAATAACTGGAAGAATGTAAGCCTCCAAAGCGTTCTGGGCCGCTAACTTTTCATCTTGGACAACACTTTCATTTCTAATTGGGTGAAGTCAGTGAAATCTTCCAAAGTTCCACCATTCATCCTCAGGAACCTCTTGATCACGCCTAGGGCTTCGTGGACTTCGGCAGAGCTCGGTGGTTCCTTTTCCAGACTTTTGGAGAGCCCCAGGTCATTGCACAGGCTCTCAGCCAGAATATTATCGTCCTTCACATTTACAGCAGCCATTTTGGGCGATTTCTGAGAAACTGCAAATCCTGATGAATCCAAAAATTTCCTGAGCTCACTTTCCAGCCCACTTGAGTTGGAGGAGCTGTGCTGCGCGGAACTTGCTTCAATGGCTGTAACGTCTTCAATTTCTCCTTCACTTGGGTCCACGACGCCTTCAATGTGTACAACCATGTAATCTTCGTTAGAAAGCTCATCTTCCATGCATTCCCTGACATCATTTTCAGAGCTGATTGACATAAGATCGTCATCAAGCTGGTTCAATCTAAAACAAATTACAAAAGAACATGTGAATGATTTTGGTTCATTAAGACAGCTCTTGATGACTTCATATTATGAACAACAATAATTGTGAACATGAAGAGTTCGATTTTGGATACAGTTTACACCTAATACGAATAGCACTGCACAAACCGTCAAGCAGATGCCGCTTGAGGCAGCCAGCCACGAGCAAGGCCACATTGTAACTGGTTGATCAGGTCGAGCAACAAATGGATAATGGATCCATACTTGTTCTAGGGGTAGCACCTGGGGTGCTTGCTCTACTCCCAGTAACCTACTCATCTTTCAAGTTGGATGGGCTGCAAAAATAGCCCATTTCTTATCTCTATACTTTCATTTACAAACTGGATTAATAAATGTAGATTACAAAGGATCAAACATTTTAATAAAGGAATTTTGAAGTTTCATTTTATCTAGGTACTACTCAGTAGGAGGTAGCCATGTATTATCTCAATGGACGGATTTAGATGAGTAGGTGCCATTAATTTGATGGGCCCCACAACAATGATTTGCCAAGTAGAACATCACAATTTTAGAACAAATGCATGGATTTAAAAACTCTTATAACAAATTTTTTTGTAACTATGTCAGGTTCAGTTACCTGACAATGTCCTCTTCCGGTTCTTCATCAGGGACTGGGTGCGATAAGTTTGGAAATACCAGTTCAGCAAACGCATTTATGATGACTTTCCCAGGAACTTCATGCCAGGCTTCAGCAAGCATGTACAATGAATCCAGTAGGGTGATTTTGGAGACTAAGTCATTAACGGCCTTGGCATCATCCACTAACTTGTACACAGTTTGAAACAGTTTTTTCCTGAAAAGAGTCTTCGTGTAGGAAATGATTCCCCGATTAAGTGGCTGTGACGGTGTTGGACTGTTGTTCGACACAAAAAATAAACTTATGTGGTCCAATTCGAGATCAATATTGATATGCATGCTGCAATTGTCCAGAATCAATGCAATATTTCGATTATCTGCTCGGAGCTGTGTGTTCCATTCCTCCAAAAGATTCGAAAGTATCTCTTGAGACATCCGCCCATCACTGCTATGTTTGTAGTTTAGGGGCAGAGACAGAATTCCAAAAAAAAGCGGAGCTTCCGATTTTCCAACAACAGTAAGCCTCTTCTTTTCAGTTCCAGACATGTTGCAAGCGAATAGCACTGTTACCCAGTCATCCTTGTCAGGAACGAAACCAGGCATGGCTCTATAATAAACACCCGTTTCGTCCAAGTTGAAAATATCATCAGGGTGATAGTCCTTCAGCGCAGGCAGAACTGTTGAAGACTCATTAACGCAGTCGACCCTAGCTGCTACAACTGGTGAAGGGTCTGGTCTGGGTTTGAGTAAATGGGTAACCTTACGCTTCCATTTGGACATCCACGGATCAGAAGGAATGAATTTCGACCCAGCGCTTTTAGCCAGCTCACGAGCTTTGTTCATTAATTGCAACCAAGTGATTTCCTGTGAGCGATTTGCCTGGTACCAGGAGAGAAGTTCTTTCTCCACACGTTCCATCTCTGTTACAGGCACCACATTTGGACCTACAGAGGCACCTTCGTGATTGGCAGCTTCTTCTACCCAAAATTCCCTGTTATCTAAAATGTGTTCCAATTTGGATTTCGGCAAGCCACAAATAAGATGAGCACGAGGCAGTTGGTGAGATTCTAAAGAATCATACTTTTTCAATACTTGTATATTATCATCAAGCTGTTTTCGAAAATCTTCTTCTATTGCCTTCCTGTTAGCAATGAGACAGGATAATGTGCTGCTTGACATTTTCAAAACAGCCCTAGCTTTGTTCTGTGAGCATGGCTGCATTGCATCGAACAACCGAAATATTTTTATTTTATCTGGCAAACTTCTCATTTTATGGCGCCTGTCCTCAAGTGTTAGTTCAGCTATCTCACTTGTTTCACTGATTTTAACCTCACCCAGATCTTTCGGAGTGATTTCATTTTTTTCCGAGTTGAGAACGTTTACTGTTGGTTTCTTGAGAACGTGTACTGTTGGTTTCTTTTCAATACCACCAACAGCCTTCAGCACGATCCTCAAGGCAGATAGTTTAACGCCAAGCTTTTCAGCGGCTTCTCGTTGTGAACATCGGCTCGACTTAGTCAACTTGACATATTCTCTCAAGATGTTTTCCTGCTTTGCATTCAATTTGTTTGAGCTATAATCTTCAGACGATTCGTCAGAATCCTCTGAAGGTCCGTATTCTTCATCGCTTGTATCCATCACTTCTTCCGAGGCATCGAAATCAAAACGTTTTGGAGGCCGCCTTTTCCTAGGAGGGGGAGGACACCTTCCAAAAGGAGTTCTGTAGTCTGCAATTTTTACTGAAGCTCTAGAAGTTGATTCTACATTATCTCTACATCCTTGCTTCCTATCCACTTCATCAATCAATTCATTCCTAGCTTTCAATAAGTCCCATAAAGTGGATTGGGGAACTTTCATCAATTTCGCTGCCTTGCGCTGTGAGCAAGGCTGAAGCTCGTCATATTTTTTCAAAAGGTCAATTTTTTCTCCAATTGCCAGCTTTTTCATTTCTCTAGGACTGTCGATTTTTTTTGGTCTTCCCCTCTTGACACGCTCACTTTTTCCTGCCCGGACATCAGTCTCGTAAATTTTCTTGGCAAACCTATCTCCAATCAACCGGCTGAAAGTGGCTTGCGATATGTTGAGCATAGCAGCCGCTTCTCTTTGGGAGCACGGCTGTGGTATTTGGTAGAACTTCTCTAAAAGTCTCTTCTTTTCAGCGGTGGTTAGGTACCTGCGCCTTTTTGGTGCCAAACCCTCTCCAGAACTTTCATTTCCGTCGCTCATCCCTACGTTTTAAAGAAATGTGCAAGTTAGAGACTGAATACTTCCAGAGGAATCCATCCATCAATGCTTGAAATTCAGCATTTAACGAGTCAACTCATGCAAACCTGAAACATTGAAATGCATAATTTCAAAATTCTACTATAAATTAACATTTCGCAGGGAATTATTATTGATTTGGATCTGGAAATTGCCAGAGTGCAACATCAGGTTTTACACAAGCCTGAAACGCAAACTAACCTCGTTTTATTGAAATTAGAATTTGGGTTGCAGTATTTTATAGCAGATATGCATACTACGGAATTTTATCAGTGTCGTCATGTTTAACTGTGTAGTTTCATGGACATTCAAATACCCGTATCCGTATCTGTTGCCAAAAAGGCGGTTTTTCGCGGTCACATCCAAGGGATTGACAGGGACACGCCGCGATGGGGTGACTGCCACTGTGGACAGGCGCCTCACCGCCTGAGTCATAGTTCCTTGATCAGTTGTATTCCACATTTCGCCGTGTCTTCAACCCATGTCTGCTTTTTTTTATAAGATAGTACGCTCTATGACATGGGATAAATTATTGCTTGAAAAACGGCACAGGAAAAAAGTGGCACAGTATGACACGCAACGGCTGACACGGATACGGGTGAATGACACAACAACTGTGGACTAGGCTTTACAAGTGTGGACTAGGCTGAAGATTCTCTTCAATTTCATATATTTATGTAGGTCAATTTTTCTAGTAGATTACCCAAACTTTTTGAAATTCCAATTTTTTAAACTTTACAGTATGGTGAAGTATGCAGTGCACTACTATTTCAATCTAAGCAATAAACTAGATTTATCTTTTTCATTGCCTACATTACTGCTACCTATCCAAATTGAAATCCAATCTCGCTAGATCCCTCGACACTTCTGACCAGGTAAAGGTAATCCATGTACTTATCCATGTTCATTCCCAAGTATCCATACTCATTCCCGAATTTGAATCTGAACCGCCTTTTGAATTTATTTTCCATCTCAGAAATTGATGGAAGTTATTAAAGAGAAGTTAGTTACTACCGAATTATCCTACCTACTTACCTATTCAGGTTTTGAAATGTTATTTTATTTTCTGCTATTTCGTTGTTTTCTTTGGGATTATAAATGGGTCTCAATACGAAAATGTTAATAAATTACCTAATAATATGATTTTAAGTTTATTTCCACATAAAATTGCCATTTTTGAAAAGGTTTTTCGAAACCGCTCAAGTACCTAACTGTGGAAGGGAGATCACCAGCGGACACCCTCCGTTTCAACTTTCAGGTACCTACTTTCTAAAAAATTGTTTTGAGTGATTCAAAATGAACCGCAGTCGATGAATGATAAACTGCGACTCCCGGCCGCCCAACAATTTACACCCTCAGGAAGCTGGGACCAAGGCCGAAAAATAAGGACTGCCCCGGTAAGACCGGACGTTTGGCATGTTCATCTATGAAGGTAAGTTAAAGAAAACCTCCTCATCCTCAAAAAGGATTGATATCCACAGTGCCCGCCGAAGTACCTACCTAGGTGTTTTGCACCTCGCTCTACTTGGATGTGCTTGTCCGTCCTAAGCCCCGTTCCACTCCCTTTTCCCTGTTTTGCGAGCTTGAAAAACGCCGTTTGGCGGGGAGCTATTCGCCTGGGGAGATATGAGATCTGAAATGCTCGAGAAATTTACATAGCTAGGGACTAGTCTCCTGTTCTGTGGCTAGGGACGTATGATACCTACCTACTTAACTCATCATCCCAGGTAATCAGATAAGTATGTAGGGTACCTTACCAACCTATTCTAACCTTTTCAGATTTATATTTGACATCACGAACGAGAGATCGGAAATAATCTAGAAATATGCTTTTATTATAGCGCTGCGAAGGACTCAAACAAGTACGTAACGAATAGAACGGTAAGAGGTAACAAAGGGGGGAAAAAAGAACGATTATAGCCATGTTGAACGATGTGAATCAAAAAACGAACGGCTGCCAACCGAGATCGATATGAAACTTGGGACGACCTCCTCAACTTCATACAACTAAATCAACCATACAAACGGTATTATTCATTTGGACTTACCTGCTATAACCAGGAGAGCTGAACTGCATAACCCTGTCAAAATACAAACACTCCAGGAAAAACCAAACACCAAAAACTGTCGAACCACAGATCTACGAAAGTTATGTTATCAGAATCGATGTGAGGAACCAACTGTCCGATTGTACCTTTCGATTCGTGCTCTGAACCTCGATTCTTCGGTGATCATTTCCTCGTTAGTTTTGTTAATTTGAAGGTCTAATGATGCACCTTTTTCTATCACTTCCTCTGTGTATTATATGGGAATATTACTAAAGAAACGGTTTACGGTGAAATGGTACGTTCAGAGGTTTTTTTGACAAAATCGAACAGCTCTCTCCAGCAAGTACGTCGATATCTCGATTCCGAAGTGCACAGACTTGCGATTGGCTGTTTTTCATTTGGCTTTGAGCCTCCGCCGGTCTTCCCGCTTTTATACGAATCCTGTGATATTCTGACAAAAAATTTCAATTTTCCAATCCTCCCTCCAACTCACCAAACTATAATACCTGAAGGTATGTCATTTTTCATGCTAGGATTTTAGTTCGAAATCGCTTCGAGAAAACCCAGATTCTTCGAGCCTCGAGGGACCGTTTTTTCTCCCTCTCTGTGTATCGATAGTTGGGTACAAAAACGCTGAGTGCAAAGTAAGTCCTTGTCATATGTGTTTATTATTCTGCTGGACATACCAAAAAAATTTTGGCCGTTAATTTATTGTTTCTTTCATGTGCAATCACTGAAATAGCTATTTTTGGTGGCTTCCATCAATTTCGGCCCCCAAAAACTCGAATTAGGCTCCTATTTTTGGCAACTTATCTTTGATCATTGTGTGTGCCATTTAATATTGTCTTGATTCAGCTGTCGATAGTACTTCTAGTGTTATTATACAAATTTATGGTAATTTCAAACAATTTCCCAGGTTTTTGACTCATTAAAAAAAAATGAATTTTGGGAGCTGAAACTTCGTTATTACCTTAATTGTCGTCTCTATGGTCAAAATCTACTTCATATTTGGTCTCCTCGCCCTAAAAAAAACATGGAAAAGGGTACCTCACAAGCCGAAGTTTACGAAGACATTTAACCTTTTCCCGACGATTGACGACATAATATGTCATTACCGAGCGCTGTGCGTGGGGTGACGACAGATCGCAAATGCAGTTACGAGGATCGAGGGACCAGCCGACGATTGATGACAAATTAATGTCATTTCTCGCTCCCTGTCGGCATCTTTGCGATGTTTTCTGTTCTACTTGTTTCAAATAAATCCCACTAGAGTTCATTAGTATTCTCAATGATGTTTCTACATGTTTCAAATAAATGCCAATAGAGTTCGTGAGTATTCCACCCATCTTCCCTGTTCCCTGGTTGTATTCCGCTGGTGGCATCTGGCGCACGCATATTTCTTTTCCGTACCTTCCTCGCCTCAAATCTCTTTGTTTACAAAGCTGTAGGTTAGCGTGATTCACGAGTTTAGTTATGAGTTGAGTTATGGATTCAGACGAAGATTTCGATTTATTTCTGTCTTCGGACGGCGTGATTCCGTCTGATAGTGATGAAGACGTCCCTTGTTTTGCACCGTTTCGTGGGGACTTTGCTGAGGAAGACGTGACCAAATTTCAAGATTTTCTTGGCCTTCATTCTCTGGATGAATGTATTACTATTGAATAAAATATAAAACATTTGAATAAATTTGTTGAAGTAATTTTTTGCAATTTTCCTGAAACTTGCTTATTATACCTAGAAAAAGATATAAAAATAATGTTCTTCTATGTACAACATTGGTTCCATTGGATTCAACATCTAAAATTCCATCAGAATCCGTTCAAAGACAAACTTTATTCCCAACACGTGAAAGCCAAACTAATAAAGTTTGGAGCGATGCGCGGGAGGCGCCGAGACTCGGAAATCCTTCGTCGGGACGAACACAGCTGCGTGCGAACCACTTCGTCGCTTGGCCACAGAGCGGCCGCGCGTAGGCTCGTCGGGAAAAGGTTAAAATACCTAATTTTGCACAACTCAATTCTTTGCTCGCTGGTCAAAATCGATTTCATATTCGGTCTCCTCGCCTTAAAAAAATGTGGAAAACGACACCTCACAAGCTCATGTTACTAGAACACCAAAAAGCCCTATTTTTCCACCCATAACACCCTTGGATAATTCCGATCGGGCTGAAAGTAGCCCGATCGGAATATATACCCAAGGGTGTTACGGGTGGAAAATGGGTGTAAAAATATGTTTTTTTTGTGTTTCAGTAACATGAACTTGTGAGGTATCGTTTTCCGTGTTTTTTAGGACGAGGAGACCGAAGTATGAAGTAGATTTTGACCAGAGTGGAAAATTGAGGTTCTAACGAAGTTTCAGCGTTAAATTTACGTTAATTTGTCTAAAATCCGAACACAGTTTGGGTCCTAGTTGTGCTCTGAAGCTCGGCAGCCCGATCGGAATACACCCAGGAGTGTTATGGGGGGAAAATGGGTGTAAAAATAGGGGTTTTCGGAGGTCTTTTTTGAGTTTTTATCAACATGAGCTTGAGAGTTATCGTTTTCCACGGTTTTTAGGGCGAGAAGACCGAATATGAAGTTTTGATTTTGAACAAAGAGTGAAGAATTGAGGTTGTAACGAAGGTTCAGCTCCCAAAATTCATTTTTTATGAGTCAAAAACCTGGAAAATAGTCTGAAATCGCCATAGATTTGTATAATAACACACTAGAAGTAGTATCAACAGGTGGATCAAGACGATTAAATTGCACTATCAATGACCAAAGATAATTTTTGTAAAAAAAAAAAAAAGTAGGAGCCTAATTCGTGTGTTTGGGGACCAAAATAGGTGGAAACCATCAAAAATAGCTATTTCAATTTTTGCACGTCAAAGATACAATAAATGTTACAAAGACTTTCAGCGTTTTGGAATCTACGCACCTTGAAACGTAAAAAAAACTCGATTCCAAGGGTTCATTATTGAATAATAATAAACCAAAAGGTTGAGGGGGTGCTCAAACATTTTTTTGCTGAGCACATACATAGGTGTATCATTCAAAAAATAATAACGAATAGGACGGGCATCCCCTAGTTCTCTCATGCAGCCAACTTGTAATAAGCAGGAGCGTCCCCGTTTCATTGAAATTAGTGACCACCGAGATTCGGGCAGTCAGCGTAATAATGGAAACCGCCGAGTTCGTTGCTATGGGATCTCGTGAGGGACGTGAAGTCCTGATGATAAATCGTTCGTACAAATTTAGTTTCCACAAAATATTGGCTAACTATGCCAAGAGATGGGTAGGAATGTACCGCGAGACCAAGCAAGTGCGCCTTGAAAACTGTTGGCACAGCGGTTGTGGGAACGTCGGAAATCATTACCGTCCACCAGGAATTGACATCACCAAAACTTTTTTGAAAGTAACGTCAAAAGAAAAGCTTCCAAAAATATTTCTTCACGACCAGCAAAGGTAATTTGCATGGATCGTTGGTTCTATTATTAATTTTATACATCTATTAGGTACTTATTAATAGTATTTTATGCGCGACACGTCATGTCGCACTCAGGTCATCCCCTTCCTCCCCTTCACAGAGAAAAGGAGGGAGTGAGAGAGACCCGCACTACCTCCGAAATTTTCAATTTGGTTTTTTTAATCACCCGTCCGATGGTTATTATTCAGGGTTTGACCTGGGGGTTGCTCCAGTTTGAAGGGTGAATGGAAGTTCAGAGGTTCGCGTTTTTCGTTTTGGTGTAATTTATTTAACTTGCAGTTTTAGAAATAATGCTGTAATTTCGTTTTAATTTGTAGTTTCGTTTTGTTGGACTTTGGATCCAGACGGTCATATAGACACGTGATTTCCTCTGAATTTAGGTCTACATTCTGTGTGATTTCATAAAATTATTTATTGTTTATGACCTGTTTCTAGGTTGATTGGAGGTCGGACTGGTTTGGGGGAGGGGCTTGGGTTTACTTTGAATTAGACATAAGTAAACTGACACCTGGCTCAGCTCCCCACTATAGATCGCTCTGCTAGCAGTGAGGCAGTTGTAATGTTCCACCCTGTGGGTTAGGACGTGGGTTAGGAGGTAGGTTGTGAAAGCGCTCCCAGTGACTCATACTCGCATCTATTTCAATTATTCAATTCCGTTGTGATTTCCATTACTCTGACATCACGACACGACAGGGCTCACTCACATTCTGATATAAGGGACGACGGCAAAACCAATACAGTCAAAGACAATAGCCAACCTTCTGATATGAGTGTCACAATTGATGTAACCAGTGACGGTGATCAACATTCTGATATGAATGACCACGTCGAAACCAATATCGTCCAAGGCAGTGATCAGCATCCTGATACGTGCGATGACATCAAAACCGTTATAATCAAAGACGGCAGTCAGCGAGGCAACGGGGCTATTTTCCGTAATGATTACAAATTCGTTGTGCAAAAGCGGCAAAGAGGTGGAGTATTGAGATGGTTCTGTTCATCCCGTAAGAAACATCAGTGTAAAGCTTCTCTGAAAACGATTGGCGATGGCATTGTGGAGGCCAACGATAATCACACGCATTCACCTGACGAACTAGGACTAGTGAAGTGCCAACTTCAGGCCTCTGTAAGAAGAAACGCTGCAAGTGGTTTGGCAGCAGCTCCTTTGCAGGTAACTATAGGTACCTACCTACCTATAGAATATTAGAGAGTTCCTAAAGACTAAAGTCGGGAAGATGTGTTCGGATTTATCTCAACTGCGCATGCGCGTCGCCCAAGTTCAAACTTATTTCCTTAAGTTCGACTTATTCGGCCTTATACATAAGGCGCGTTATCTCCCAGGGAACAAACTTTAGGGATCTTCTTTAACCTTACTCAGGGGTAACAGTGCACAGCTTTTTGCCGCGTTTTGTCGTTTTTTTTAACGCGTCATGTGTCGTCGGTCCTCGCCATCGCCAGCGTCTTTCAAAGTTACTCCAAGCGTCTTTCAAAGAATTTGCTAGATTGTTGCGATATCAACTTAGGATAAAAAAGTGAGTATACCTACGGATACTAGTATACCTACTGAAGCTGAATGGATTTCGCGTTGTGCTAAGTTAAGTGACGTTACTTTTTAATTCACTCCTACCCCCACCACTTCTGTCAAACCGGACTTATTGGTTAGCATCCAAAGATAGCATCTTAGCTGCTCGCCTTAGATGTGGCCAAAAGATATGGCCGTTCCCGGCGTTCCCTAATGAACTTATCTCTTAGGAACTCTCTAGTCTCTAATATCGTTGCCGTGGCATTTCAATATTGATATCGTGCAATCCACTTGTTGGTATGAATTATTGAAAGAATTAAGAAAGGGGTTTAAAATGTTTGATTGTAGATTGTTAGCCGCGCGATGTCTGAAGTTCCCTTATACCCTGGGAATTTGAGGCTTTACAACTTACGGAGAATGGCGTACAACCAAAGGCGAAAATGTGCGGGCTTTCATATGCGGCCCGTGAGTCATTTTTACTCTCATCAACGTATTTCATTTTAAAAAATAGTGTTAATACTGATATATGATAATAGTGTTAATATGATGAAAAACTATCGATAATCCGATAGTTTTCAAACGACCTATTGAACAATCGGTAGCACAGTTGAGTGGTGAAGACCATGTTGATCGATTTTCTTTTAATATTGATTCATTGTCCTATATTGACGTCCCCTATTCGTGTGTCCAAAATTAATTTCATCTAGGGTCGCAAACGCATGATCTATCTTCACGTGGTCTGGATGGGCACAAAACTTGATGACTATGAGGAACAGAAACAATGTTTTTACTTAATTAAGATAGGTACCGACTCAGAAACTAGTAGGTAGGTACAGGATTATCTATTATAAATTAATACCTATAAACATTCAACTACTAGTTCTAGATGATAGTATAATAGTGAATAGCAGCATCTTCTTTTGGCTGTGGGTAGCCACTTCTTGAAACTGGAGTGCTGCTTACTGACAATACTTATGTGCAGGGAACAATGTACAAGGGGGAGGCCAATTATATGTAACATATACACCGCGAGGGGGGGGGGACCCGATAATCAGTAGCATTTTCGAATGCTATGAACACCATTGTTAAGTTAGAAATGGCATGAGGTACCATAACATGAGGTACCCACCTACCTCATACAAGTAATTTCAGGAATGAAAATTAATAAAACACCTACCAACCAGTGTAGGTGTATATGTAGGTGCATCCGGTGTACACCTCCTGGGTTTTTAATCATTTTTTCAAATTATTAAAAATTGGCTTTCCTGGGGGGAGCACGAGGGTAGGTAATGACCGCAGAAAACGGTGATCTACGCAGAAGGGGCATCTATACAGGTAAATAGTAAACCGTTGAGTAATAATTTGCAGCGTTTTTTAATTTTTAATTTCAGTTTTTTAATTTTTAACACATGAAACTGACTTTGATGGGTCAAAAGATGCGGTTTAATATATAGCGTAGCTATAGATTCAGCTTGCAAAAAATAACTTAGGACAGAACGTTGAAAAAGCTAACGTTATGAAGAACGCACGTGCGGCGATGCGTTCGGGTTTCGGTGTCGCTTTCATTCACTAAAACAGATAGTGAAAGAGATGGTGAAAAGAGATTATCTACTTTGAAAATCTCCTGGGAGAGATAGTCTCCCTTAGGAGACAGTCTCTTCCAATGCCTCCGGGGTTCGCCTATTGCCTGAATAGCACCCGTGCACTACCTTAACCCGTAGTTAGACGTTTTTACTCTTGAATCGATAATATGTATATATTTTTAATGAAGAATCGACTTAAATTTAAGATATGAAAAAACGCACACCAAAATGACCGATGTGGTAGCGGATGAACGAAGGATGATACGAAATATCACTGTCAAACGAACGAGAAAGAGAAGCTCTTTCGAGAAAAGACACCTAGGTAGTTAGGTGTCTCTGAGGGAGATCGAAAATGCCAAGATGGCCGCCAACTTACTGAATAACCCTGTCACTGATACATACTATAAAAATCTCTTACCAAAAGAGAGAGTCGGACCGAAAAGAGATGTATCTTTTGTTTGGTGAATAGGCCCCCTGAACGTTCCTGCCTTGTACCCGACATCTCATCCAGCCTTTGAGATGAGAAAATTCCAAATTTCGCAAAAAAATAAAAATATTATATAGGTAACTCAGTGTAGGTACGTAGACAGACTACGTGTTCTTAGTGGAAATATGCAATATTTTAATCATTCCGTTTTTCTTGAGAACTTCCTGTGTGGTATATAGGTCCATAAATAATTCATTTACCTGTACAGGTACAAAGGTAATTAAACTAACATCGTTCCTTGTTTGTACGTGTTGTAAATTTTTAGTGTATCTATTATCTTGCAATTATTATATTTTATGTTTTGTAAAATCTTCTTTGTTTTTATTATAAAATTATTTATTGCACTTGATAATGAAAGCGCTGAGCTTATGTTTTCATAAGTTCAGTGAGATGTTAGAACGCCTTTTAACCACCTTTTGTAGGTAACCGATCTGATACGTATCATAATTTCGGATTGTTCGCAGCATAATATTATGTTTTTGTTTTACGGTTATTGATGTAAAGAAGATAACTCGTTCATACACACTTTTTCTTTGACTATACTACCCTCTTCCATGTCCTCTAACTTCAGCCGAGTCTTGCAATGTTCCGGGGTACACCGAAATGCTACGTCTACCCTTCAGCCAAATCAGGAGCGGGGATACGTAGTGTACAAGAGTATCGAAAAGATTGGCTAGTCAGTTGCGAACAAACATTTTTTCAAATCATCGATGATTTTTCCATCGATGTTTTTTCAGCCATCGATTTTTTTAACCCCGCAATTTTTCCATTTTTCGTTTTTCCCAGTTCTTCCGAATTTTTTATGAATCATTAATTTTTACTAGAAAAATCATAGAATCTTTTATCATGTCAACAATCATTTGAAATACCACCTACATACAACATAATGCCATTAACCCCAACCACCCACTTCTTTCGTAAAATGTGTATCATATAAATTTCTTTTAAAATGATTTGTTACAGGTATAATTTGTACAGGTGTCCTGTATCTTCCGAATTTCTCCTCCTGTTAGTGTAGTGGTGGAAAAAAATGAAAACTTGCTCTGAATTTCCACTTACCAACCTATTTTAGCAAGTTTTAGAAGAGAGAAATTCAAATGTTTTGGCTATCGGTACCGATCCTTACTTTCTACTGGCTTTTCGTTGAGCTCTTTTAGAAGAAATAACGATACGTAAAGGAAAAAACGCTGCAAAGTCCTTGTCACATGGGTTTATTATTCTACTGGACACACCTACAGAAATGTTGGCTGTTCATTTTTATTGTTTCTTTCATGCGTAATAATCGAAATAGCTATTTCTGATGGTTTCCATTAATTTTGGCCCCAATATCACAAATTCGGTACGCTCCTTTTTTTTTCAACTATCTTTGATCATTGGTAGTGCCATTTAATCGTCTTGATCCACGTGTTGACACTTTTTCCAGTGTTATTATACAAACTGATAGTGACTTCAGACGATTTCGCAGGTTTTTGACTCATAAAAAATTAATTATGGGAGTGAACATTTGGTAGAACTCAATTTTCCACTCTTTGGTCAAAATTGACTTCATATTCGGTCTTCTCGTCCCCAAAAACATGGAAAACGATATCTCAGAAGCTCATGTTACTGACATGTTGCTAAAACGCAAAAAGTACCTATTTTTGTGCACATTTTCACTCATAACACCCCTGGGTTTATTCCGATCGGGCTGAAAAGTTTCGGGACACAACTAGGGCCCAAATGGAGCATGTTTGCGAAAGAACGACTTTTTTAGACCGAAAATGAAGCCTGTAGACGTGATACGGCGGACGGCGGACGGCGTACGGCGGACGGACATTGCATTTTTGGAATCTACGCACCTTGAAACGGAAAAGAAAAAAGTTTGAGGGGGTGTTATAAAAATTTTTTCCTGAGCGAATACATAGGTGTATTATTCACAGAATAATAAACCAAAAAAAAATCAGTCATGCAGCATGACTTAATGAGCGAATTTTCAAAGAAATATTCGAATTAATGGCTATGGTTTTGAATAAAGGAAAACTTCGGTCTAAAATTTGGTTTTCTATGTATATTCTCTTCGTATTTATTTTAATTTGTACGTTTTGTCCATCCTGATTCTACCGTTTGTTTATTACGTAATTGTACTAAGTGCTTATTTATTTGATCGCTGTGGGTAAATTCAAGGAGTTGTACTAATCGTTTGCCTCCCCCTTTTTTGCTTCGAACTCTCGTCTTCAATTAATACTTCTCACATTTTTCAATCTGACCACTCTAAGGGGGTGGGGGTAAGAGTTTAAAGATTATCCTAGTTTTGGGTAATTTTTGCGCACTTTAAATGCTCTAATTTAAGAACGGATTTAGATATCTAAAATCCGATTTCACTATCGTGTTCAGCGTGCAAAAACCTTTAAAATGAGGGGTCACTTGTTAGAAAATAACATTTTGGGGATTTTTGGGTAATTTTTGCGCACTTTAAATGCTCTAATTTGAGAACGGATCAAGATATCTAAAATCCGATTCCACCATCGTGTTCAGCGTGCAAAAACCTTTAAAATGAGGGGTCACTTGTTGGAAAATAACATTTTGGGGATTTTTGGGTAATTTTTGCGCACTTTAAATGCTCTAATTTGAGAACGGATCAAGATATCTAAAATCCGATTCCACCATCGTGTTCAGCGTGCAAAAACCTTTAAAATGAGGGGTCACTTGTTAGAAAATAACATTTTGGGGATTTTTAGGTAATTTTTGCGCACTTTAAATGCTCTAATTTGAGAACGGATCAAGATATCTAAAATCCGATTCCACCATCGTGTTCAGCGTGCAAAAACCTTTAAAATGAGGGGTCACTTGTTGGAAAATAACATTTTGGGGATTTTTGGGTAATTTTTGCGCACTTTAAATGCGCCAAAACCCTCCTTAGAGTCCGATTCCACCATCGTGTTCAGCGTGCAAAAACCTTTAAAATGAGGGGTCACTTGTTGGAAAATAACATTTTGGGGATTTTTGGGTAATTTTTGCGCACTTTAAATGCTCTAATTTGAGAACGGATCAAGATATCTAAAATCCGATTCCACCATCGTGTTCAGCGTGCAAAAACCTTTAAAATGAGGGGTCACTTGTTAGAAAATAACATTTTGGGGATTTTTAGGTAATTTTTGCGCACTTTAAATGCTCTAATTTGAGAACGGATCAAGATATCTAAAATCCGATTCCACCATCGTGTTCAGCGTGCAAAAACCTTTAAAATGAGGGGTCACTTGTTGGAAAATAACATTTTGGGGATTTTTGGGTAATTTTTGCGCACTTTAAATGCGCCAAAACCCTCCTTAGAGTAGGCCAATTTCGCCCATCTTCGAACTTAGCCTTTCGATTGCCAAGATAGATTTTTTGTGCAAATTTGAGCTGTTTATCTCAATTCTATCGAGAGTTATCGTCTGGAGTGACACATATATAAATAAATATATATATATATACATATAAAAAAGTGTTAAATTTCAGGAATCGTTTTAGAATGGTCTGAAACGGATTTCTATGAAGAAAATTTCCAAAAATTTATATTATTTAAATTTCGAAGCCATTGCAATAGCTTCATTTTCTTTGAAAATTCGCTAACAGATGTATTTTCTCCGACGTGTTTCGACCATCGATGTTCCCGGTAAGAAAAAACATTGACGGCAAGCATCGATGATTTTTGGCTATCGATACCCATCTCTACCATCAACCATCGAATTATACAGACCGGAACGCTCGCTAGGCGGCTGGGGCGTGGCCCTGATCGGACTCGGGCGGTTTACCTTGGGCTGCCTTCCCCCACCCTTAGTAGTCAACCAGCTAAAACCTGCCAGGAGTGCCAGGTACCACCCAAGCTGCTGCACAGACCACACACAGACTTCTGGAAACGTTTCTCCCCTTATTTTTTCTTCTGTTGTTTATAGTTCATAGTTCACTATTATTGTCCAAAGGCTTGCAGTTCACCAGGAAGTGTTAGTAGTAGTAACCTTAGAAACATGGTTCGGACGTGTTCGGCTTATGGTTGTAAGATAAGAGTTGTGAAAGGAGATGGCATTACTTCATTCCACAGGTAAGTTAGCTGCTCATTAGTTTTATGTTTTGAGTTTCAACTATCCATTTATTTATCAAGTAGGTAGTTGGTTTAAACGAAGTATGAATTTTCCAAAAATGTGGAGTTTATGATGTGTTGTTCATCATAATAAATAGTAATACGTACTACCTGTTGTATGTATTACCCACGATCCCTCTACATCTAGGACCCTGTCAATGGAATTACGATGAGCTTTTACAAGCTACTAAACCCTAATCCTTTTGTTGCCTAATATTTTTTTAAAGAATGCCCTACCCAAGGTTCGGGTCGAATGTTGTAGATTCATTTCTCCTCTTGCAACATTCCAGTTTTCCTAAAGACCCGGAACTTCGCCAAAAATGGGTGGATGCCACGAAGAGACAACACTTTATTCCAGGAAACGCGGCAAGGCTATGTTCCAAACATTTTGAAAATGATGCGTACGAGTTGAGGCCGAATGCTTCACACCCGCTCTTGAAACCAGGTGCTATACCAACAATATTCGAGTTTCCTCCTCAACTCGTCAAACCACCACCCAAGAAGAGAAGAATTATTCTCTTGAGGAAAAATCAGGTACCTACCTACCTAAGAACTCAACAATTTTTTAACCATTTTATGAACTTCAGTAATTTCAGTGGGTTTCACGTAACGCGCCCTAGCGCTTGCGTTTTTTGGATTATACTGAAGACAATCACTGAAGATACGTACAGTACCTAAAGTAATACTTTCTTCTTCTTTCTGTTCTTCACACGTTCGTACCCACTTTTACAGAGAAGATATCTTCTATTCTCAGTGCTAGTACACACTCTTTCAAATATCCATATCATCAAACTTTTTATTAGGTTCAACTAAGTAACGAGTACTGCTTAATGAATTCCGACTACCTGATTGAAAGATCTAATCGAGTTACGTTCAAAGGTTCCTACCCATTTTTTTAAATTTGTGTTTATTGGCCTTGTATAATAAAATAATAATAATAACCATTTTTATTCTGTCGAACAGAAATAAATACATATCACCAACTAAATTATTACACGGTTAAATTACAACAATACTTTCTTCTTGTTTAGTAGTGTTCATAAATGAATTACAGCTTTTCCGGTAAGTATAGTGTTTTTTCGAATCTTTTACATTTGAATTCCTTAGGATTATAACTTCAAATCACCGTCTTCCAGAAATCTGCGCCACAATCTTGCTCTTCTTTGTAGAATTGGCATTCTGTCACCCGATGAATTTATGTCATCTTCTATTCCCTCGCAGTGGTCGCATTCAGGTGAATTGGCTACCTTGATTTTGTGCAGGCTCCTGTTTATTTGACCATGCCCGTACCCAAGCTGGTAAGAAGTGTTCTAGATGGATAGGTAACTGAATCCCCGAGTGAATTACCTACTTTACTGACTGCTTTCATTACTTTAGACTGTACCCAAAAAATCGATATTGGCTCACAATCATTTAGGTCTCTAGACATAATAGTAATCAAGAGAACGACTCCGACACGGTTCTTACACTGAACCGACACCAATTCATCAGGAGAAAAAGGCAGTGTCGATTCAGCTCCGGGCTGCCTCGGGTGGGAGAAGGGCTCTCCGCCAGACGGACCGCGTGTCTCCAACAGGCAGGCGTTCCAGTTGTATAAATAATTCGACGGTCTTGACAAAGGGGTATTAAAAAAAAGAATAAAAAAAGAGGCCGAAAAGGCATAACTTCACGTTTGGGCCATGGATGATCCCACAAACTGTAGCTATAGACTCCCAATGAGGGCTGAAAGGTCGACAGAAAAGCATCTGATGTGAGCCTTCACTCACATCACACTACTTTTCTTGCCATTAATACGACAACGGCTTCGTTTGTACATTTACAATGAGTAATTCATATGAATTTCAACAAAAACCAATAGTAGGTAGGAGAAAGTCGGGTACATAAGTAAATCCTCACAATACACTGCTGCGAACTGTGGGGCAGAATTTAAAAAAACGTGGCCAAAATTGTGGAAGTATTTTCATTTACATGTTTTTGGAGGCGCTGATCACGAAAAAAATATTTAAAAAATTCTAGCAAACTTCTTTGGTGAATTTCAAGTCAAAACCTTTAAAAAAGATAATGAATTTCCGTTAAAAATGTAAGAGAAAAATGCAGATCTACTTTGTTTTTTGGATTAGGTACCTACTCGAAAAATATATTGAAATCAATACAACAGTTCTTGAAAGTCATGTAGGGTTAAATCATGTTCGGTCAAGACCGTCCCATTGTTACAAAAACGCTGGCAAAGTCCTTGTCACATGGGTTTGTGACAACTGTTGGTCATGCCTACAGCAATGTTGGCTGTTCATTTATTGTTTCTTCCATGCGTGATAATCGAAATAGCTATTTCTGATGGTTTCCATTAATTTTGGCCCCTAAAACACAAATTAGGTACGCTCCTTTTTTTTCTAACTATCTTTGATCATTGGCAGTGCCATTTAATCGTCTTGATCCACGTGTTGACACTTTTTCCAGTGTTATTATACAAACTGATGGTGATTTCAGACGATTTCCCAGGGTTTTCACTCATAAAAAATGAATTTTGGGAGCTGAACATTATTTGGTAGAACTCAATTTTGCACTCTTTGGTCAAAATCGACTTCATATTCGGTCTTCTCGTCCCCAAAAACACGGAAAAAGATATCTCAGAAGCTCATGTTACCAACATGTTGCTAAAACGCAAAAAGTACCTATTTTTACACACATCGTCACTCATAACACCCCTGGGTATATTCCGATCGGGCTGAAAAGTTTCGGGACACAACTAGGGCCCAAATGGAGCATGTGTGCGAAAGAACGAATTTTTTAGACCGAAAATGAAGCCGGTACACGTGATACGGCGGACGGCAGACGGACATTGCATTTTTGGAATCTACGCACCTTGAAACGTAAAAGAAAAAAGTTTGAGGGGGTGTTATAAAAATTTTTTCCTGAGCGAATACATAGGTGTATTATTCACAGAATAATAAACTAAAAGTACTCGCCAGAGCTTTCTGAGCCACAAACTGCTCAAATCAGCGTCTGATTCAGATCCTCAGTCGGGTGTCGGGCACATGTACGGAAAAAAAGGGGACAATAATTGTCGTAGGGGGTGATAGGAATTTTTTTTTCAAAGTTGGCATACCTGCGTGTAGGGGAACTCTTAACGGTCACAATGAGCCCTCGCCCGTCTCAGTTCGTTCAAAAATGTCGTCGCAGGAGCCCGTTGTGTCAACCTCTGCAGGTGTCGTTCGCTCCACCTACCGCAGGTGCGAGATTCGGGCAGTGATCAAGTTCCTCACTTTGCGCCAAAATTCAGGTGCCGAAATCCATCGTCAGCTAATGGAAACCTATGGACCTGATGTGATGACACGTTCGAAGGTTTTCAAGTGGGTTAAGGAGTTTAAAGAAGGTCGCACAGACACGCACGATGAAGAAAGAAGTGGGAGGCCGTCTGTCGTTTCAGAAGAACTTGTGCAGCAAGTCAATGAAAAAATTCGCAGCGATCGTCGTGTGACCCTCGACTCCCTTCATGAAATGTTCCCACACATCTCACGGACCGTTATGGGTGAAATCGTCTCTGAAAAACTTGACTACAGGAAGTTGTGTGCCAGATGGGTGCCGAAAATGACTCGTAGTCATCAGGTGAGTGTCTTGCCATTCGCCCTGCTCCTACAGAAATGGATGAAACATCTGGTTTTGTTGAATTCATACATGGTTAGATACCACAGGTCTGCGACCAAAAAACTGCATGAGATTTTCTGAGTGTTTCCCATGGATTTTTGCATGCTGAAACCGAAAAAAATACTCCGAAAATTCTATCACGTCTAGTTTTTTAGCAAAACAGGATTTTTGAATATAGCTTGTGGTGTTATTCGGCGTTAAACCTGAATTTGGTGGTTGCTGCCAGGTAGTCTATTTTGTGAATGGCATAGGTCTTTTCACTTTCATATTTAATCGTATCACTCCCAGGAATGATACGAAATGAAAGAGAGGCAGTAGGGTGAAGGGGGTGGGAGAGGATCGGAGAAGGAGAGTAGTAATAGATGCCCAAAATCATGTCGTAACACGTCGTCAATTTGTTCCCCGAAAAGTCAGGATGCCTTGCTGCATACAACGCACAGGTTCCAACATGTTCTAGTGGATATTAGGAGCGGGGAAAGGGGACGTACAGACAGGTTAGATCATGATTGAACTTGCTAGAAACGTTGAAGATTTTTGTGGTTTTATCAGTCCTGCTCATTCTGTTATCTGTATTCAAACGTGAATACCTAGTCTCTTCATACTACTTTCTCATTATGGCTCCAAGAGGTTGTGTTATTTCTCCTGACAATTTCTGTTTCATTTGTGGTGAATATACTGTTAGAGCACAACGAAGAAGCATCAGTGATTTCGTGAAGAAGGTATATTTCGCGTATTTCAAACTCAAAATTGGGGATCAAGACAAAGCCTGGGCTCCGCATAAGGTGTGCAGAAGGTATGAGGAAGATCTTCGTTTGTGGTTTAAAGGTAAAAAACCCTCATTTCGTTTTGCCATTCCAATGATGTGGCGTGAACAGAAAAACCATACAACCGACTGCTACAAATACATTGTAGATCGTATGTTGGCTGCCTACAAAGCTCAGGGGTGCAACATGAGCTTAAAAATTCATTTCCTACTCCCCCACGTCAATTACTTCCCAGAAGACCTGGGAGCGTTCAGTGAGGAGCAAGGTGAACGATTCCACCAAGACGTTCGTGAAATGGAACGACGCTACCAAGGACGATGGGACGTCAACATGCTAGCTGACTACTGTTGGATGCTCAAGAGGGATACAGACAATGCTGGAGAAAGAAAACGTGTGCGAAGAAGTATTAAAGAAAAGAAGAAAAGGTTCCACAAGCAAACAGAATGCATTTTCTAAGCAGTTTGTGTTTTTTTTTAGTTTTTACATAAAACAAAGTATGGTTTTTTCTACATTTTTGTGTTTTTTATGTACTCATTCCTCGTGTTTTGCAAGAAAACTGTACGTGATGGACAAAAATGGCGGTCATTTTTAGATTCAGCACACCAAAAAACGTAAAATTCAGCTATAAGATTCCATGCAGCTGATCAACAAATTTTTTTTGCAGACCTGTGACTTCATGTCAAGGCCGTCTTGCCTACAAGTTCTGAATCAAGTATAATATAAACGTTTCTCTGTTACTGCCTTCTCATATACAATTTTATGGTGGACTGAAGTTCTGAAATAGGTACCTTATCTTCTGATGCACATGCTTTGTTAAATATCTACGTATATGTCAGTGAAAAAAGTCAAGACCGTCACAGTTCACCATTTTGAAACTGGGAAACAAAAAAATTCAAATTGGTGTAGTTTTTGATGGATTTAACAGACATTAAAATTACATATTATCATCTTGAAGGTTTTTCGGTCCAACTCTCTCTTTTGGCAAGAGATTTTTACAGTACGTATTTATGACAGGTTTGTTCAGTAACTTCCTTCTACAAGAGATACGGTCATCTTGAAATTTTACATCTCTTTCAAGAGACCTACTTAGGTGTCTGTTCTTGAGAGAGATAGTCTTTCTTTCTCATTTCTCGTTTGTTTTATGGTGATATCGTGTATCATCTTTCGTTCATCCGTTTCCACATCGGTCATTTTGATCATTCATCGTTTATTTGATTTTAATCTCATAAAGGTAAGTCGATTGTTCATTAAAAATATTATATACATACATGGGAGATATTCAGTAAAATAGACGATCCCGGGAGACATCTCGAAGAGGCTGTCTCCTGGGAGATTTTCAAAAGAGATAAATCCCTTTTCACTACCTCTTTTAGTGGGTTGACGGCATGAGTATCCCCAGCGGAGTAAAAGTGTTAGGCCTGCCGCAAATTGAACCCAGCACACGCACAGCCCACGCCGACCCCATCCCCAACCCACGACCATGGGCTGGGTCGGGTACCGCATATTGAACCCAGTCGTGTGCCACAACCACGTTTCGAGATGTTCTCCAACTCGCTGATTGAGCTCCTCCTGGATCTCGATTCAGAGTCAGAGACTGAGGAAGTCATTACTTTGTATTCTTCAATTAAACGAAAAAAAAAGTAAAAGAAATACCTATTTAGCTGGGAGAAGTACTGGTGGTGAATTTAAAGTGTTTTCGGAAGTTCCTGACAATGTTTTCAAGGAAAGTTTTCGGCTTACCCGGGAACAGTTTGGCGAAATTCATGAACTAATAAAAAGTGACGTCACGGGAGGTGAATGCAACGCCCAAAAACCAATCAGCAGCGAAGAAAAGTTAGCAGTATGCCTGAGGTAAGAATCTATAGGTATCAATTAATCAAAAATGTATTTTCGTACAGCACAGGATGGTCCCTGACAAGTTCAATTAACTTCTCATCCATTTTTGGATAGGAAACAACGCACCCACGACCCACGAAAACTGTGCGGCACATACAAACGGACCCACGCGTGGAGAGCAACTGAGTGGGATAGCCGTGGGCTGGGTTCAATATGCGGTACCTAATGCAAAACTGTGATTCACATTCCTACCCACGCGTGGGTCGGACGTGGGCTGTGCGTGTGCTGGGTTCAATTTGCGGCGGGCCTTATGGGAACGGAGGCGAGGAAGTACACGAGTGTCCCCGGTGGGTCTTCGATGTATGAGTAGGTACACCTGAACAAACATGAGCGGTCGAGCGTCGAAAACTTTAGTAACTCAATCAGTAGTCAACATGTGCGACGATAATGTCTACATTGAAGGAGGAAGTAGGGAAGACAAAGACGTTATTTTTCGTGACGATTTCAAGTTCGTGTTCCAAAAAATATTGAAAGGGGGTGAAAAACGGTGGGTTTTTTCAAAAAGGAGACTCAAGTGCAAGGCGTATTTAAAGACCGTTGGCAAAGAAGTAATTTTTGCGAACGATATTCATTGCCACGAAGCCGTTCCTCAACGGCAGTTTGCCAAGTAATGAAAGCAATCAAAAGAAAAGCGGAGAACGATCTATCTACCCCTCCAGCAAAGGTAAATAATAAACAGTTGTCATTAAATTAGAATTTCTTCGCTTCACAGAAAAACATCGAATCATGAAAATGTTTTCGGGGAATTTTGTAATACGTCGTTACCTACTACAAATGTTCCGGATTTCTTGTTATTACAGATAGCTCGAATGGCAATGAGTGAGTGTCCGAACGCCGACGCAATTTTTCCGGATGTCAAAAATTTCAAACGATTGGCTTACAATATAAAAAGGAAAAAACTTCCATGTTTGCCAAAAAGCAGAGAGGGGGTATGTGCTAGTATTCGACTAAATGTAATGAGTAAGAAAGCGTGGTATAAGTACCTTTTTTTAAAGTAGGTAGGTATACATATTTATTTTATTTTTTAAATTATAGGTTTTTCAAGTGCTACGCACTCTTGACCTTAAAACAAGCAAGGGAGAAGGTTTTATTTTGCGGATCAATGAGTTTCACGACTTCGTGATTTTTTCTTGCGCACAGAATCTCAAATGCCTCGTAGAATCTGAGAACATCTTTATGGACGGCACATTCGATTATTGCGCAAAATATTTCAGTCAGTTGTTCACAATACGCGCATACAGAAACGGATTGTATATACCTGTGGTGTTTGCGCTGTTACCGTCAAAAGAGAGACGTACCTATATACCAATACCTTTTTGAAGCATTGTCTGATGAGTGCATGGCCACTACGAATATTCCCCTCCAGCCTTGGACATGTGTTGCAGACTTAGAAATAGCAATTCAGCAAGCTATCTCCACAAGATGGCCCATCGCGGAAATAATTACATTATACTGATAGTATAACACATTAATTTGTGGTCGTTGACGTCCTACTTCCCCTACATCCCTGGGTGTACTTCTACACTCCGGGTGTACTGATACAACTTTCCACCGGGGGTACTACTACACTCCGGGTGTACTCATGTACTTTTTTCCCGGGCGTACTTTCACAAAACTTTCACGTCTCTGGGGATACTGCTACAATTCCCCTTTTAGTGAATAGACCCTGGTGGACTACCATTATATCAGAATGTCGATTTTGCGCTCCACACCTCTCTAGTAGATCTGTGCTGACCGACCGAGGTGGTTACCATAATTGGCAACCACCAATGATTTCAATGATGTTTCTCCGTTTTTGGCAATAATCATTTGAATTTTTGAATAAATATTCAATATTGCTTCATGGAAGATCTCCAAGCAGATTTACATCGAGTATTGTGTACATGTCCCTTTTGATGAATAAAGTCGAACTACAGTGGTTTTCTAATCTTAATAGGTATATGTACCTAAGAAATTAAATAGTTCCAATTTTCTTTAAATTTTCAACTGTTTATTTGCGTAGTATTTCCGAAGTTGCCACAATGACAACGCTGGGCCCTTATAATAGTACAATTTTCATGATGTTTTTCAGACCCGGTTTTTCTGCTCGAGGCCCTTGAAATCCCCGCAGGGGTCCACGACGCGAGATATTTCGTGGATAGGATTTTTTATATGTGGAATAAACGTCGCATTATTTCACTGTCCGAATTTAAATAACCATAGAACTTCTCTATACTTAAATATGTCCATTTATTTATGTGTCACAACAGGGGATATCTGATCTTAGTGCACGATAAAAATTCCAAATTTCGCCAAAATGTTCGTACTGCTAAACGGTATTAATTCGAAGGTGAGCAATTTTTAAAAATTCCAAGGGGGTCAAATTCAAGTTTTTATTGGTCAAAAATCGGTAAAAACGGCAAAATTGCGAACAGTTGATATAAAATCACAGAAAGTGGTATGGAAGGGTGAGTAAAGACAGAAAAATACCATTTCAGTTGTTTTTCAGTATTAGTTCACCTGAAGTTGTGTGGGATGGTGATTCACAGCGAAAGTACTATTTCGATGAAAAAAGTATTTTTCTCAAAAAGAGTGGGTCAAATTTGACTTTGTAATCTGTAAAAGTGGCTAAAATCACGAAAAAATTATATAATTTTACGAAAAGTGGTATGGTTTTTCGCTATATAAGCTATTTCTTTGAAAATCGCTGTCATAGCCATGCTGCAAGACTGTTCTAGCTTAGGCTGAAATTGTTCTATGGCTACGAGAAATTATTTTATACTTCTTAGCCCGTTTTAAATATTTTCCCTCTGTTGGGAGTAAACTGTAATCCTGTGTGTCAAGGTCAACGGTATTCAACCTGGGAAGAGAAAGCCGATTGTCAACGATATATGATAAAATTAACCCAAGGAGTAATAAAACCCCTGAAAAATGTGGGCACATGAAGTCTATGTGCCCTTGGCTGACTTGTTTAAAAATGTTCATAACTCATAATACACCTCTGGCAGAGGAGCCTAACGAGTATTGTTTAGTATAAACTTTATACATTTGCTTACATGTACATAATATGAGTCATATCGGAAGAGCACCAGCTAGGTAAATATGTGGTAGCCTACACACAAGATAGGAGGTCACCCAGCGGTGACGTCACCCGGGGACCGCTATAGAGGCAGAGTGGAAACGCCTTTGTTCCAAGCCTGGTTAGTGGTAAGGTGGCAGGGCAAGTCGAGCATGCGCACATGCTGGGAATCGGCATCGCGACCTCCAACTCTTCAGACTCATTCTGCGTCTCTCAAGATCATTCCGGCGTCGTGCGCCAGTTGTTTTAGTACTTATTTTGCCTGTCAACATGCCAAAGGCATGTTCTGCTTACGGTTGCTATGAAAGAAAATTGCAGAGCAATCCTAAGCCTTTTTTCAAGTAAGTGGTTTGACATTTATTTTTCAAAATGAGACGTTTTCCTAGACTAGAGTAGAAAGGTAATTTAGAACTAAAACTAAAAACTTCATTTCGCCGTTATGTAAAACTGAGTTTTTGGTTTGGTTACCTACTTCTTTAGTAGGTATACGTCCCCTGGCTCATGATTTTTACCTACCTACCCTGCATTTTTGTTGTTTAGGTACCTACCTAAAATTGGAAAAATAAAGTCGTTATTCAAGTACCTACATAAGGAATGATGAGTTCGAAAGGCAACATTTTTGAATCACAGTTGCGTTCAATGTAAAAACTGTTCTATTGACACGTTTTCCAGGTTCCCTCTTAAGAATCCGGTTCTACTGAAAAAATGGGAGATCGCAGTTCGCAGGGTGAATTTTAAGCCCACAGCATTTTCATACTTGTGTGGTGAACATTTCACGCCTGACGATTTTCGGGGAACCGCTTGTCGTAAACGCTTGAAAGGAGATGCAGTTCCATCAATATTCCGCTATAAGGAAGATGTACCCATGCGCAAAACTGTCAGCCGCAGAGATTCCTTTGATAACAATACGGTAAGAAAAAAACCACAGTCATGCAGCATGGCTATAAGAGCGAATTTTCGAAGTTTTCGGCATCTTCCTCCTCCGCCTAAAATTTTCTGAAAATTAATTTTCGGCCAATGTTTTCCCAACTTGATACCATACAAAATTAAAACAGGAGTAGTTTTACGCAAAGTAAAATTTGGGGTGGAAGGAGGGGGAGGGGGAAATCAAAAATGTTTTGAATACCAGAAGAGTAGGTATTGGGTACATAACAAATTTTTTGTTCCATTTTTTGCCGAGTAACACCTCGGTTTGTAGATTTTCCAACGCTGAACACGATGGTGAAGTCAGAATTGCGATATCCCATTCCGTTATCAGATTAGAGCAGACGAACCAGGAAGAACATCTCAAGAAATAACCACGTTCCTTCATCTTCAAAGTGCTCCAGTTTGAGAATGGAATGAGATATCGCAATTCTGATTTCACCATCGTGTTCAGCGTACAAAAACCTTTAAAATGAGGTGTCACTTGTCAGACTTTTTCATTTTGGGAATTTATGGGTAATTTTCCCCCCCTAAAACTCCCCAAAACTCCCCCTTAGGGTGACCCGATTCTGCTCATCTTCGAACTTAGCCTGTCGATTGCCAAGACAAATTTTTCGTGCAAATTTGAACTTTTTATCTCAATTCTTTCGAGAGTTATCGTCTGGAATGACACATACATATATAAATATATAAATATATATATAAATATATAAATATATATATATATATACATATAATTTTTGGTGTCTTTCGGCAGGGAATTCAGGATGGTCTGAAACGGATTTTGGTATAAAAATCTTTCGGAAATTCGAGTTTTAAAAATTTTGGACCGAGAACAATAGCTTCCTTTTCTTCGAAAATTCGCTAAAACCTTACCACTAATGACGAGCCATAGCAACAATCAAATCGAACAATAAACTTTTCTGCGTTTAGTAGACGTAGATAATTACCACCAGTGCAGATATCAAATTATTGCCATTTTGTTCAAACTTGATAAAAGTCAGCTAAAAGCTCGTGTTCATTCTTTCCTATCTCCCTCTTGACTGTTTTTTCTTCCTCTCGCAATAATTCTTCACTTGCAGCTTAAAAAACGAAATGAAACACTTTTTACGCCCCTAAATTCCTAAATTTAAGATTAACCTCATTTAAGCGTTGTTATCCATGGGAGTTTACACGAAGAGTCCCGAGGGACTGTTTTTACGCACGAAGAGTCCGCTTCCCTTTCACTTGGTATGCACGAGGAGTCCCGATACGTTTTGGAGCGTTTTGGAGTTATGCATGAATAGTCCCACACCTTTTACTAAATGTGCATGAGGAGTCCGGCAACACGGGGTCACAAACTATGCAGTAGAAACTATAATAATTATTACTTTATTATCCTGAAACAGTGAAAAACAACAATCATGACTATTCTTGCTTTGGTAATAATTGCTTTGGTTGGTATTTTAGGGACACAATATTAATATATTGTTCAAGACTAATTAGCTTTTTGTCTACTTTATCTATTAGCTGCTGTAGCCAAGCGTTTTTTAGAGCAGTCTTTCGTGGTGTGTAGGTCCCAGTCACTGTGTTGATTTTTAAGTATATATCTGTTTGGTATTTCACCAGAGCGTCAAAAAAAAAAAAAATATTGGGATGAATGCCAATGAAGAGTTGCTTGAAACAAGCATGAAAACTCTCACAAATGTTCGTCGTGCTGAGAGTGCAGTCACTGACCCGGCTCGCCCACATTTCAGGAGGATACAATGCTGAGTCACCTATATATGTGTCGTGAATGTATGCACCATACTTATGAGTTTCTTCATTTTCCGAGTTGAGTATCCACCCACAGAACATGTCAGGCACTTCTCCGGGTTTCACCATTGACAAGCCAAATGACCATCTCAGCCAGTCGCCAATCTCGCTGTCTTCGTCCTTGTATTGTGCTGCCAACCCTAGTGCTTGAATTTTGCGAAACCTGAAAAACAAAGTAGTAATTAATTCGTCAATTTCGAAAGACAGAATTGTAATTAATGAATTCTCTATCATTTACCTAAAAAACAAAGTAGTAAAAAAAATAAATAAATAAAAAAAAAATAAAAAAATTTAATTTGTCAATTTCAAAAGAAGGAATTGTAATTAATGGATTCTCTATCGTTTACTAACCACGATTGAGCAAGGTGGAATTTGCATCCCTTCAGGGTCGACTCTGGCCAAACAATTTTCACAGCATTATGGACGGCTTTTTCAAAATCTACGACGCAGTGTGGCGGGGACAGCTGAAGCCCTTCATCGCTGCATTTTGACTGTATGGCTAGGAAAACTTTTTCGTAGGTGGACTGGGTTTTGTCGGGCAGAAGGCAAAACACTAGGGGTATGTTCAATCCAGCGGAATTGTACCTGGAAAACGAATATTATATTTGATAGTGCTATATATTTGAAAAGTGCTCCACAATTCACCAAACTTTGTGACAATAATAGTTAGAGAGTTCCTAAACACGATTTTTGCCTAACGGCGAAGCTAACGTCGACCGTAAGTCACGTACAGCGCATGCGCAGTAACTAACGGCGATAATGTAACGGCGATCACCTAACGTCGACCGTACTCGGACGGTAACCTACGGCGATCAGTCTAACGTCCTCTGAAATAACAGCCTCGACGTTACAGCAGACTAACCTTACATAATTGTAACATTTGCCAGCTTACCGCTTCGGAAGTGATTTGTTTTTTCTCCTATGTCCAGCATCTATAGGAGGACATTAAAATTGAGAACGTTCGTTCCTCCCTCCGTTCGTCATTTGGATAGTTCGTGGTGAAGATTTACATACAGACTCAGTGGCGTAGCCAGGATTGTTGAATGGGTGGGGGGGTTATCGGAAATAGAAAAAGTTCCCGTCATGCAGCATGGTTATAAGAGCGAATTTTCAGAGACATATTCCTGCTATTGTGTAAAAAGATGATACAGCGAGAAACCATACCACTTTTCTTAAACTTGTGTAATTTTTTTGTGATTTTAGCCATTTTTACCGATGCTTGACCATATAAAGTCAAATTTGACCCACCTGTTTCTGAGAAAAATAATCATCGAGA
Organism: Leptopterna dolabrata; assembly: GCA_954871275.1. Classification (NCBI taxonomy): domain Eukaryota; kingdom Metazoa; phylum Arthropoda; class Insecta; order Hemiptera; family Miridae; genus Leptopterna; species Leptopterna dolabrata. The sequence continues at coordinate 18,095,804 of OX940985.1, forward strand.
TAGTCCCTCCGTCGTGATTAACCATCCCACCCCACACAACGTCAGCTTAATTAAGGGGGCGCGGGACGGGAAGGCCAGTAGCACCCCCAACCACGAGAGTGCGCTGAACATCACTTCCACATCGCTTCCGCGGGAAGATTCCCAGCGAGATTTGGAGATTTGGCGCCCACCGGTAGGGGCGCCTGCCGAATTTCGATGGTTGTTGTAAGTGCGCAGTTAGTTTTTAGTTATCAATTCCATTGCCTTATGGACACTATAACATTCGTGATTAGGTACGTGAGCTTCTCCTCTCCCTCTGCAAGTTTTCCGCTCGACAGGTTATACTCTGTTGTTTTTAGTTCATTCCTTTGTTCTCCTTCTTCTCTCACGCGGTTCATTCACGTTAGTATCATTATAATATACTATTGTTCATTCGTAGTGATATCCGTCGAGTGTATCAAAGTGTATGCCTCCACCGCCGAAGAAGTGGACCAGGAGAAACATCGGTAACAAAGGCGAAAAAAAGAGGCGCAGAACAGTAAGTTGATACCGCAGATTTACATAATTAGGTACCTAATTAATCCTTAGTGTTTTCTGTGTAGAGCAACAAATTGAAATAGTTTTCAGATGTAGTAGTAGTAGTATACAGATTTTGTGTTAGTCTAATGATTGTCACGTAATTAGTACCTACGTTCTCCGTAGTTTGGGAGTAAAACTCAACCCATCATTCCACGAAAATCTTTAACCTTCGTTGGAAAGTTATTGTAAAATATCCTGCGGCTAAATCTCCGTAGTTATGATTCCGTTGGACATCTACAGAAATGTTGGCTGTTCCTTTACTGTTTCTTTCAATTCAATCAGTCAAAATATCAAGCAGATACAATCTGCGATGAGCAATGAATAAAAAAATCTTTAGGTAGCTACCTACCCTACTCTGAACGTCAAAATTGAATTGCAATAAGTTTAAAAAAAAAAGAATGTTTCCATGGTTAATATAGATGGATGTGTTTCCAAGGTTTTTTGGTTTTGTAGATTAGGAAACCTCAATAAAAACCTAAGAAATACTGTAAATTCCCAACTCTTCACATCTATCAGTCAAAACACCAAGCAGATACTCGATAGATTAAAATGTATTTCTAAGGTTTTCATTGATATTTCTAATTCATTGCAATCAGTATACCCAAATTTACTGATTTTATGTTATTTTCTGTTCTCAGTTCATGTCCAAACAACATCCGATCCAGAGTCTGGCAGACAGTGATGTCTCCCACCAAATGGTCTTTCTTTGAGTAAAAATCAGGTAATACTTCTTATTATTAGAAGCAGATCAAATATTTCGCTGTAATATCACATTCCCCAGATTCTTCATGCGCTTCTCTGAACCTGCAAAACTTTGACACGCTCTCCTGTAAAATCATCTGTATTGGACTTACCTACCACGTTTTGCCAGATCAGCACAGATTTATAATACGCAGTGGCGTAGTGTTGAAAAGGGGGGGGGGGGGTTATCGGAAATAGAAAAAACATCCTTTCACGTAGCATGGCTATAAGAGCGAATTTTCAAAGAAATATTCCTGATATTGTGTAAAAAGATGATATAGCGAGAATCCATACCACTTTTCTTAAAATTATAACTTTTCGTGATTTTACCCATTTTTACCGATGTTTGACCCTAATAACGTCAAATTTGACCCACTTGCTTTTGAGAAAAATAGTTTTATCATCGAGGTAGTACCTCCGTCGTCATTAACCACCCCACACAACGTCAGGTGAATTAATATTGATTTTACCATTAATACCAATTTTTACCCCAAAAAATCAAAATCTGACCCCTATTCTGTGTGAAAAACAACTGAAATGGTATTTTTCTGTCTTCACTCAACCTTCCGTACAACTTCCAATGATTTTTATAGCAATTTTAGCCGACATTTAGCCCCTAAAACTCCAATTTGACTCCCTTGGAATTTGAAAATTGCTCATCTTCGAACTCATCCTTTCGTTTGGCAATACAAACGGTTTGGAGAAATCTGGAATTTTTACCATGTGCCTACCCAAGGACAGAAATCATCTGTAGTGGCACATAAATCTACGTAATAAATTTTTGCTAAAATCTAGGGACGAACTTAGGATGCTCTGAACCGGATTTGCCTATAAAAATATTTCAAAAATTCATGTTCTGAAAATGTTACCCATAGCAATAGCTTTATTTTCTTTGAAAATTCGGTAATAAGGTTTGAAATTACAAAGAAAGCTGAATTTAAATTAAATTTAACAAAGCACTAAATGTTACAGATAACATTAGGTAAGATAAACTGATGAAATACACACAACAATGTTCGCAAATTTTTAAGGAAAATGAAGGTATTGCAATGGGTCCAAAAATTTCAGAACATAAGTTTTTGAAATTATTTTATAGACGAATCCGTTTCAGATCATCCTGATTTCATCCTTAGATTTTAACAAAAATGTATACCTATATTTATATACATTTATTTATGTGTCACTCCAGACGATACCTGACCTTGGTTACGTGATAAAAATTCCAAATTTCGCCGAAATGTTCTTATCGCCAAACAAAAGGATAAGCAATTTTATAAAATTTGAAGGGGGTCAAATTTGAGTTTTTAAGGGGTTAAAAATTGGTAAAAACTGCTAAAATTGTTATATAAAATCACTGAAAGTGGCATGGAAGGGTGAGTGAAGGCAGAAAAATACCATTTCAGTTGCTTTTCACACAGAACAGGGGTCTAATTAGGATTTTTGGGGGTCATTGACATTATTTATTAACATTATAGAAGATAGCACCTATACATGAAATAAGTGTATGTAGGAAAACTTTATTTACATTACATTCACTTTATTTACATTTACATTTAATATTATAGAATTGCCTGTTGTAATTTGCTACTGTGTATTTTTGTTCAGGAAGACGATCAGAATTGACGAGATATCCGAAGTTGACAACTCCAGTCGTATATACAGCAAGAAGCGAGTTTGAACTCCGATTTAAATGAACATGAACCTAAATGGATTTCCGAATACCTACCTAGATCCAGACTAACTCAGTGTCCAATAAAATAAAATAAAAGCTAATGTGAGCAGTGTAACTGTATAATATTATTCATGAGCTTTCCAATTTACTTTTCTATTTGTTTACATTTCAGTCATTGAATAAAACAAACACCTGAAAAGTTATTTGTTACTATCTAATCCTCTTCCTATTGTCGTTCAATTCAAGTAGGTAGTGAAAGGTATGATGATTAAAAGTAGGTACTTGAAATCATGTTGGATAATTTGTCTTTGAATTGATTCTGTATTAGTATGACAGGTAGAACACTTTAGACAGTGTGTAATCAATCTTTAAAAAAGTCATGTCTAATTTTGAGTGAAGTACACATAAGTATTAATAAAAATGAAATGAAATTACAAATCTCACACTGTGTGGGAGTACCTAAGTTATTTGTCTCACACAGGTAGGTATCTGTGTCCAGTCGACACATTGATTAACATAAATAAAAAATAAACAGTCAAATTTACATACATATATGAATGCCCAGTAAAACTCCTCTCAAAATTAAATTATTACGTAACATAAAAGTACCCCAGACAGAAAAATAATAGTACCTACAACAATCCGGATGGGTCAGAGATTGACCTTGCGCCACTCAGCCGGCAAGGTAAGTTTCGAGGCTTTCAGATAATATTATGTGACGAACAAGAAGTTCGAGCAGAATAGTTAAAAAATAAGAAAATTAAGTAGGTACATGCCTATACTTCCTCAAATGAATTCAGGTATGCACCTAGCGATTGTGGCGTCAACTTTCGATCTACCTAGCGGATTATTTCTCAAATAATTGTTCACCCACTTAAAACAATCATCCCCTATTTTTTTAAATTGATTTTGCTAAATTTAATCCAGTTTATGAAACATTTAATTGATATACGTAATTAATACGTACCGTAAATAGGTAGGTAGCTACCTACTATGAATAATAAAATTATGGCTGATTGGATTGTAGCTTTAATTAGGAAAGTAGGTAACCAACATAATTGGGAAAATACTGTAAAAATTACTTATCCAATCATGTGAAAACTATGACGGTAATTAGGCTGAGGTAGGTGAGCATGTGGAAGGAAGGGGGGAAGGGTAGGCCAGCTCAACAGGGAACTAATATTCTGAAGCTTAGCTGGGATGCAGACTGTGCTGGTTACAGCGATGCCATTCGTTCGGTGAATATGGCAACACCGCCTCCTCCCTTGCCCCTCTGACCAAGAACGTTGAAAATTACCTCCTTCCCAGGCAAAGAGCCTCTGGAACTGATAATGCCATGGATACTATACTAGACTACACGACGAGCGAAGCGACAGGGCAGGGTGGCTGCGTGTGAAGGGGGAGAGACTCGGCACATTGCCCGCAGAGAGCGCCTACAGGCGGCGCCCCCTTTCTCGAGCCTTTTTTCAAAATACGTAAAATTTTTCTTCACGTTTTCTTTCTTATTTTACATAACAAAATTTTGATTCTTGGATTATCAACTTTATTATCTCTCCGAAAATGTCGTAAAACACAAACATTCAAGAAAAAGTTTTTTAAACTACATTTTTGAATTTGAATTTTCGGAAATTTCAGGAATCATTTAGAGCTATGACCCTAACTCTATTCACGGATTAATATAATGCGTATTAAGACCTTCCCCAGAACTGTAAGTTAACCACAGCCAGAGAAAACGTGAAGAAACTGACAAAAAACAGGGTCTGCGCCCCCTTAATATTGATTTTAGCCATTAATACCAATTTTTTACCCCAAAAAATCAAAATTTCACCCCTATTCTATGTGAGAAACACCTGAAATGGTATTTTTATATCTTTATACTCACCTTTCCATACCACTTCCAGTGATTTTATATCAGTTGTTTGCAATTTTAGTCGTTTTTACCGACTTCTTACTCCCAAAAACTCCAATTTGACCGCCTTGGAATTTTTAAAAATTGCTCATCTTCGAACTCCTCCTTTTGTTTGACAATAAACACGTTTTGGAGAAATTTGGAATTTTTATAACGAACCCAAGGACAGATATCATCTGGAGTGGCACATAAATATATATGCATAGGTAATACATAAATGTTTGATAAAATCTAGGGATGAACCTGAGGATGATCTGAAACGGATTTGCCTACAAAAATATTTCAAAAATGCATGTTCTGAAAATGTTACCCATTGCAATAGCTTAATTTTCTTTAAAAATTCGCTAAATAAGGTTTGACATTACAAAGCCGAATTTAAATTAAATTTAACAAAGCACTAAACGTAACAGGTAACTTTAGGTAAGATAAACTGACGAAATAAAAAATTTACTTGGCTACAATGTTCGCAAGTTTTCAAGGAAAATGAAGCTATTGCAATGGGTTCAAAATTTTCAGAATATAGTTTTTGAAATTTTTTTATAGGCAAATCCGTTCATCCCTAGATTTTAACAAAAATTCATACGCATATTATCTATATTTATTTATGTGTCACTCCAGAAGATATCTGACATTGGGTATGTGATAAAAATTCCAAATTTCGCCGAATGTTTATTTTGCCAACACAGAACTGGGGTCTAATTAGGATTTTTGGGGGTCAACAATCGGTATTAATTCACCTGAAGTGTGGGACGGTGACGGTGAGGTACTATTTTGATAAGTATTTTGAAATAAACGTAATTTAACTGTTTAATCACGTTTGATTTATCGTTTAATCTTTAATTGTTGTATTTTTTTTTGTTACTTTCGTGATTTTTATCATTCTCAAGATTTAATTTTAATTTGTAAAGTTTTCGAGCCAGTGGAGGGGGGGGGGGGGGTTATGACCCACACTACCCCCCCCCCCCCCCCCCCCCGGCTACGCCACTGTACAGACTATAATAGAAACGGGAAATGCAATAGTTTGAAAAAACGCTGCAAAGTCACATGGGTTTATTATTCTTTTGAACAACCTACAGAATTGCTGGCTGTTCATTTATTGTTTCTTTCATGTGGAATAATTGAAATAGTATTTCCGATGGTTTCCACCAATTTTGGCCCCCATAACACGAATTAGGTATGATCCCTTTTTTTTCTTCTTTTTCCAAACTATCTTTGATCATTGGTAGAGCCATTTAATTGTCTTGATTCAACTGTTTACACTTTTTCTATTGTAATTTACAAATTGATGGTGATTCCAGTCAATTTCCCAGGTTTTTGACTAATAAAAAAATCAATTTTTGGAGCTGAACCTTTGGTAAAACCTCAATTTCCGCCTCTTTGGTCAAAATCGACTTCATATTCGGTCTTCTCGTCCTAAAAACCATGGAAAACGATACCTCAAAAGCTCATGTTACTAACATGTTGCTAAAACACAAAAAGTACCTATTTTTATACCCATTTTCACCCATAACACCCCTGGGTATATTCCGATCGGGCTGAAAAGTTTCGGGACACAACTAGGGCCCATGTGGAGCATGTGTGAGAAAGAACGACTTTTTTAGACCGAAAATGAAGCCGGTACACGTGATACGGCGGACGGACATTGCATTGTTGGAATTCACGCACCTTGAAACGGAAAAGAAAAAATTTTGAGGGGGTGTTATAAAAATTTTTTTGCTGAACGAATACATAGGTGTATTATTCACAGCAAAACCAAAGGGAGAACAGTGAAAACACACACAGGGGAATGGGATTGTTAACGGCGAAGCTTTCTTTAGCGTGACTGTTGACATGACCGTGAAACGCCAAGTCGTGAATCCTTCATCGCCGTTATCGAGCTAACGTTCATGACGAGTTAGCGTCCGAATTATTTCGCCGTAGACGGATGCGTAACGTCGATGCCTGGTAACGTTCGCCGTTAACAAGAATCGTGTTTAGGAACTCTCTATTGTGTAATAATTTTTTTAACGTTGAACATGCACGATACCAACTTACCCGTGCAGGGTGTACAGTTGAACAAAGAATTTGGAGGCGTAATCAAAAGTTCCATCCATGTAAATGGCGTTGCTGTTCGTCAAGCAAAGAAGGTTCGTTGAGGTAGAAAACACGACAAACTCGTGCACGTCATCAATGTGCAGCAAAAATTCTTCGCCTTTTGCGGTAGTAGTGTTCATTATTCGTAGAGTATCGAAAACTTCCTTCCTATTTCGTGGGAGCCGGCTTCCAAGTTTCTTTCTCTTAGCATTATACGCACTTCGTCTCAATTTTAGGACGTCTCCAAAACACAAATTGCCGGATATTGGAGACTCGTCGATTGCCGCTCGAACTATCTACAACCACAAACACTTACAAATATTAATAACCTCTTCGTTTCAGAGACCTATAGGAACATTTCTTAAAATTTTAAACCTCACTCACCTTAGATGGCCTGGACGAAATGTCTTCCAACGCTTTTCGTTTCACTGAATTCGTAAGCACGATTTTCTCTAAGTTCTCCGTCGCATTTGGAGGATGGTCATGACTACCAACAATTTCTAAAACTTTTTTACCGACCGTTTTCGCGGCGCACTTGCACGATTTTTGAAGGCAGGCCCATCTGATTACATTATCAACCAATGCCTTATGATGCCGAAACTTGAAATTATTTATTACAAGTAATTCCCGGCCGCAACGGGTGCCTGAGGTAACGAACTTGGCAGATTCCATATTGCACACTGATGAGTGAGCGCCTAATCGCGATAAGATGATCAAACGACATTTTGACCTTTTCGACCAATTCGAGGCCCCGCACAACAACAACATCCTGGGACTCTTTGTGTATAAACACGATCTACTATCACTGACAGCGGGACGCTTCGAGTATACTCCCTTCCCCCAAGCCGGACTCGTCGTGCATACTGCAAATCACTTTCACCTCGGATGGGACTCCCCGTGTAGTCACCCTTATCCATATTCCGCCAAAATGTTGTATTTTTTTACCTCGTTTCCAAGGTCACAGATATTCAAAGAAAAAATGAGTTATTGAAAAAAATAGTCTATTTCCACTAATACACGAAAAACGCAAAAAACACTGTTATACCGGTTTCGGTGATCAAACCATCGTCAGTAACACACAATAACTGAAGGCACATTGGAGAGGTGACCTTATAAATAGTCAAAAAGTGAAATGTGGTCGATTGGGATTGGTTTTGAAGAAGAATGGTGAAGGGAACAAAGGAAGGGGGGTCGATTCTGATTGGCCCAGGAAGAGAATGCCAAAAAGTGAAAGGAACATGAGGTGAAGGGGGATTTCTTCGCGAGTGATTTAGTTCCTCACAGATATTGTTTGGAAGGACACACATATATAGTAGATATGTATGCATACATGTTTTGTGTGAAAGTGTTGAAAATTTAAGGTGCTCCAAAACAGATCCCAGCAGGAAAAGATTATTTTTAAACTCATATTAAATTTGTGAACCCACGCAATAGTTCTATTTCATACTTCGCTAAAACATCACGAAATAAACAAGAATAGAAGTGTATAAAAGCTTCTTCTGATTCACGAAATCATGTTTTGATCAAAAATAATGAGTGGTGGTTGTGCAGGGCGAAACGTCATGCAGCACATATGTTTTGGTTTATTATTCTGTGAATAATACACCTATGTATTCGCTCAGCAAAAAATTTGTATAACACCCCCTCAAAATTTTTTCTTTTCCGTTTCAAGGTGCGTAGGTTCCAAAAGAACAATGTCCGTCCGCCGTATCACGTATACCTACCGGCTTCATTTTCGGTCTAAAAAGTTCGTTGTTTCGCCCACGTGCTCCATCTGGGCCCTAGTTGTGTCCCGAAACTTTGCAGCCCGATCGGAATATACCCAGGGGTGTTATGAGTGAAAATGTGTATAAAAATAGGTACTTTTTGTGTTTCAGTAGCATGTTAGTAACATGAGCTTTTGAGATATCGTTTTCCATGTTTTTGGGGACGAGAAGACCGAATATGAAGTCGATTTTGACCAAAGAGTGGAAAATTGAGTTCTACCAATAATGTTCGGCTCCCAAAATTGATTTTTTATGAGTGAAAAATCTGGGAAATCGTCTGAAATCACCATCATTTTTATAATAATACTAGAAAAAGTGTTAACACGTGAATCAAGACGATAAATTGGCACTATCAATGATCAAAGATAATTTGAAAAAAAAAGAGCGTACCTAATTCGTGTTTTGGGGGCCAAAATTGGTGGAAAACGTCAGAAATAGCTATTTCAATTATTTTACATTAAAGAAACAATAAATGAACAGCCAACATTTCTGTAGGCAAGTATGTCCAGTAGAATAATAAACCCCATGTGACAAGGACTTTGCAGCGTTTTTGTGTTTCAGTAGCATGTTAGTAACATGAGCTTTTGAGATATCGTTTTCCATGTGTTTGGGGACGAGAAGACCGAATATGAAGTCGATTTTGACCAAAGAATGGAAAATTGAGTTCTACCAAATGTTTGGCTCCCAAAATTGATTTTTTATGAGTGAAAAACCTGGGAAATTGTCTAAAATCACCATCAGTTTGTACTTATAATAGCACAGGAAAAAGTGTAAACACGTGGCTCAAGACGATTAACTGGCACTACCAATGATCAAAGATTCATTTAAAAAAAAGTACCTAATTTGTGTTTTAGGGGCCGAAATAGCTATTTCGATTATTTCGGATGAAAGAAACAATAAATGAACTGCCAACATTTCTGTAGGTAGGTGTGTCCAGTAGAATAATAAACCCATGTGACAAGGACTTTGCAGCGTTTTGTTTAATAAAAATGCCCATCCACGTTTATTTCGAAGTGTTTTTCGACGAGCGACAGCAGGGTGAGTCCCAAGCGAAAGTGAAAGTGCGGGCTGGACAAACTCACTCCCCTCGGTGGAACATGCCCGTTGGCCGCGAGTGTAAGGTGAGTCCGCCACGCAGTCTTATCGGCTATCGAGCCCGGCACAGGCATCAGTGTCGCCATGGCTTCGGGGCAGTGTGAACCAGTTTTGCTCAAATGCGCTTCGCAAAGAGGACGTGACGCAATGTTTTTTGAGGGGTATAGGTTCGTGTTTCACAAGCACTTGGTGAATAATGTGGAGCGGTGGAAATGTGGGACCCTGAGGTAGGTGAAATTCGTGGTGGAAATATTCAAGCAAGGTATGTACCTATACACACTGCGTTGTCTAACGGCTTTCATTATGTTCAGTTGTAGGGTGTTTATGAAAGTTCTTAAAGGGGAGGTGATTCAAAGACCGGCGAAACACGAGCATGAGCACGACGACTTTGGGATGAGTGTCATAAAATCATCGGTTAAGAGGAAAGCGAGCGAAAATATTTCGACACGACCTTCGAAGGTGGTTCGCTCAGTCCTCCACGAACACCCGTGTGCAGCAGCGACTGTGGACTTCGGAGATTTGTTCAATTTGAGGCGGCTAGCGTACAACGTAAAACGGAAAAAGATTCCCAAGAACAGGAATGAGGTACTCGACTGTATTTTCATTTTCTTTCAATTTCTGTTATTTTAGTTCATCGTCAAGTGCGTATTTTGAACACTCCCGAGTTGAATATAGGTGTGTGAGGCTCTTCGAGTTATGGATACTACTACGAGTCAAGGCGAGGAATTTTTATGTATTTTTGGTCTTTCCTAGTAATAGAGCAGGTGGACCCAGTTTACCACTTTCATTCAGGGGTGTCTTCCACTTGGGGGTCTCACTTGTCAATTCGTAGGGGTGGCCGCTGACAACTGGATGGACTCACCTTTCACTTTTAGTTTATTAATCTGTGAATAACACACCTATGTATTCGCTCAGCAAAAAAATTTTATAGCACCCCCTCAAAAATTTTTCTTTCAAGTTTAAAGGTGTGTAGATTCCAGAAATGGTCCGTCCGCCTTTCGCCGTATCACGTAAGTACACCGGCTTCATTTTCGGTCTAAAAAGTTCGTTATTTCGCACACAAGCTCCATTTGGGCCCTAGTTGTGTCCCGAAACTTTGCAGCCCGATCGGAATATACCCAGGGGTGTTATGAGTGAAAATGGGTATAAAAATAGGTACTTTTTGTGTTTTAATAACATTAGCGTTTGATGTATTGTTAACATGTTTAATGTTTTAGGGCTGGGGGTCATTCTGTGAATTCCGACACGCAAATATGCAACGTTTTTCATTGGTTACTACACAGTTACTACCTTCTGTTGTAGCAACCATAAAGAATAATATCGCACTCGAAAGAAACAAGAGTCAATAGCTACGTTTTTCATTGGTTACTACACAGTTACTACCTTCTGTTGTAGCAACCATATGTTGATGGCGAGTTCTATAATAAGTACAGTAAATGCAACATTATACTTGTAGAGTTCAGTGAAATTGTGGCTTTCATTTTTTCTTGACATTAAAAAACTATATCTAATTTCTCCCTTGCGAGGGAAAAACATTAAACATGATTTAATGTTTTTCCCTCTCAAGGGAGAAATTTAAACTGAGTTTAAAATTTCAAATGAAATAATATCACAGAATTTCAAATTTGTGAAGCAAATTTACATATCCATTACAGTTTATAGCCGCTTCCATTCATTGTAGAAAGTACCGGAAACGAGTTTTCCATGTTTTTTAGGACAAGAAGACCGAATATGAAGTCAATTTTGACCAAAGAGTGGAAAATTGAGGTTCTACCAATGGTTCTGCTCGCAAAATCGATTTTATGAGTCAAAAACCTGGGAAATTGTCTGAAATCACCATCAATTTTTATATTAACACTTCATGTCAACAGGTGAATCAAGACAGTTAAATGGCACTACCAGTGACCAAAGATAATTTGGGGGGAAAAAAGGAGCGTACCTAATTCGTGTTTTGGGGTCCAAAATTGGAGGAAACAATCAGAAATATCCATTGTTACATACAGAGTTATTGAAAAAATAGTCTATTTCCACTAATACACGAAAAACTCAAAAAACGCTGTTATACCGGTTTCGGTGATCAAACCATCGTCAGTAACACACAATAACAATGATTTAGTTCGTATCGTCAATATCGGTTTTGGGTGGCGAAAGAGGTACTGACAGTATTGTCCATTGTTTCTTCTATTGGTGATCAACCTCCTTCCGAGCATTTCGTCTTTGGCTCTCACTTACCTTCCAGCAGAAGCAGGTTTAGCTGAAATCCCAGCAGCGTTATTACCTACCTATTAAATTTGATATTCTCAAATGTGGAACGGCATTTTTGTTGAGACTGAACCTTTGCAGACATCTTATAAAAGTATAAAACTAGCGTTTGCGTATGTTACCTCGTCACTTCTGAACCCCTTCACCGATATTAATGTGGGTGGTCAACATGATGAGCGAGTTCCTGAGACGGAGGTGGGCTGTGGTAAAATCGCCGGAACGTCCTCTTCCGACGTGAATGGGGCTTCCCTTCTCGACCCGATTGTTTGGATCTACGAATCATCGAGTAACTATTGGGGTTGCCGAAACGAAAGGTTTTTGCAGTATAATATTGTTCCCTAGCCATTTCCGAAATTTTTTTTATCCTGATGCAAAAAAAACCGAATTCGAATGTCTCGCGATCCTCTGCCCGAGCTCGACAGGCGAAGGTCGGACGCATCAGTAGGCGGGAAGAGTTCAATGAACAATCAATCAGAGGTAGGTAAGTAATTGAAGACCGCGGCCGACAAACAGTCCTGTTACATTTTTTTAAAGGAAATTTTACAGGAGACCTAAAAAAGTTTGCAAAACACACAACACAGACTTGTTTTCGACATTTAAATCCATAGCACCGGTAAATGGCTGGCGCGGCGGTTGAACGCTTGTGTTATATCTGTACCATATATTATACTGTTGGCTTATTATTTTCAATAATGAACCTTTGGAATCGAGCATGGCAAAAACCCTCAAAATTTGATGGTTTTCGTTTCAAGGTACCTTCGAAGAATCCGAAAATGGAATAAACATTTCTGTGCGTCCGCCGTACTTCGTACTTTTCTTAGTTATCATGAACAAAAATTAATGAAATTTTGTTTATAGGTCCCAATTGGGGTCTAGTTGGTCTGCGAAGCTCGGCTTTACTGTCAGTCATCTATCTCTAAGGGTTGAAAAATAGGGGTTGAAATTTTCAGAACGCCGTAGCTCGAAAACTATCAATAGAAGGGTATGGTTTTTTCAATTTTTTAAATTGATCTTGAACTAGAGAATACGACCAGCCGCCGTTCGTTTGCACCGAAAAGCTTCGTGAACATGATCGTGAATGAAACGGTATAAATCCGGCCCAGATAATAAATTAGGTATATATTATCATTGCTAGGGAACATGATCAGGGGCGGATCCAGAATTTTTTTCCGGAGGGGGTCACAGGGGGGGGGGGGGGGTTTACAATATAAAGAATAACAAAAAATAACAAAATAACCAAACGAACAATACAAACCGAATTTTCAACCTTATGCCTAAACACGTCCAATTTGTCTACTTACAAAATTAATTGTATTAATTTATTTATAAAATTCATTGTTTATGTAAAAAATATTTTTCAACACCTATCTATTAATTATTTAACTGATGAATGTATTTATTTTCAATTTTCTTCTAAAAAAGTTTCCTAATGTGTTTTCAAACAAATTGGCGCATTTTATGTCAGCGTAGCTAACTTCAGAGTTTGCAAATCAAAACATTGAAACCACAACAATCTATTGTTGATCTCAGTGAATTCAGTATCGTTTTTACTGAATTTGGCAGGAAAGAAAACGAGAACGAAACAAAATCAAGAAAATAATTAACAAAAATAAGAAGAAATAAACAAGGTGTAATTTGACGGATACGCCAAGTTAAATTTATTGACATAATTGTATATAAAGTAACATTGGTAGGACCAAGTGTACGATTATATTCGACTAATTTTGACATTTTTGATCGAATCTTTTTAGATGTTTTATAGTTCTTTTTTGTTTTCAGTTTTTTAACACTGTCTACCGTTTGTGTAATTAGAAATTACAGTAATTAGTGGCGAGGACATTGGAATTTCAATTTGACGGATGTTTTATGGTAAATATTTACAAAGTTGTATATGAAGCAAAATTGAGATGACCATTTGGCCAAATCAGTTTTGAATTTAAAATTCAAATTGCAATAATGTTTTTTTAATAGAATTTCTCGTAAATATTTATCAATTTTATTTGAGGGGTTCCCCACAAGAACCGAATAAGTCCAAAATTGGCAAACGCCAGAAACAAGCATTTTGATTTCACAAAAACTGGGTTCGTTTTCGTTTGGTTTTTGTTTTCGGGTTTGTGAACAATTCATTCAGCTCTGCTTTTGGTTTATTATTCTCTGAATAATACACCTATGTAATCGCTCAGCAAAAAATTTTTATAACCCCCCCTCAAACTTTTTTCTTTTCCGTTTCAAGGTGCGTAGATTCAAAAAATGCAATGTCCGTCCGCCGTACGCCGTACGCCGTCCGCCGTCCGCCGTATCACGTGTACAGGCTTCATTTTCGGTCTAAAAAAGTCGTTCTTTCGCACACATGCTCTATTTGGGCCCTAGTTGTGTCCCGAAACTTTTCAGCCCGATCGGAATATACCCAGGGGTGTTGTGAGTGAAAATGTGTGTAATAATAGGTACTTTTTGCGTTTTAGCGACATGTTGGTAACATGAGCTTTTGAGGTATCGTTTTCCATGTTTTTGGGGACGAGAAGATCGAATATGAGGTCGATTTTGGCCAAGGAGTGGAAAATTGAGGTTGTACCAGATGTTCAGCTCCCAAAATTGATTTTGTATGAGTCAAAAACCTGCGAAATCGTCTGAAATCACCATCAGTTTGTAGAATAACACTAGAAAAAGTGTCAACACGTGGATCAAGACAATTAAATGGCACTACCAATGATCAAAGTTAATTTGAAAAAAAAAAAGATAGTACCTACCTAATTTGTGTTTTGGGGGCCAAAATTGGTGGAAACCATCAGAAATAGCTATTTCAATTATTTCACATGAAGCAAACAATAAATGTACAGCCAACATTTCTGTAGAATAATAAACCCCATGTGACAAGGACTTTGCAGCGTTTTTGAAATGCAGGCTGATTCTGGGGGGGGGGGGGTCATGACCCCTGTGACCCCCCCCCCCCCCCCTTGGATCCGCGCCTGCCCATGATTATAATCACGGATGGCTGTACTTATGATGTTGAGTTGGTTGTTCTGTGGTATTATTTCATTTTCAGAATGATGGCTGTTTTGAATTTTGTTGATAGGTACCTATTTTTGAAACTTGAACAAACGTTATGCTTCGTGAATAACAACAAAAATTAATTTATTATTGAACTATTAAATCCTGCGCTTTTTTGTGAAACTGATTCCCGGGCCGCTTCTGTACTCGGTTTAGGGCTTTCCTGGGGGAAGCACGCGGGTAGGTCCATAATGCCACTTGGGCCACTGCCCCGGCACCCAAAAACACGGAGTAAAACAAACTCCAACTATTGTTAGTTGGCATTTAAATTTCCCTGTACCTAGCGTCTTTCACAAAGTTCAACAGCGATTCGCCAGATTTCTGTGGCTAGGGATATTCAATATTCTGGTAGACCAGGCATGTTATCGGAATAAAGCGACAGTAATCGATGTTCTGCAATCGAAATCGAAACCTGAAAGTAGCTGGTAGGTTCTGGGACCTAGTGTTCCCATGGCAACTGAGAAAAGTGGCCCATCTGCGCATCGAGTAAAAATGTTGTTCACCGCGCCCACTTCGCGCCCTGTTCCTAAAGGCTGATTTCTACTCCAAAATCGTTCCTTTTCACAATCGATTCGATCCCTTCGATTCAATTTGCCATCTCGTACGAAATGCTTCTTCGTCTTCTGATTTGTTTTTGTTGTCTCGTGAATTAAATTTGCTTTCTCTGTTGAGTCTGTCGTAAGTTTTTAATTTTTTGCTTCAAATTGTGTGCGTTTTGCGTTCGGTCCGGTTCTGATGACAGATACGTATATTCGTGGTACTACGTGCATTTTTTCCAGTTTGCTGTTTGTGGTCTTGTGGATTGATCATTGTCCTGACACACAGATAACTACCTAGCTTCGTCAGTAGCTTCTCCATTCAAGTAGGTAACGGCCGACGGGTCATTGTTTTGTTATATTTTAGTTTACTATACTTTTATAACACATAAATCGGTGGGATTTGCAGTAGAAATTTTAGACGTTTTCGTAGACGGCTGAGTGTTGATTAAAAGAGATAAGCGTTGATGAATATCAATCAGTAAATAAGGGAAGGGTGTTTTTGCCTTGTGGTATTTTGTAGACAAATCTGTTGGTTTTGTGTTCTGGTTCGATGCCCCACCGTTTTCAGAAGCCACGCACTGCTTTGTCTACGCAGAAGGGGCATCCATATCCATACAGGTAAATAATAAACCCTTGTGTAATAATTTGCAGCGTTTTTCTTTGCAATCACGAACGCAGTTCCACTATGTCGCCTTGACATTCATCTGTGGTGAAATGGGGTTTTTTATCTTCATAATCAGTAGAGGGGGCTTGTTTACATTTGGCCGCACGTAGCGCCCAAGTGGGCCTGGAAGGTGATTACGTTTGGCTGAGCTCGCTTCTGAATCGGAACGTCCCCGTTGGACGCAGCTGAACTAACAAGGTCCTGCCCGAACGTCATCGTTTTGTCGATAGGTAGGTAGGTTGTTAAACAGCGGTGTAATTTTAGTCAGTCCTTTCGTTTCGTGTGGTACCATAAGTACCTACCTAATGGAATGTGTTTTATGCAGTATTCTTCGAACTTTCCTGTGATATTTTTTAGTGTTCATCATTTTTGTGTGTGTGTGTGTGTGTGAAGTTGTAATAATGGACGTAAAAATTGATGAGAAATTTTTGAGTAAAAGGGGAAAAGAATGTTTAATGGTTGATGGTTTCAAGTTGAGTTTGATGAGAGTGGCCAAGGGGGACATATCGAAGACATTCCGATGTACTAACCGTAAGTGTACAGTGTTCGTTGTTACTGACCATAATGTGGAACGAGTTATTTCGAGGAAAAACTACCATAACCATGGTCGTCTGTCACCACATGAAGTAGAAAAACAAAAACTTTGTAGCACACTTAAAAGGAAGGCAGTCGAGGAGTTGAGTGCCAAACCAAATAAATTAATTCGAACTGCATTGTTGGCACAACCAACGTCAAGCCTAGAACTTTCAGATATACGTTTAATTCGCAAAAGCATGTACGCAGCTCGTAGAAAACTTATTGCTGCCGAAATCTCTCCAGAAACACCTAATATGTGGATAAATAATGAGGTGAGCCATTCTTCTGTTCTCTTCTTGTGCGTCCAAATTGGCTCTGTTTTTAAGGCTTTGCGTCCATATGTAAATCTGCTGGATATTAATAGGTACTTTAAACTGAGTTGGCAGAATGTTTTTCGGCCGCGGTCTTCACATATACAAAGTTGACGAATACCTACTATCACCTGGTAGTAGCCAGGTATAAATGCTGGTATTCAATCATACACTTTTAAAATCTCGCACGTCGCACATAATTCCGACGTATCCACGCAAACCGTTTACAAGCACTGAAATCCATGTGCGCAAAATCACTGAGCAAGCGAGCGATAACATGGAATCAGCGCTGAGGACGTTTCCGCCCAAATCCCCCAGGTAAAGTCGTTAACGAGGGGAGGTTTAATCTCTCAAGCTCCAAAACATTGCCCAAGCAAAGTGTACTTTTCCGCCCCAAACAGTGTTATCTGTCTCCCCCTGTTCAGTTTCCTACGGTCGTTGGCGTCGTGTGTTGTGTTGTGATATGGTTCCGATGTTCGTGACGGGGAAAAGAGGAAACGACATGATTCTTTACAACTCATTCAAGTTTACAGAAAACCGTACCTTAGCGTCAGGAGAAATTAAGTGGAGGTAAGCTTTCAGAGATTCATTGAAGTAATAGTAAAATAATAACGCTGTAAAATTGTAACCAATCCACAGCCTACGTATACAATCGACTTCTTTCCTTTTTTCCCAGGTGTTCAGTGAAAACATGCAGTGCGTGGCTAAAAACGTTGGGTAAAACTGTCACTGTAGTTGATAGCAAATGCGATCATAACCACCAGGCGCTTACAGATCAACAGTTGCTTACTGAACGTGTGAGAAATACTGCAAAGAGGAAAGCTGAAGATTCCCCACTTGAGAGACCCAGCAAACTTTTTCGGAGTGTTATTGACGAGGAATTTGCTGCTTCGTTCACAGTATGATGAAATAATGTGTTCACAGTAGTGCATGGCATATTGTACATTTTCTTGAAAATTCAGGTAAGTAGTCTGTTTGTCGGAATTTTTTCGAATTGATTGATTTTGATTTTTTTTTTCTTCTTCCCAGAATCAGGATGTACGTAACGTCAAGAAAGCAGTGTATCGAGTCGAGAGAAAACAGTATCCGCGTCTTCCCACGAACATTGCCGAGATCCACTTGGCCCTGGACAGTCTGCACCTTGAAAGCATTGCGAAGGATAGTTTCCTGTTGGTAAACGATCCCGATGCACAAACCTTCATTTTCAGTGCCCCAACAAGTCTCGCAGCCCTGTGTCATTCAGAAAAACTGTTTGTTGGTGGAACTAGCGATTATAGTCCTAAATTTTTTCAATTCGTGGACATTTCAAAAGCCGCTACGTTCCGCTAGTGTTCTGCTTGTTGAATGACAAACGCGAGGTCACGTATAAGTCATGTTTCTCCATCGTTGAGGACCTTTTTGAGGAACACAAATTTACTCTGTCTCCAAAAGTCGTTGTTTCCGATTTAGAAAAAAGCATGCAGAATCCCGTTTTTCCTCGAGCCAAATTAGAATCATGTAGGTTCCACGTTGGCCAAGCTTGGTAGAGGGCGGTTCATCGTTTTGGCCTGTCAACTATGTACAAAGACCTTAAATCGGAGGTGGGCTCGTGGCTGAAGCTGTTCTTCGGAATGCTGCTCCTTGACCCGAATGACATTGAAGTGGGATTTGAAGACATCCTGAGTGCCAAGCCTAAATGTCGACATGCAGGCGTCATGAAATTCGTGAAATATTTGAGCTCAACGTATATTCGCAGTGATGCTTCTACCCTTCAATGTTGTGGGCTACATTTTCTGCAGACTTGAAAAACAACGAACGCCTGTGAAAGCTTCCACGTGCATTTCAATAACAGCTTCAACCACTCCCACCCGCCCATTTGTCGACGTGCTACTGGCATTCCAAAATAAAAACTCATCAAAATCAATTAATCAATAGTATCCAACAGCAACATCGAAATCCAAATTAAAAATCACGTTGGACTGGATTATTTGAAATCTGTATCCGGGATATATGCCCATGTTTGACTTTATTTATTATTGTATGATGTTACCTACGTGTTGGCTTTATTTTTAACGAAATATACGGGCATATACGCTACATTGGGCTGTTTCCCGCTAACCTGGGAGGGCGGAAAGGTCCACTTCGTGTTGTTGCGAAATAGGCGGAAAGGGGTGCTTTGACTGAGTGGGGGGGATTATTTCTGAGCGATGGCCGTAAGAGGGATTTGGGCGGAATGGTCAAACTCCTGCGCTGGGAGAGGGAAATGTGGTGCTTGATGACGTAGGCACGTGGTTTTTTCCCTTTCATTCACGTAGTGACTCGTGACGCCTACTGTTATGTATACCTGTGTCCCTACTATATATATACTATTAAATAGTTACATTTTGTCTAGGATCCTTGCAGGTAGTTTACCTAGTTCATACCATGTTAAAGTAAGACAGGTATTAAGTAGTTTTGTGGGGTGAAGGAGAAGGCAAGACGTTTTAAGGGGAGGCGACACAGCAGTAGGTAGGATTAACTACCTAACTCATGCGTGTAGGCTCTGGGTCGGGGACTCGCCCATTTAAAATACTCAGGCGAGCCAGAGAGAGGTTCTCGCATTTTTAATCAATTTAATGGTTTTAATCAATTTAATGGTTATCGATAATGCAAAGTCCACTCACTGCAAGGCTACTTCATTTCGAAACTGAATGTATACGAAAATTTTGGATGGATTTATGCAAAGTAGTTTACCCATCGAAGAAAAGCTTTTCTTCCATGGCTGTTCACCGCAATTACACAATGCCCATAAAGCTGTCGAAGTTCCACCTTCCACTACTAAAGTTCCGTAAGGCGCCCATACACGGTCCAACCGTCGGACCCAACAAGGGGTGGGGAGAGATGAAAACGCCTCCCATTCCCTACTGTTGGATCGTGTGTGGGAGGACGTCCAGCCGTTGGATCCGACCAACCTGGTTGGGTGTGGCCGGATGGCAAAACCGCCCAACAAACATGGTTGTGCCGATCCCCCTCCATTACTCCCGACCAAGTTGTACCGTGTGTGCCGCTGTCGGACCAACTTCTTCTTCTTCTCCTGTAATTTTTTGTTCGTCTGAAGCAGACACACAGTGTTTTACGTAATTTTTATCAGTTTCTCCTGTTATCAGTTGTGCCAGTACCTCAAGATATTGGAGTTTGGATAAAATTGGTTTTTACTGTTACTGAACACTTGAAGCGTTCGGGAAAAATAAAAAAACGCGGGAAACTTGGTCGGATTGGGTGCTCGTTTGGTGGATCGTGTGTGAAGCGCCGTCGGGTTGGCAGGGGGGCGCGTTTTCGCCTCTCCACACCACTGGTTGGACCGTGTATGGGCGCCTTTAGTAAATCTGTCGAGCGGCACCATCAGGAACTCGATAGCTTGCCCCAAACGCCGATAGGAAGCGTTTACGTCTCAAAACGTGGTTCTCCCGAACCCGCCACCCAGTCTCGATTCTCGAAGTCCCTGTCTTACGGAAGATGGTAACCGATTTGGGGAAAAAAGCGGCTAAGCGGCTGAGCGGCTGAGCCTCGCTGCGAGCGGCAATCGATCTGGGTAAAGGGCAGCGAGGGAGACACGATTTAAATGGGAAAACGTACGTATCGATTGTTACGTAATAGTCTTCTGTGCGATCACGTCCTTCAAAACACATCTCCCTTTGTGGTCATTTTTATCGGAGTCCCAAACAGTATCGGTGTAGAGTCGACCTCATCAAGATGGATGTCGTCATAGCCCACAAGTTTCTTTCCGCGCGAGGTAAAAATGCTATAATAGTCGAAAGTCACAAGTATACCGAGCATCGGAAAGTGATGGATGGAAGTGTCTCGTTTAGGTGTTTTAATCGCAAGTGTTCAGTTGCGCTTTGTACCGATTCTAACGTGTCAAAAGTGTTGTCAGTGAATTCCAAGCAGCACAATCATCCCCCTCCTAGTGAAGAGGTCGTCGAAAGGCAAAGGGTATGTTCGAGTCTCAAGAGGAGAGCCGTTGAGGAGTTGAACACAAAACCCAATAAGTTGATTCGGAAAGAACTGATGTCATCACGCACTTTTAACTTGGAACACACTGATATGAAGCTCATTCGCCAGTGCATGTATTTCTCGAGGAGGAAAATTCTGCCATCCGTTCCTAAGTGGTCAAACGACGGATCAACCCATCAGTTGATGACGCAAACGTTGACAGTACGTACTTTTCCCCAATTCGATCGTCCCTCGTTCACAACCGTTTACCAAATTCGATGCCAAAACTTTCCCCAATTCGATTGCGTTTCAGCTGGGTTTTCCCCAATTCGAATACTACCTTACGGAACACATTTCAAAACCGAAACAGCCAATTGATACCTATACAATTTTCCGTAATACTGTTCCGTTTCACGGTTTTGGTTTATTATTTTCAATAATGAACCATTGGAATCGAGCATGAAAAAATGCTAACCCCCCCTCAAAATTTGATGATTTACCTACGTTTCGAGGTAGGTATGTAGAATCCGAAAATACAATAAAAATATTTCTGTCTGTCCTCCGTACGCCGTACGGGCCACTTTTCTTAGTTACCATGAAACAAAATTGATGAAATTCGGGTTATAGGTTCCGTTCAAGGTCTAGTTGGTCCTCGAAGCTCGGCGTTTTTTCTTTTCCAATCGAAAACCATCGGCTTAATTGGCATGTAAGTACTTCTACATGAAATGGTTTTCAAATGTTGTGCTCCTGATTGCCGAGGAAACTACGACGGAGAGACGAAAGTTACATAATTAGAGAAGGAACTCTCTTCGATACGATCACTGGGAAATATGTAATGGTTCCGCGCCGTGCCACATTGCGACCAGGAGCTGTGCCGTCAGTTTTCCCTGATTGTCCGGCGTATCTTTCTACGTACACTAGGTACTAGCAGAGAACCACCTGAGTCGAAGAAACAGAGGAGAAAAATAGCTCGCGTGAATGAACTACATGAGGTAAGCAGTGATAACCATTAGAATTATTTGTACCTATGTAGGTAGAGGGACTTGAAAAACTACAGGATAAAAACAGAGTGTCTATTTCCACGTAAACTAACAAACTGTAGACCGGTTTCGGTTGTTGAACCATCATCAGTACACAATAGAATCACAATAGAACCTATTGATCACAACAGAATCTATTGTGTACTGATGATGGTTGAACAACCGAAACCGGTCCACAGTTTGTTAGTTTACGTAGAAATAGACTATTCTATTTTCATCCTGTAGTTTTTTGCTATGGATTTCCACTACCTACTCCGCCGCAAGTGATTTAAGTTATAGGGGGGACTTCGGTTAATAATTGTATGAAATCTTCAGAGTAGGTAGGGTTCTTATATTATTTATTTCTATCAATTTCTTTTAGTTCGCGAATACTTCATACTTGATCCAATACCCACGAATTCAGAAATAATGAGAAGCAGCGACGGAAACAGACAACTGAAATGGGGAATAACGCGCACGGGAATTTGGGTGCAGGACAGTGTATAAAACGGTTTTTCCAACTTTTCTCCGGCAATAATCGGTCGATTTTGATGATTCTTGCGGCATTCTTCCTATTTTTCCATTCTCTCGGGCAATGAACTCTTGAAATTCTAAATTTCAAAAAATTTCAAATTTAGGTACAATATTGAAATTTACGTTTCGAATTTCCATAGTGCATTTCCCTGAAACGTATAAAAATAGGAAGAATGCCACAAGAACCATCAAAATCGACTGATTATTGCCAGAGAAAAGTTGGAAATTCTGCTGGGGAATTTCTTGTGGCCGGAATGACCAGCCCATGTAGTTGTGGGTGAACGGGGTTCACGCGTCTGACGCTAGATGCCAATAGCCTCGGGCGGGCAGGTTGATGACCTCCCCCCCCCCCCCCCCAGTCACTATAACCCGTTGAGGCCTACACCCACCACCTGTGTTTACATCAGCCAACACTCAGAGCCCTGAACGTCAGTGGGCATTGCTTTCTGATAGGCGCGTCCTGAAGTTCACTTTATTGTATGCAGTAATTCTCTAGTGAAATGCCAAAGAAGAAATGTTTCAGCAAGAGGCTGAGCAGAAACAAGAAATACAGGAATCGCAGACAAGAGAGAAAAAAAAAAGTAGCAATCACCAAGGTAAGTTACTTATACCTTAGTTACTACGTATTTCTTGATTTTGCATCTTCGAATCAGTGGAAATTATTTCAAGTTCAAGATATTTATAGGTAGGTACCTAAATTTTAGTGATGACATCATAATATTATAATGAACTAATTCGAACGTTAGTCTACTTGGCCGCCTCGATTTGCACTGGTGTGTCTGTCCGTCCGTGTGAATGTAGCGCGGTGTTACAGGTACCTGTAGGCTTCAATAATGTATGTTCTGAAATGAAATGAAAGGTAGAGTACCTCACTTGACTCGTAAACACCTTACATTTGCTGCTGAGGTTTGGCCCGCTTACAACGGCTAATTTTGGGGGCTTGGGATTCGGAGGATAACCAATATTCGTATAAACCTCCCTACTTGGAAATTATAGTATAAAACTACTTGTTTTGGTGGCATAGTAGAGCCAGTGGTGCCGAGGTATGTTAGAAAGTACGCGTTTGCTGTAGTTCTCCGTAGATTTAGGAATGCTTAATGAATTTGTGAACCTTTCAAAATACTCGTAATATCAAGTTTGCAGTCCACTGAATTCAGGATATTATATTTATCCAAATTCGACGTTATGCCCCATCTGTTCACGTACATTATAACTATACATTTTCGTGTATTGTTAGTAGGCACCTGTATTGTGTACAGTGGTGTCCCGGAAGCACTTACCTAGTATTTTTGGTTAATTATTCTGTGAATAATACACCTATGTATTCGCTCAGCAAAAAATTGTTATAACCCCCCCTCAAAATTTTTTCTTTTCCGTTTCAAGGAGCTTAGATTCCAAAAACGCTGCAAAGTCCTAATCACATGGGTTTATTATTCTATTGGACATACCTACAGAAATGTTGGCTGTTCATTTATTGTTTCTTTCATGTAAACTAATTGAAATAGCTATTTCTGATGTTTTCCACCAATTTTGGCCCCTAAAACACGAATTGGGTAGGCTCCTTATTTATTTATTTTTTTTTTCAAATTATCTTTGATTATTGATAGTGCCAATTACTCGTCTTGATCCACGTGTTAACACTTTTTCTAGTATTATTATACAATATTGATGGTGATTTCAGACAATTTCCCAGGTTTTTTGACTCATAAAAAATCAATTTATTATTAATCTTACCACGGCAAGGTAGGCTAGACCGCAACCAGGAATCTTTCGGAAGCCTCCGGTCCCCCCTTAAGTTGAACAATATGCCGATCGAGATCGAGACTAGCAAGAAGAGACAATACTCGCCAGTAGGTTTGTTTATTATGTTATGTATATTCCTAACGCCACATAAGTAGATACCTATGTTCCTAACGACTGACGATTCGATAATTCATAGACTGACTAGCTATATCCTTATATTTATTGTTATTGACTGTGATTCATACACTACTGGTTGTGACGGGTATAGAGTATTTCAATTTTTCTCTTAACTGACCTCTTGGGCGGGAGTTGAAAAAAATTAGGGGTAGGAGTTGACAAAAAATAGAGGTAGGAAACGAGGGGGACGTACGTTTGACACACAGCGAAGGGAAAGTAAGTTTTACGATTGGCACACCAGTTTCGTTTGACACACAGCGAAGGGGAAAGTCAGTTTGACGATTGGCACACGAGTTTCGTTAGACACACAAAGGAGCGTGAATAGCTTCTCGGCCTGGAGATGGTCCTTTACCTTTGACACACGGTTGTTGATAGGTTGAGAGGTTTATCACGGCGAGTTGTTTGGCTCCTCAGTAACGACTCAGCTATGAACAACGACGGTCCCGTTTGTGTTGCCGGTGGTTCCAAAAGAGGAAACGATGTATTTTTCAGTCGGGGGTACAAATTTGTTTTTCAAAGACAGCTAAAGTGTGGAGAGGATAGGTGGCTATGTGCAGGAAGGCGCAAATTCAAGTGTAAGTGCTACTTAAGAACCTTAAATGGGAACATCGTGATGGCTAATGATAATCACGAACACGTAAGTGAGGATGACATTGGACAAGTACAGCTGAAAGCTGCAGTGAAACGTAAAGCCTCAGATGACATTTCAACTCCTCCTAGGAAGGTAAGAGACTATTAATTTCGTAAAGGCAACGTGAGCAACCTCCTCGTGGTGTCCTCTGGGTAATGCTAAAAGCTCACCAAATAACCATTTTCATGTGTGAATGACTAATTTGTGTGGCAACAGTCTATCTCGACTTTTAGGAAAATTCGTGTGTCAAACGTACAATGCAGTTTTCGCGAGGCCGTGTATCAAACGTAAGTTGTGTGTCAAACGTAAAATGCAGTTTTCGAGAGGCCATGTGTCAAACGTAACAGAATAATCAGCCCGTGTGTCAAACATAAGGACCCCGGAAACGAGCCCTGGGGCGGATGACGATTGGGCAAATATCCGAGGGCTCATTATTTCGCAAGCCGGGGCAGGGGAAAACTGGGCGCAAACCCTCATTCCATCCTTCCTCTAAATGGAAAACTCGGCAGAAGCCGAAAATGACCTGGGGGGAGGAATTTAAGAACAGAAAACTGGGCAAACGAAGTTTTCATCACATTTGTTTTCATCATAAGTTTATATCACATTTTATCACATGGTATATGTTCGTCAGGAGAGAAATATTCGTCAAAATGACTAGATAATGTCGAAAATATTATTAATAGTAGTAATAATAATAATAATACGGTTTATGCCTGAGGGGCGTAGTGGAGGCTAACTCTCACAACAAGGCCATAAGGTGTAGTGCTACCTGCCAGGTACTTATCCAGCTGGGCAGCCAGGAACAGTTGCCTCTGTCTTGTGTGGACATTTTTTGTGTGAGGGTTAGTCGCACAACTATTTATTTTTATCTGTACTTCCTTCTGAAAATCGAGTAGCTGCCTAGTAAACAAAAATATATTGGGGTGGGCGGTTGGGAAGTCAAAATGGGAGTGAAACGATTCACATGCGTTTGTTGTCAAATTAAGCTCCGAAGATGGTGATGCCCATATGGTGGGAGGGGCGTAGGACGTTTCCGCCCAAATCCCCCAGGTAAAGTCATTAACGAGGGGGGTCTAATCTCTCACGCTCCAAAACACTGCCCGAGTGAAGTGGACTTTTCCGCCCAAAATAGTAAACAGCGTTGGGCTGCAAACCGCCTTCTGTCTCCCTCCACTCGCCAGTCACTGGCTTCCACACAGCTCAGTTGCCTACGATCGTTTGCTCTGTGTTTATTGTGATGTCTGCTGATATCGATATGGTTCCCATGTTCGTGACGGGGAAAAGAGGAAATGACATGATTCTTTTCAACTCATTCAAGTTTACAGAAAACCGTACCTTAGCGTCAGGAGACATTAAGTGGAGGTAAGTTTTCAGAGATTTATTGAATTAATAGGTATTAATTACACTGTAAAATTGTAAACAATCTATTGTATCCTACGTCTAAAGTCGACTTTTTACCTTTTTTCTCAGGTGTTCCGTGAATACATGTTGTGCGTGGCTAAAAACGTTGGGTAAAACTGTCACTGTAGTTGATAGCAAATGCGATCATAACCACCAGCCGCTTACAGATAAAAAGTTGCTGACGGAACGTGTGAGAAATAATGCAAAGAGGAGAGCTGAAGAATCCCCACATGAGAGACCGAGCAAACTTTTTCGAAGTGTTATTGATCAGGATTGTGCTGCGTCGTTCACGGTAAGATGAAATAACATTTTCAGCATAAAAATATCAGCTAATAGTGTGTTCGTCGGCAGATTTTGCTTTTTTTCTTTTTTCTTCCCAGAATCAGGATGTACGTAACGTCAAGAAAGCAATGTATCGAGTTGAGAGAAAACAGTATCCGCGTCTTCCCTCGAACATAGAAGAGACCCACCTGGCCTTGGACAGTCTGCACCTTGAAACCATCACGAAGGAGAGATTCCTGCTGGTAAACGATACCGATTCAAACATCGTTATTTTCAGTACACCACTAAATCTGTCTGCCCTGTGCCGTTCAGAAAAATTGTTTGTTGACGGAACTTTTGACTATAGTCCTAAATATTTTGTGCAGTTTTTTTCAATTCATGGACATTTCAACGGCCACTACATTCCGTTGGTGTTTTGCTTGTTGAATGATAAACGCGAGGTCACGTATAAATCATGTTTCTCTATTGTTGAGGACCTTTGTGAGGAACACAAATTTACTCTGTCCCCAAAAGTTGTTGTTTCTGATTTAGAAAAAGGCATACAAAATGCTGTTAATGCCGTTTTTCCTCGAGCCGAATTAGAAGCCTGTAGGTTCCACGTTGGCCAAGCTTGGTAGAGGGCGGTTCAGCGGTTTGGCTTGACGACTATGTACAAAGATGTCAAATCGGAGGTGGGCTCGTGGCTGAAGCTGTTCTTCGGAATGCTGCTCCTTGATCCAAATGACGTTGAAGCTGGATTTGAAGCCATCCTGAGTGCCAAGCCTACATGTAGGCATGCAGGCGTCACGAAGTTTGTGAAATACTTGCGGTCAACATATATACGTAGCGATGCTTCCTTCCCTCCAACGTTGTGGGCGAAATTTTCCGCAGATTTGAGCCACACAACAAATGCCTGTGAAAGCTTCCACAGCCATTTCAACAACAGCTTCAACCACTCCCACCCACCCATTTACAAATTTGTCGACGTGCTCCTGGCATTTCAAAATGAAAATTATATCAAAATCAACAGCACTGAACAGCCACATCGAAAGCCTAACTCAAAAGCACGCAGGAAAATGGAACACTTACTCCGTTTTATGGAGAAATACTCAAATGACGAGAACCTACTGGACTACTTGAAATCAGTGTCAGGGATATATGTCCGTGTTTGAATATCTGACTTCTATGACACACTATTTTTATGAAATCGATAGTTATAGTATGATTGTTTGACTTGTCCGTGTATTACTCTTGTTATTATTATTTTTGAAATATACGGGCATATGCGCTATATTGGGCTACTTTGGGCTATTTCCCGCTAACCTGGGTGGGCGGAAAGGTCCACTTCGCGTTGGTGCGAAATGGGCGGAAAGGGGTACTTTTTCTGAGCAGTGGGGATTATTTCTGAACTTTTACGATGGGCATTAGAGGGATTTGGGCGGAATGGTCAAACTCCCGGTGGGAGGGTACTTGGATTCTGAAGTAACGTAATTTTTACGCAAGTACGTAATAAATAGGGCCATGGGTTTCGGGTTAACGGCTGGCTTTGCTTGGGTAATTTCATTAAAGCATTGTTCAACATCAAGTGGTCTCAGAAAAGGTAGCCCAAAAAAAAGCTTAAGCCACTTCCCTGTGTCATTGTGTTCCTTGTAGTCCGACGAAAGGCCGACATTTTGTATCTGCCGCCACCATGATTGACACAAATGAAATCGACAGCAAACGAGCGCAGTGAGAGGCCATGTACTTCTACACGCATTCTGCAAGCCTACTTCCAAGTCCGTGACAACGGTGTTTGGTGAAAAAAATAAGCCCTGCCCATTGCACAGGTCAACAAGTGCACTGAAACACACTGACTGACTAGGTACCTGTTGGCCTTTGCCGAGTGTTCCACCTCGCTTATCTCTTGGGCCCGAGGGACTGTTAACTAATAACGACCGGCGAGATCATGACCCCTCGGACTTTTGCCGAATCTTCCTCCGGTCATGGTGATATTTGCCCACTCTTCCGTCGCCCGAGCCCTGGGCGGGAATCGATCATTCAAGAGTGGTAGGAGTTGGTGCTCTGGGCGGGCGACCATCGTTATCTCCCCGAGAAGGTGAAAGGTCTCGTCTGATGGTATTGATAATTTGATATCCCCCCCCCCCCCCCTCTACGAAGAAGTGCTCTCCTTATCTCCCGCTATTATCGATATCCCCCCTGTGAACATGTGTCTGTGTCCAGTTGATCGCTGGAGTTCGTCATGGATGGTGTTGTTTTCGTTGAAGGAGGAAGCAAAAAAACCAGGGGCGTGTTTTACGAGGGGAATTTCCGCTTTTGTTTCCAAAAAAGTTTAGCAAGTGGAGTTGATCGGTGGGTCTGTGCTGGGAACAAGAAATTTGGTTGTAAAGCCAACTTGAAAGCTGTCGGGAAGTGCGTGACTGAGGCGATTGGAGAACACAATCACGGCGCCAACGACCAAGATAAGGAGTTATCGATAATAAGAGCAGGGGTAAAAAGGAAAGCAGATGAAGACATTTCGAGCTGTCCATCCAAGGTAAATTGATCGTGTCATAAATATATTAAAACTTATGTGTATACTAAAAAAGGTGATTGTTAGTTCGGTTTGGGAATTCAGCGATGTATTATGTCACATTAATTTATTGTAGATCGTGCGAGCAGTTGTAAGGGATAATGAAGATTCTGACATGACTGTGCGCCAAATGAAATCTCTGCGTCAAGTTGCTTATAGAGCCAAACGTCGAAAACTACCAAGCCTGCCGAAATCCCGAGCTGAGGTATGACGGTTTTTGGCACACCCAATAATGGAGCTAAACCAAATATTTTTAAATACTTACCTAAATTATTTATCGCAGGTGTTTGATTGTATGGGGAGATATCGATGAATCCGGGAGATAACGATCAGTTTTGTAGGAGGAGATATCCATACGTCGGGGAGATAACGATCACTTTTGAACGGGGAGATATCGATGGGTTTTCTGTCATCTGGGGAGATATCGATCATTAATAGTCAATTAATAATTCCCCTTTTGTTGATGTTAGTTAATAACTCCCCTCGTTAATAACAAATTTTGATGTTATTCATGAATTAATAACTCCCCTTTTGTTATTATTCATTAATAACTCGTTAACAACAAAATTTGTTATCCATGAAGCATAACGTTTGTTCAAGTTGCAAAAGTATCTACCAATCAACAAAATCCAGGACAGCCATCATTCTTCAGAAAATGAAATAATATCACAGAACAACCAACTCGTCTTCATACAGACATCCGTTATTATAATCAGGTGTTCCCTAGCAATGATATCTGGGCCAGATTTATACCCTTTCATTCACGATCATGTTGACGAAGCTTTTCGATGCAACCGAACGGCTGGATTACAATGATCCGGTGGTCTCAAAAAATTCTTCTGAGTCCACCTAGCTCAAGATGAATTTAAAAATGTAAAAACACCATTCCCTTCTATCGAAAGTTTTCGGGCGTTCTGAAAATGTCAACCCCTATTTTTCACCCCTTAGAAATAACTGACAGTAACGCCGAGCTGCGCGGGCCAACTAAACCCCAAACGGGACCTACAGACCAAATTTTGTATTTCTTAAAGCGCAAAATACGGCGTATGGCGGACGGGCAGAAATTTTTGTATTCAATTTTTTTATTCTACGTACCTTGAAACCTTCAAATGTTGAAGGTTTCTCAAAATTCTCTTCCCTTCCCCGAAAAAACTGTCCTAAAAATCTGCCACTTTGGGATAACTACCCACAATTCACAAGTAGCTTTTGTTGTACATACCTAGGTAGGTACTTAAAATGTGAAACTTAGTTTTCCTGCCCTGTTTGGCCTATTTCCATAAATTTGAATGGAACCCTGGAAATTTAAATGGAATTTCCGAAAATGTAATCCTTGTTGATCCCATATCTATCGGATCGCAAGGCTGTGGAACTCGCTTCCATTGCAGTTGAGATCGCGGCCTTCACTCGGTGCTCTCAGGGCTCACTTCTTGGGCAACAGGAATTCTTAAGCGCTTTTTCTTTTTCTTATCTTATTTCATTTTTCATAGTTTCAAAATATTTCAAATGTAATTTTCTTGTTTACCCTACCTACTCAATTTAATAGTAATTATTACTGGTACAGTGTAAATGGGGCAATCGCCCTAAATTGTATTTTGTAATGACATATAAATAAATAAATAAATAAAGATTATCAAGACGACTGTATACATGTATTCCTTGGATTTATTCATTGGCTTACATACTTACTTATTTTTCATGTGTCATGGGTAAAACCTATCTCCCTAGAATATTTTTGTACAAATCATGAGCTGGTATGTTGTACATACCTAGGTAGGTACTTAAAATGTGAAACTTAGTTTTCCTGCTCTGTTTGGCCTATTATCATAAATTTGAATGGAACCCTGGAAATTTAAATGGAATTTCCGAAAATATAATCCTTGTTGATCCCATATCTATCGGATTATCAAGACTGGACTGTATACCTGTATTCCTTGGATTTATTCATTGGCTTACATACTTACTTATTTTTCATGTGTCATGGGTAAAACCTATCTCCCTAGAATATTTTTGTACAAATCATGAGCTGGAACCCTGAAAACGGATTTTTTGTGTGTTCCCTTGTGGTCGTTGGCAACTCTGACAACCTGCCGTTGGGTCGGCCATGTTTCCAGTTGCTTGGTGTTGAGCAGAGGAATCATGAACTGTTTTGTGGGATTTTCTATTTTTATTGTTACTACCTCCATAGACCTCCACAATTCTTGACTGGTAAGTTTATTTTGACTTCTGTGTACATATTTGCTGCATGAATGGAAATACTTCAGTCTCATTATTTTTGAAAAATTTCATGATGGTCAGACCCTATCTCTAGACCTATCCGAAAACATTCAGTCTGTTGGATATGTAGCTAAAAACTAAATGTTGCTTGTGTATTTTGGCGAAATTTTGAATTAAAAGATGTAGCAATTTGTATCTAATTTCTAATTCAGCTGTATAAATTTACATAATATTTATTTCAGTTTTTTGTCATAAAAACCATACTGCTTTGGAGCTGTAGTTTGGCAATCAAAAAATGTACAGGTACCTACCTATCTACTTCAAATTAATTTTGTCAGTAGGTAACTACTTTTTTATTAGTACATAGCTATAGCCAACAACTCATTTTCTGTGGTAGGAACACCGTATAACAAGAGTATGGCTCCTAGAAAAAAATTGACTGCTAAGGAGGTTCTTGCCAGAAGGAAGGAATTTGCGAGAAGAAGACGAGAGAAGATCAAAAATGACCCTGTGCTGGCAGCTCTCGAAGCAGAAAAAGAAAGGAAGAAGTACGAAATGAAAAAGGCAAAAAAACAGGTAGGGTACATACCTACGCCTAATTTCTTTCTTTTACTGTCTACAGTCCGTGTTTTGAATGTCCCAAAGTGATTTTACTTTTTTTTCCTCAGGTGAAACTCGTCAAGGATATGACTCCCCGGGAGCATCTTGCAGCACGCAGGTTGTGGCGGGAAAAGTGCAAGAAACACTACGCCAAGAGAAAAGCAGCGGCCGAGTCCGAGAGGTTACTTGCGGCGAATTCCCCCAACAGTGATGCTGTGGAAGTGGTGTCGCCGTTGGTTCACTCACGTAGAACGGCTGGAAGTAAAAAGGTAAGCCAAAAGTTTTACAGGTACAGGAATGAAACAGGCGGATGCTCAAACTGCAACCACCAAGAATTATGACTCCTCAAGGAAAGTTGTTGCAACAATGATGGAGAATGGGGATCCAAAGGAAATAGCTAACCGCCTAAATAGGAAACCATACAGAGACAAATTGAGGATAAACTTGGAAGGATTAAATTTAAAAAAAAAAAAGGAAAAAAAGAAGACGACAGGACAACTCATTACTGGCAACAGAAAGCTTTACAAGAAATGTAATAATCTACTCAAATTCCTCCTGACCATTCCATACCTACGCGCAACCACCTGAATTGCAAGTCTGTTCGCGAATTAATGAACGTGTTAAGAATGATCTTCTCATGTTCTTTGGGGACGTAGAAGTTGAAAAATTAGCACCAGAAAGAAAGAATGCATTTACCGCAAAAATACCAAGATGCACAAGACGTACCTGTTTGAATGACATATTAAAACATGTCCATGTTAAGTTTTACAAATCTGTTGTCTATAAAATTGGATAAGAATGTACTTACACCTCTTTCTATAATCTGATGCGTTTTTAAGTGGTTGCTCCCGTTGTCTGAGAGGGACACTTGCTTGTGCGATATTCATCGTAATATGGATTACGTGGTCAGATCAAAAATCACTGAATGTAACCAACCATTGAAAATTGCTACTAACGTGTGCTGTTCTGTGGACAAACTTTGCTTGTCTTCTTTTGTTTATTAAATTCTTAGTTTTATACTTCATACATCGTTCCTGTTTTTTGTCTGGGTTCAACAAGCTCTAGTACTTAGAAATTACCTACTTAGTCGTTGGCTAACCATTTCAGTACAAGTGAGACAGCTGTGATGTTTTATGGGTCCTTGCTTTGTTATAATCAAGTTGAGTTTGTTGTTGCTGTTCGCAACAAGAATCTTTTACACTGATCTTGTTAATGATTATGATTGTCTACGCCTGTATTGTTAATTTTGTAGGTACTTTAAAGTGTTTCGTATTTTAAGTGATTCGTGAGTCTGATTAAGTTTGTAACGTTAATTTATAGTTTATACGTAAACGATTTCAAGAGTTTTGTACGAATAAAGTTGATTTTATGACAGTATAATTACTAATTTTTTATCTCCCTAGCCAATCATTTTATTGATATTGGTATCTCTGACAGTAGCTATATTTTATGTGTGCTTACGTCGACATGTTCTCTAGGTTCAGTGGCCAGCAACGGGAGTGGGGGAAGCGCCTCTCTTTCACATGTTTAGGAATCTGGCCCTTTTTGGGAAACAACCACAAATTTGTGAAAGTATATATTCATTTTTGCATATATCAGCTAGTTATGCCCTCTGAGGGTTTTTTGGTTGCAATGTGGAATAAACAAAAAATAAACCTTTAGCTTACCACGATCAGGGCCGATCGGGGGGGGGGGGGGGGGGGGGATCCCCAGGGCCCGTGCCCTATTTGTACGGTTATTGTGCAGACTAAAAATGTCCCTTTTATAAATGAGCTCAGTTACTTCCTTAATAAATAAGGGTAGAACAGTACGTCCAGTTCTCCTGTTTATAAATTATAAAATTGGTGTGGGGAGGGGCCCGATGAGAATTTATCCCTGGGGCCCTTCCCAGCTCTGGGCGGCCCTGTCCGCGATGCTCAGAAGTTGAGCGAAACGCTTTGTGTTAAATAAATTGATGGTAAGCTAAAGGTTTATTTTTTGTTTATTCAACATTGCAAGATGGCTTACCACATAAGGTGAGAAATGAAAGTATTTTGGTTGATTCTAGTTCGTTTTTTTTTTCTTTTTTTTTTCAGAAGAAATCTCAACACACCAAGAGCGAGAAGACGACCCAACAAGATGCACTGGTGGGACTACCGGAGGATGAACCACTGATGGATTTACCTTCAAGTAAGCCGTTTTGCGTTCGTCTAGATAGATCTCATTCTTTATCAGTAGGTATTTCAAGGAAATACTATGCTTTCCCCGTTGCGGTACGATTGTAATTAAAACTAGCAGAATAATACAAATTATAATCAAACATCGTTATTACTACTATTAGGTACTGAACCTAAGTAATGCTTCAATAAACTAATGCTTAATGTTTGCAGGTTCTGGATCGTGCGTCGTCATCAAGCAAGAAAAATATGGCGAGGGGTCCCAGGAGCCGTGGACTGAAGCTTATCTTTCCGAGTCTACCTTGGACGACCGTTGTGTTGAAATTCCCATAAAACTCGAAGAAGATCCTTTGGAAGCCGTAGTAAGAACGCGTAATATATAAAATGCTATACCTAGATCAATCAGCGATGTACTCTAACCCTACTGTTCCGATAGACGTGAAAAGCTGAATGTAAAATGATTTTATAGTCTCGCGTGGCTGTATGAAGTCGAGTTGGTTGTTCCGCGATATTGTTTCATTTGAAGAATGCTGGTTATTTTGGATTTTGTTGGCAGGTACTTTTGTAACGAACTAAACGTCCATGCTTCATGAATAACGTAGAATTCTTGAATCCACCGCATATTAATTGCCCGGCCGGCTCCAGTACTCGATTTTAGGACTTTGGGGGGAGCGCGAAGGTAGGTGTTGTCCGCAGAAAAACGCAGCAAAGTCCTTGTCACATGGGTTTATTATTCTGTTGGACATACCTACAGAAATGTTGGCTGTTCATTTATTGTTACTTTCATGTAAAATAATTGAAATAGCTATTTCTGGAGGTTTTCACCAATTTTGGCCCCTAAAACTTGAATTAGGTACGCTCATTTTTTTTTTTTTCAAATTGTCTTTGATCATTAGTAGTGCCATTTAATCGTCTTGATCCACGAGTTGAAACTTTTCCTAGTGCTGTTCTACAAATTGATGGTGGTTTCAGACGATTTCGCAGGTTTTTGACTCATAAAAAATCAAATTTGGGAGCTGAACATCTGGTACAACCTCAGTTTTTCCATTCCTTGGTCAAAATCAACTTCATATTCGGTCTTCTCGTCCACAAAAACATGGAAAACGATACCTCAAAAGCTCATTTTACTAACATGTTACTAAAACACAAAAAGTACCTATTTTTATATACATTTTCACTCATAACACCCCTGGGTATATTCCGATCGGCCTGAAAAGTTTCGGGACACAACTAGGGCCCAAATGGAGCTTGTGTGTGAAAGAACGAATTTTTAGACCGAAAATGAAACCTGTACACGTGATACGGCGTACGGTGGACGGACTTTTTGTAAATTAACCTACGCTTGTTCAGAATGAAAATTATTCTTTACTTTTTAGTGTTATACAACTTTTTTTGAAGTCGGGTTTTTTATTTTTGCTTTTAATAAACATTTTTGGAATCTACGCACCTTGAAACGGAAAAGAAAAAATTTTGAGGGGGTGTTAAAAAAAATTTTTTTGCTGAGCGAATACATAGGTGTATTATTCACAGAATAATAAACCAACAGTGGTCTACGCAGAAGGGGCATCTATACAGGGAAATAATGAACCGTGTTGTAATAATTTGACGCGTTTTTTTTTGTTTATTATTCTGTGAATAATACACCTGTGTATTCGGTCAGCAAAAAAATTTTATAACACCCTCAAAATTTTCTCTTTTCCGTTTCAAGGTGCGTAGATTCCAAAAATGCAATGTCCGTACGCCGTCCGCCGTATCACGTGTACAGGCTTCATTTTCGGTCTAAAAAAGTCGTTCATTCGCACACATGCTCCATCTGGGCCCTAGTTGTGTCCCGAAACTTTTCAGCCCGATCAGAATATACCCAGGGGAGTTATGAGTGAAAATGTGTATAAAAATAGGTACTTTTTGTGTTTTAGTAACATATTAGTAAAATGAGCTTTTAAGGTATCGTTTTCCATGTTTTTGGAGACGAGAAGACCGAATATGAAGTCGATTTTGACCAAGGAGTGGAAAATTGAGGTTGTACCAGATGATCAGCTCCCAAAATTGGTTTTTTTATGAGTCAAAAACCTGCGAAATCGTCTGAAATAACAATCAATTTGTAGAATAAGACCAGAAAAAGTGTCAACACGTGGATCAAGACGATTAAATGGTACTATTAATGATCAAAGATAATGTGAAAAACGCTGCAAAGTCCTTGTCACATGGGTTTATTATTCTATTGGACACACCTACAGAAAGGTTGGCTGTTCATTAATTGTTTCTTTCATGCGTAATAATCGAAATAGCTACTTCTGATGGTTTCCATTAATTTTGGCCCCCAAAACACAAATTAGGTACGCTCTTTTTTTTCTTTTTTTTTAACTATCTTTGATCATTGTTAGTGCCATTTAATCGTCCTGAACCACGTCTCGACACTTTTTCCAGTGTTATTATACAAACTGATGGTGATTTCAGACGATTTCCCAGGTTTTTCACTCATAAAAATCAATTCTGGGAGCTGAACACTTGGTAGAACTCAATTTTCCACTCTTTGGTCAAAATCGACTTCATATTCGGTCTTCTCGTCCCCAAAAACATAGAAAACGATATCTCAGAAGCTCATGTTACCAATGTGTTGCTAAAACGTAAAAAGTACCTATTTTTACACACATTTTCACTCATAACACCCCTGGGTATATTCCGATCGGGCTGAAAAGTTTCGGGACACAACTAGGGCCCAAATGGAGCATGTGTGCGAAAGAACGATTTTTTTAGACCGAAAATGAAGCCTGTACACGTGATACGGCGGACGGCGGACGGCGTACGGCGGACGGCGTACGGCGGACGGACATTGCATTTTTGGAATCTATGCACCTTGAAACGTAAAAGAAAAAAGTTTGAGGGGGTGTTATAAAAATTTTTTGCTGAGCGAATACATAGGTGTATTATTCACAGAATAATAAACCAAAAAAAGGAGCGTACCTAATTCAAGTGTTGGGGGCCAAAATTTGTGGAAACCACCAGAAATAGCTATTTCAATTATTTTACATGAAAGAAACAATAAATAAACAGCCAGCATTCATGTAGGTATGTCCAATAGAATAATAAACCCATGTGACAAGGACTTTGCAGCGTTTGTGTTTTAGTAACATGAGGTTTTGAGGTATCGTTTTCCATGTTTTTGGGGACGACAAGACCGAATGTGAAATCGATTTTGACCAAAGAGTGGAACGTAGAGGTTCTACCAAATGTTCAGCTACCAAAATTGATTTTTTATGAGTCAAAAACCTGGGAAATCGTCTGAAATCCCCATCAATTTGTATAATAACACTAGAAGTAATATCAGCACGTGGATCAAGACGATTAAATGGCACTACCAATGATCAAAGATAAATTGAAAAAAAAAGACCGTATACCTAATTCGTGTTTTAGGGGCCAAAACTGGTGGAAACTATCAGAAATAGCTATTTCAATTATTTCACATGAAATAAACAATAAATGAACAGCCAACATTTCTGTAGGTATGTCCAGTAGAATAATAAACCCATGTGACAAGGACTTTGCAGCGTTTTTTTTTTTTTCAAGTCCGTTAAAATGTTGGACTCATTTCAATACTTAATTTTCTCCAAAAACTCGCTAAATTGAAGGTACTTTGACCCATTTCGTGTCGTTTCTCGCTGTCTAAGGTCCGGCAATCAAAGCTGGAAATTGATGAAAATTTGTTGATGTTTCAGGACGAAGTAGTTCCTTTGGATCTAGAAGAAGACGACCTCCGCTACTTTAAAAGCTTGGCTCCAGACCTCGCCGCCCTCACCCCCGACTTGAAAGAAGTGTTCAGAATAAAAGTTAAAAATATTCTGGCTGAACTCACAGGCCGATGCTAAAATCTGGCTGATTTACCATTGCAGTACCTACTCGAATCATACTGTAAAGTTCGCCTTCGCCCATTTTTGTACATACCTACTTTCGTATTTTAAGTTCCTGTTTTCTTCGGGTTATTTTTGTATATTGAAGATTCTTCTCGTTTTTGTAAATAATATTGTAGTTGGCCCCACCAAATTTTGGTCTCTCCCTCCAACCGAACCGTTGACCTAGGTATTAATAAACAATCGTAAAAAACCTGTTGTTCATCTAGTACCTATGTACCTTTTCCAGTTAGAATTTGGCGCGTTGTAACTGACTTTTTCCCGTGAGGCAAGTAGGTTCCACGCGAAAAACGTCAACCAGAAGAGAAAATAAAATTAAAAAATATAAATTCAATTTGAGAAAAGTGCTGATCAATATTAATAAGTGCTATGATAACAATCAAGGGGTCCAGTGATACGAAAATAATTTCTCCCGCAAAATTAATATTTAAGGTAAAACTGAACACATCTTCAGAAGAAATTTTGAAAAATTGCCAGTATTTGGGAAAACGTCACATAGACACCCCCCCACACACAAACATCACACATGGAAAAACCTATTACAGAAAACATGTACATTTCACGAAAACATTCGATTATTTCAAGAATCATATTGAAGATTGTATTGTAACTTGCTTCAACACATTTGAAATACTTAATTCTTCAATTGGTAGGATACCACGAATATTCAAAACACATATATGAATGACTATAATCTTATTACTACAACTCCTGTTCCATGCATTTTTGAAATTCTCCATTTCAAATTAAGCGTCAATTCTTCATCTGTTCACCGGACCCACCAACTAATTATATTCATCCATGTTACCTACCTATCAACTTGTACTCGTAGCAATATATAGGCTTCCTCTGTTCTTTCGTATGAGGGAAAGGAAGGCTTGGAGCTCAGTGGGTTGTTGTCTGACGCTATCGACTATGGGCTGGCCGGCCCTCCCACCTCGACGCGGGGCCCTCATTTTCCACTGGGATTGGTCGTGACGTCACTCGACCATCTTAGGCCAGAGGGGCATCGGGACATCGGGATCCCAGTCAGCCCTGAGCTCTCTGTTCGGCCTCAAACTGCGCGAATAACAAGCAACTTTTACCGTCACTTCGACGTAGTTGTACTGCCATGACTAGGAAATGCTGCGTTCCTGGGTGCAAGAGCAACTACTCCAAAACCGGACAACCCTACGTCTCCACATTCAGTTTCCCGAAAACAGAAACCGCTCGTAAACTTTGGCTGAGGAAGATTGGACGCGAGGACCTGATTGTAAGTAACAATATGGCGAACTTCCTGGGTCAAAGAACTCACTTTCTGGATTAGGCATAGCGCACACCCGAGACCGTTTGTCGGTAGATAGTTCTGGTAGTTCTGTCGATGTCCGACGGTAGGGCGCACACCCATACGGCAAAACAGTTTTGCCCTGGTAAATTTAAACTAACTAGTTTTGCGTCGTTAACACTAGCTTTGACTCACTTGGGTTCTGACTGCAACACACTAGTTATACCACCCCACACTAATATTTATTATTATGCAATTATAATCAATAATTGTCATCATGTAGTGGGTAGTAAATAATTTCTGTATTCACTTATCGACTTTACTTCTTTCCTCGCCGTGCATTGCACTCCAGTTTGGAACCACTTGTTCACACACCTCCTCCCACAATGTTTTCTTAATATTAATATTAGCATACTCTTTCAAAGTTTATTTATACAAGGCTGGCCTTGCTTCTACTAACTCTATCAATGACTACACTTTCATCCATACTTGAAACAAACAAATTTATATGTACACCTTGTACAAAACTCTAGGTATGAGTAGTATACCTTGTCTGCGATCTGGACTTCGAATGGCTGGCAAATCGTGTCGATCCCGACAGTATGTCGTAGGTATGCGCTCATTTGGAAAACCCCATAAGCTTCTGTATCCTACTAATCCCACCCAGACAGTCGGTCAACAAAAAAATTCTCGGGCGTCGAGCTCGCCCGTCGACATTTCTGTTGTCTACCTGTCAAGTTCGTAAGTGAACGCACCTCCCTTCAGGTAAATGACATCGACTGGCTCTCGACAATCGACGAAAACTGTCTCACGACTATATGTCTCAGGTGTGCGCTATGCCTTACAGTACCTACGTTCACTCACTATCGTTTCTGCGACTTTGGAATATTAAGAGGTAGGTACCTACCTAATATGTAAAAATTACGTCACATGGTCTCAACAGGGGATCCCGTTGTGGGAGAAGACAACCAATATTGCATTAGGTTAGTGGAGCCTACGAGTAAGTTATTTATTCAAATTACCTACTCAAGTCTATATTTATACTGGTTAGAGTTCTCACATTGCAAAACTCGGCGCTGCGCGCCTCGCCTGAGTACTACTTAGAGCCCTTGGCTAAAATTACAAAACATGAATATGCTTTAGCCTCATGATGTGCTCCTCGCTGTTTCTCTGACCCAAAATGTGGGTATCATTATGTGAGGCTGCACATTTGTTTTCAATACTTCATCCAGTAATTATTCAACAAATCATCGGTACCTATCCATGTTGTCGTCCCACATTTTATGTCTTTGCGCCCCCTCCCGCACCCACACCACGTACCACGTACCTCGTTAGTGAGAATGATCACCTGTGTGTAAACAATTATTTAAACAATCACGCTCATACCACAGCTTGTCGGCCACGCACTCCGCAGTGGTTAACGTAATATGGTTAGGTAAATCGAGAGCTATCCAACGAGTGGTGAACGATTTTTGTACGATGATAACTGGCGAAGTTAAAGTTCCGTAGCAACGAATCGGTTGTACGTGAAAATCATTACAAATGTTGTCGTCCCAGATTTCGTTACGAAATTGCTTTTTTGGCTAGTTAGGTCACGGCTAAATAGAGGTGTGTAAACCCAGTTCACCTGAGTGAGTTGACTCCCAGCAGGTCACTCAGTTCGAAGACAAGTTCAGTGGGAGAAGGTCGCCAGTTCACTTTGAAGTGAACGCGCAGGACCTGCGACCTGCTAGGAATTTTTCAGTACGAGCCCAATCTCCCTCTCAATTGGAGGTCACCAGTTCACTTTGTCCACAGGTAGTGTGCGAGCGGGACCTGCGACCTGCTAGGAATTTCTCAGTACGG
Organism: Leptopterna dolabrata; assembly: GCA_954871275.1. Lineage (NCBI taxonomy): Eukaryota > Metazoa > Arthropoda > Insecta > Hemiptera > Miridae > Leptopterna > Leptopterna dolabrata. The sequence goes on from OX940985.1 coordinate 18,137,291, forward strand.
GCCAACTCTAGCCTCATTTATTAACATTTATCTGCTGAATTCATAGAATTATCCAAAGAGAAGCTTTAGTAAAAAATTTTATTCATATAAATATTTTTTAAAGCTTACCTAGTAAGGTTAAGTAGGAGAATCAATAAAAGTACTACGACCATTTTCTCAAAAAGAAAAAAATATGTATATTTTTCAATAACGAAATTAGGAAAATAACAAAAATCACATATTTTTGGGGACTGCAAATTAAATACACATCACAGGATAAGTACCTAGTTGCTTTATGAAAATGACTCCTTACAAAAAATGAAATTTAATTCACAAAACACAAAACAAACAAAAATGTCCCGAGTAATTGCACTGGATAGGAAAGAATGTAGACTGTGGGATTGACGATTGAGATAAAAGTGAGATAAGGGCGAACTGAACTGTCAAAAGGAACGGCGAACTGGTGACCTGCTACCTGCACCGGTTGGTGGGATGGAAGGGCCCGAGACTCGGGGGAACCTTAGAGAACGGCGAACGGGTGAACTGCGAAATTCCCTCGGCAGGTCATTTGGGACCAGTTCACTTGAAAAACAAGGTCTTTGAGACAAGGTCACTCATGACCGACACATCTCTACGGCTAAAGCATATTCATGCTAAAATAGTAGAAGGTATGCAATGCAGCCCTAAGTGGATGCAAAAATTTAGCCTGGTCTTGTTTGACCAATAATTTGCGCATCAGAAAACACAAGGTAGGTACGAGGCTCGTATGTAGGTACCTTCCTTACTTCAGTTAGTAGGGCAGTTTATTGTTTTCTTGAGCACATTCATTTCGTTATCCAATGGCTGTATAGATTTATCTAATGCCAAAAAAAAAGGGTACCTACCTATGTACATTGTTCATCAGGTCGACCATTTCCAAGACAAATCCAACATAAACGCCTCTGTCTGAAACTTGATTAATACAGGGGACACGAGGAACACAGTATCTGCCATACCAACCTTTTTCGAAAAGCGACGCTCAACCATTTACGAAATTTCCAAGATTCCAAGAATAAAATATGTAGTAAAAATCGAGCCCAACAACTTGTAAGCATGTTATGAAGCTACAAGGGACGTTTATGACTTTTATTTAGAGAATGGGCGATATCACCTGTTTTCTTATATACCCTTCATAGTCTATCCTACGTTATATGCCTACATTTCTTCTCTCCTACGTGTACCCCAACATTCTTTCCTAGGTTTCTCCGAGCGTTGGGGTCTGTATGAAACATTTCCTCGAAGAGGACATCATGCGAGAGACGTCGGCGTACGACGATTTGAAAAACGTCATCCTCACATGCCCCCTCAAAACGCCCAGGATCAAAGAGGGTTCCGTACCGTCGATTTTCCCTCCTCCAGATCCGAATGATCTCAGGGAGGAACGGACCCGCAAAGCCAAGAAGAAAGCTGTGAAGAAAATCGCAGATGTGGTTAGCGAATCCATCGTGAGTTTTGGCTTCCATATCATCTTCGACCTTCCATTATATATTCATCTTAGGTTACCATAATACAGATTTTATTTGTAACCCAAGCTCGAGCTGATGAAACATTCCAGTGCCCGAGTCATTCTCAGCATGCAAGTAGCAAATTACCAACGAAAAATGTCTGTACTTAATGTTAACACCCCCGTAGATTGTGTTGATATACTTTACCTGGGTCGAACTTCAAGTTCTACACTGTATTAGCACAGCGTCCCAGAAAACTAATAGAAAACATTTTGGTGCTACGATGCATTGAAAACTCTGATCTCTATATTATATTACCTCGTTGACTGAACGTTTCTGGGACGGGGGCCGATCCACCGCATGGATGAACCCGGGGATGGGTTTCTGGGTGGAGGGGTCGAGCAGGCGCGCGTTACGGACGTCTACCTGGAGGCCGAAATATGCGAGGAAGTCGGCCCCCAGGATAGCTTTCTCTACGTCCGCCACGGTAAATTCCCACTCGTACGCGAGCCCGCTCATATGAATTGATGAGCGGTACGTCCCGTACGAGGGGATGGTGGTACCGTTGGCGGCGTAGAGGAGTTGCCGGTAACAACGCGCCTGTCGCCGGAGAATATTATTGGGGAAGATAGAGAGCGCCGCCCCTGTGTCGACGAGGAAGGGGACGTGTGTTTTCGAGCATTTCAGGAACAGGCGTTGATGAGCTGGGGCGGAGTGAGGTAAAATTGGTGAGGTGTTGGAGTCCGTCGGAGGGGGGGGGGCTTGGTTCGTCCGAGGTGATGGGCGGGTGCGATGGCGGTGGTTGGTCCCCCGCGAAGGAGACGCGGGGCGATTTTTTGCCGTTCCGGGGAGGGGGAACGGTAGTGGCGGCGCGAGTGGCGGCCGGAGGGGTGGTCGTCTTGGGGGCGGGGTTGGAGGGGCCGTTCCGTGGTGGGGGAACGGTAGCGGCGGCGCTAGTGGCGGCCGGAGGGTTGGCTGCCCTGGAGGCGGGCTTGGAGGGGCCGTTCCGTGGTGGGGGAACGGTAGCGGCGGCGCTAGTGGCGGCCGGAGGGTTGGCTGCCCTGGAGGCGGGCTTGGAGGGGCCGTTCCGGGGTGGGGGAACGGTAGCGGCGGCGCTAGTGGCGGCCGGAGGGTTGGCTGCCCTGGAGGCGGGCTTGGAGGAGCCGTTCCGGGGTGGGGGAACGGGAGCGGCGGCGCTAGTGGCGGCCGGAAGATTGGCTGCCCTGGAGGCGGGCTTGGGGGGGCTGACCCGGGGTGGGGGGACAGTTGATGGAGAGGTGGGGTGTTTTGCGGCGCCGTCAGACGTGGCCGGGAGGTTGGCAGCCGTGGCGGCGGCGTAGGAGGGGTAGCGAGGCGTGGTGGAGGTGGTGTGAATGCGGGCGGGGAGGGGTTGGTGGTGGTCCCCCCCGTGTTGGCGAGGAGGGGGGCCCGCCGGATTTACCGGCGGGCGTCCGCGTTTCCCTGCTTGGAGGAGTAGGAGCAGGGGGGCTGGCATTTGCGGGCCTCCCCACCGAAGTTCACATGGTAGAAACATCGGTGGGGGGGGTCCGCCGGGAGGTAGGTCCTGGTGGGGCGCGTGGAGTTGGAGGGGGGCGCCGTTTTTGGGGACCTCCCCCTCCGTTGCTGGGCGGGGGAGACGGTGCGGCGGTCGGCCGAGCGCTGGCGTCGGTGGTCGGAGGAGGGGTTCGGCCGGCGATCGACGGAGAGGGAGCGGCGCCGGTGGAGGGAGGGGGGCCGGCGGCGCTCTTCAGACGGCGATCGGTCCCTGCGTGGGGTGGGGAAGCGGGGTGCGGCGACCTCCGTGACGCTGGCGGCCGCGGCGAGGTCGTAGACCGTGTCGGCTAGACGGAGTAGTGGCTCGTCCGGTCCGTCGAGGTGGCTGGCGAGCGCCATCTGGATGGGGTGGGGGAGGGCTCGCAGCCAGAACGTTCGAGCGATGTCGGCCGTCACGACGTCGTGTAGCTGATGACGCAGGCGACGGTACAGGTGGGAGGGCTTCAAATCGCCTAGATGTTGGGGCTGGGATAGCGCTGCGACACGTGCGATCTTGGAGGGCTGGTATAAGTTGATGAGGCGGCTGCGGAGGTCGTCGTAGGCGGCCGTGGCGTCGGGGGAGATGTCCGACGTCTGCAGGAGGATCTCATATGGTAACAGAGAGATGATGCGGGAGTAGCGGGTACGCTGGCTGCGGATGTTGGCGGCAGAGAACGCAGCGTCGACCTGGAAGAACCAGAGTGCGGGGTCGTGCGTGTAGAAGGGGGGCAGCGACAGCGGGAATGACGCCGAGGCCGTCGTGACGTCGGCGGCGGCGTGTGCGGCAGCTGCAGCGGCGGCGGCAGCGGCGGCGGCGGATGCGGTGGAGCCGGGTGGTGAGAGGCTTGTGAAGGGGTTGTCGGTTGCGTCAGAAATCGCAGCGGTCGGCGGCTGCAGTAGGGACGGCCGGAGGAGCGGCGGCGATGGCGAGTTCGGGTCCATGGTGGGGGTGGCTGTGAACAAAATTCAATTTGAGCGGTTGAATTTGAAAATTCGCAATGAGCGGCGGCGGGTTTGGATGCGGCGGAGAGTTGAGAGTTGTGTGGTTGCGGGTGGGCCAAAGATTGCGAATTTAAACTGACTATTTTAAATGTGAATTTAAAATGCGGGACACCGAACTAGACTGGGGCGACACATGAGGTGGTAAGAAGGTAGAAGGTAGAAGGTTGGATGAACGTCGGGTTCACCACTGTGATGAATTTAAATTCTTCATCACGGTGGCGTGAAGGAGTGAATGGATGAGAGCGAGGGAATTTCACCTAGGCGGCGGTAATCCACCGATGTAGGCGAGAGGAAGGAAAATCACCTAGGCGGCGGTAATCCACCGATGTAGGTGAGTGGAAGGAATCTCGTCTAGGCGGCGGTAATCCACCGATGTAGGCGAGAAGGAAGGAAATTCACCTAGGCGGCGGTAATCCACCGATGTAGGTGAAGGAAGGTGCTTATCTAGGCGGCGGATATCCACCGATGTAGATAAGGGGAAAAGGTAGGAGGTGAATTCCCAGAGCGGCGGATACCACCAGGCATCTGGGAGGAAGGTAGGAGAGAGAGAAGAGAGAGCTGGTTAGAGGAAGTGTCGAATGAAGCTAAAGCTCCAGGATCCGGGGTTATATAGGACTTGGAGTCCTCTCCCTCCAGCTCCCTGTTGGGAGCTGGTAGTGGGGCACCAGGTTGTGTCCCCCGGATTCTGTCGCCTGTCTCCCCACTCAGATGTTTATTAACGGAAGGTAATTTTTACATAGGAATATTGGTGAGAGCTTTAAGGTTGTAGTGGAGTGTTCCCGGGAGGGACTCACGACAGTTTCTATGTTTATACCTCTTAAATGGCCGAAACCCCAAACCACGGATGTAGTTACTCGAAGGATGGATAAGGTCAGGTTCCTTTTTACTAGTTCCCACGTAGTACGATTTTATGTACTATGTGCCTTGAAATGTGAGCCAACCAGTATTGCGGGTTTTGCGGGATTCTCGTGGTTGATTACAAAGGTTCTTTACCTTGATAGCTACTGAAAATAATGAATCCAGCTGGATTGGAGATCACTTTGATTACTTGATCCCTGTGTTGCCAACCACGAACTTGAGTTCAGATCTGCCTACGAACTTTTTTTCTCAATCTACGAACTTTCGATGAATTTGATAAATAGAATTAAATGCATCGTTCTTTTTAATACATATCCATGACGTAAAACAGTTGACTTTATTCTTCAATGCAACGACCGTCCGTAGGTAAACCTCTACCATAACACTGCACCACTTGTGTCTGACATCACTGCCTTGGAGAGATTGTTATGTTTGTACCTACTTCCAATGTTCTTTTTCCTTTGCATTAAAAATGACGACCGGAAAAAGGAGAGTGTCCAGAGAGTGTATCTAGTAGTAGGAATTCAATGAAATAGAAAGAGTAGGCACATCTAGTATCCAGTTCGGAACTAAGGGAAAGAAAAATAACAGTTGCTACTAAGCGCCAGCATCGTGGGCACACTGATTATTGCTGATCTACGGGTAGTTAGGTTTGTTCAGACCGACAGTCCTGGGCCAGTCCAGGATGGAACTGCGTTCTGAAAAACAGGTGATAGCGCATGTGAAGGATCAGCAGTTTTCGAAAAAAAGGACTGCTAGAAGTAGTCCCGAACGATCCTGGAGTGTCTGTCCCAACAACCAACTCTCGATCCAGGACCAGTTCTGGTGCTGTCCCAACGCAAAAAAGGGGGCATGGCTTGAATAGGACGTTCCAGGACTGTCTGTCCGAACGAGCCTATTAGAAGCTAGGTAACCATAGGTCCTGGCGCATGCGCATTCGTTAGGAAATGGCATCTTTGCCTCAATCCTCCAGACTCAAACTTTCAAGAAGTACCTATCTCACTTGCAAGTTGCAACATAGGTACATGCCCTCCATAAAAGTACCAAGCTGCTGAGTAGATGTTGCTATGGATTCACACTGGAACCCCTAGTAATGAATACTATATAACAGGCATTAATACAACATTAATCACAGTTATTATGATCTCATACGAATCGATTCTCAGGATGAACCTTCGAATGAAACGACGGAAGAACAAGATGAAAAAGGAAAACTACTTGGAGCTTTGAATCTCGACCCCACCATAATATCATCTGCCAAATCTGAAAATAACGCAGAAAAGGAAACTTCTTCTGAAACTGAAGTCAAAAAGGCAACTTTAGATCAAGTGAAAAGAGTGAGTACGTTATAAATACCTACGACATAGTACCTAATACAAGTTTCTTTTTTTCCATAGCCCGAAATCTTTACACCCTGATAAAATAAGTGGTAGGTGCTAAAATGTATGATTTTTGCTATTATAAGCAGGTATGTGTACCTTTTTTATTTTTTTATTTTTTTTAAATAAAATGTGTTTGCGTATGTTACCCGATCACTTCGAAACCGCTTAACCAATTTAGTGAGAGTGGTCTCAACGAGATCAGCGAGTTCCTGAGACGGATATAGGCTATGGTAAAATCCACGAAACGTCATCTTTCGACGAAAACGGGGCTTTTCTTTGCGACCCGATCGTTCGGTTTCTACGAATCACCGAGTAACGTGAATGAGAATGAACCACCTATGACGCCATACGCATTGACGAATACGGCTATAAATGCTAGCAAAACGAGTAACGAGTATATTTATTTTTGTTCAGTTCTTCAAATTGACTACCTGTATAATTATTATCTAAAAATAATCACCTCTAATAATTCGATTTTAAATCGTTTCCTAGGCATGCCTTACGTAAAAGTAACCAATCATACTTTTTAGCAGTTTTCTGTAGCACTACGAAATGTGGCCATAAGTTCTACGATTTTGGAAAGGGTCCACAACGGTGGTGGTGGGGGCTGTTAACGCCCGTACCCATTTGGAAAACGACATCGTTCAACAGTTAAACATTTGGTATATATAAGTAGAACTGTCAATACCTCCTCTTCATGTTGATTTCCGACTGGCGTTCTGCACAGTAGTATGCGATGGTCGAAAATAAAGTACCTAGGTACACACACTTACAATAGGTGCTTTGGAAAAAAGTAGGTCTGGCAACCATGGTTTTAACCCACTAGTAATAGTAGTAATAATGTTGCCATTTGCAATTTTCTACTTTTCTCATGAATATTAGACAAGGAACTTGTCTAAAGTAGGTACCTATTCAATAATACCCCAATATTTTTTTGACTGAATAATTTAGTAGAAGATACACGCTTCTTATCAACTGTCGATTTCCTTGTATACGATCAATAGAGTACCCGCGACGTCATCAGTGATAATAGATTGCTGATATCAATTATAGTTGACATACCTTTTCACACAGTTTCACCTTTGTTTTTTAATCTTACCTTTTACCATACATTGAAATGATGAAATTTCAGGTGAGGTTCAACGAACGAGAAAGGAGAGAAACGAAAAAATTCAAAAACAACGAGAAGGTGAACGTGACGCCAAGCATCATCCGACTCCGACTGGACCAATCGAAACTGACGGCGGCGCTCAACGGCCGTCTCCTTCCCAACGTTCCCAAGACAGTGCCACTGCTTCCCAAACCTCCCACCTCCGAGGACCCCGACCATTTCTTCTTCATGTCCCTCTGCAGCGACTTCAAGGAAATACAAAATCCCAAAACGAAAGCTTTTCTCAAAATGGAATTCCAAAGAATGATTTTCAACGCCAAATACGAGAAATAAGCGTGACTTTTATCGAACTGTGATTTGATGTAGAGTTTAGATTATTTCACATCTCACTAATGATTTATGATCTCTTGTAATTGAATACCTATTTTTCTAATACAAACATTACCTGATTAATTATTTTATACAACCTTCACGCTGTGTGGTTTCATTATTTCAATACCTAAGTATATATTATTTGTGTGCTGCCAATATCAAATCATTCAAAAATATTAGGTACAATTTTGGTAGGTACCCATCTAGTACCTTCATCAATTGACTGACGTAGGTTGAAATATAGAAGGGAACTGAGAAACTGAATAATGTAGGTTGTACATAATATAAATCCAAGTCAAGAGGTGCCTACCTACCGAGCGTTGAGTACCTAGTCATTTTATTTTTCATCACGATTACAAACTAAAAATTTGCTTAATAATTATAATCAGTCCTATATTTTTTATGTACCTAACTGGTATCTAATTTGTATGCTGAATGTTCATTTTGAGATATGATAGCACTGAGCTTGAAATCTGAAGGTTAACCAATCCGAAGTACCAATTTATTTAATGCGTACGTTACCATAAGGCATAATTATTAACCTTCTGTACACTGTTCTAAAATAAATAAATAAAAATTCATAATTTTACAAGTCGGTTGAATATTCTGTTGCCGACGTCAAATTTTCTACAACATGACATTTCTATGAAAACCGAAAGTACCCACAACTACATGGGACAGTTCGGAAAACTGTAAAAATAAATAAATAAATAATTGGTTCCTACCTACCTATGGCGTCCTTAATGGTTACATTAACGTAATATTAACGTTTGGCCATAAATATGAAGAAGCAGTAGCTACTGCTGATCCGAATGCGGCAAAATTCATATGAGACCAACTAGAAGCTAACCCTGAACTACCACCAAAATTTGAGCCAATTTGGACCATTGAGTTGTCGAGTTATTTGGGTTCGACGTTCTTCAAGTTTGCTCATGCGCTGTGTCTACTCCTGATCCGAATGCGACAAAAGTCATGTGGGACCAACGAGGACCTAATCCCGAACTACCATAAAAATCTCTAAAAGTTTGTAGAATTTAAGTATAATTCAGCTGTTGGCGGACGAACTAAATCACTCGCGAAGAAACCGTGGAAACCCATTTCAAAGAAAAACGGAGTTATTGAAAAGTTGTCTGTTTCCACTAATATAAGAATAACAAACAATAACTGTTATTGTCTGTTACTGACGATGGTTTGATCACCGAAACCGGTATAACTGTGCAATTTTCGCGTACATGTTAGAGGAAATAGAAAAGTTTTCAATAACTCCGTTTTTTTTTGCGGACGTTTACCGTGTGAAATAATGGGGTGATTTACCTAATAAACACTGCTGTGGGAGGTCCCTTTACCGTATGAAAGACAGTTGCTAATTTTTCACCGTATGCGATTTGCCTGATGGTAGTTTACCGAATTGGAGGCGGCTTGGTAGTTTATCATATTCCTGGTGGGGGGGGGGGGGGATGGTTTGCCGTCTAACGTAAACGTTTACCGTATAATACGATCGCTAATTTTTAACCGTATTTGTACGATAAATTTTACCCTATTTTGGCTCGATTTTTCTCTCAGTGTAACATTAATAAGTTTTATCAAAAAATTAAACATAATAATATGGTCTGGAGTAATCCTTGGTACTATGGATGGAATTAGTTTGTTGTCCGTGTTCATAATCGATTGTATTTTGTAGGATATTTTCTAGCATAGTTCGAAAGAGATACCTAATTTTAACTAACTCTGAACTACTATCAACATTTGAGCCAGATTGGACCACTGGGTTGAGCTGTGGCGGTTCGCAGAAATGCGTACAACCGAACACACACACTCAACTACCTGAAGCAGCTGACCTTTCCGTTTTATCGATGGATTCGTGTCCAGCGTGGTCGAACATGGGAAAATCCGCTTTTTCTCCCTCAAAATATCACCTGCGATATTTTTCGGTGATGAAATTTTTATAATTTAGCGGGTTGTGAGAGGCTCCGTACCATCATACAGACTCATACGTCATGTAGACATTCCTACAATTCATTAAAGGTAGCTGGAGCAAGGCTCTGGAATGCTTTGCCACTGGTTGTTCGAGCCCTTCCTACCCTGACTCGCTTCGGAGGGACATTAGCCGCACGACACAGAATGCCCGCCCTTTCTTCGTTAAATTGCTTTCGCCTTTCCTACTCACCACTTTTTGCCCCCTTTCTTTACCTGAAAGCGAGTTTTCGTACTATTTACTATTTTTTAACTGCCAGTAGATATCCAAAAATGTACTTACTTTTCTATGTGACATAGGTAAGGATTCGTTTCTGCTAAACGATCTGTCTTCTCAGAATTATTTATGTGATGAATTTAAATTGATCATCACGGTGGCGTGAAGGAGTAAGTAGAGGAGAGCGAGGGAATTTCACCTAGGCGGCGGTAATCCACCGATGTAGGTGAGAGGAAGGAAATTCACCTAGGCGGCGGTAATCCACCGATGTAGGTGAGTGGAAGGAATCTCGTCTAGGCGGCGGTAATCCACCGATGTAGGCGAGAGGAAGGAAATTCACCTAGGCGGCGGTAATCCACCGATGTAGGTGAAGGAAGGTGCTTATCTAGGCGGCGGATATCCACCGATGTAGATAAGGGGAAAAGGTAGGAGGTGAATTCCCAGAGCGGCGGATACCACCAGGCATCTGGGAGGAGGAAGGTAGAGAGAGAAGAGAGAGCTGGTTAGAGGAAGTGTCGAATGAAGCTAAAGCTCCAGGATCCGGGGTTATATAGGACTTGGAGTCCTCTCCCTCCAGCTCCCTGTTGGGAGCTGGTAGTGGGGCACCAGGTTGTGTCCCCCGGATTCTGTCGCCTGTCTCCCCACTCAGATGTTTATTAGCGGAAGGTAATTTTTACATAGGAATATTGGTGAGAGCTTTAAGGTTGTTAGTGGAGTGTTCCCGGGAGGGACTCACGACAGAGGTCCCCCCAGTTCGAACCAATGTTTGAGGTAGCTGAAGGCTCAAGTTGACAGTGGCTGAGGGCTGCGGAAACAAAAGGGGAGCTGAAGGCGCAAGGATACAGGAGCTGAAGGCTGAAACAAACAATTGTAGTGCTGAAGGCAGAAGCGTGACCGGAGGTGTCTTAAATCTAGGGTGATATACAGGTAGTAGGATAAGTAGACATAAGTAGACATAAGTAGACATAAGTAGGGCTAAGTAGACAAAAGTAGACATAGTAGACATAAGTAGATATAAGTAGACGAAATTTGATGATGGGAAACATATGTACAAGGAGGGTGTGATGAAAAATTTGATGAGGTGACAATATTTACAATGGTGATGAGGTTGACGCTGATGATAAGAGGAGTGATAGGTAGATAGTAGTTTGATAGTTAGATAGTTAGACATTGGCAAGGTATTTACAGGTAGTATTTACAGGTATTTACAGGTATGTACAATTTGTAGGTACGGGTTCAGGGGAGACATATTTGAGCGGGGTTGCGAGATCCGCCGTTCCCTGGGTGTGGGTTGTGTGTGGTGAAGTGTATTGTGTGTGTGGGTGTAGTAAAAAGGTGGGTGTAGTGTGTGGTTGGATGTGGTTGAAGCCCGCTGCGACGAGGTGGCCACGGCGGGGCTGTGAGGTTCGGTACAGTGTCTGTGGGATAATGGAACACAAACACTGTCCCGAAATCTCATGGCCCCGCCGTGATTTCTCAGAGCGGGGCGGGGGACTTGGCCGCCGGGACGCGGGGCGAGGGACGCTCCCGTCGTCTGTTGCGCCGCCCGGACCTTTTCGTCCCGGCGGGAACTATTGTGGATATCCCCGGCGGGGATGGGGGAAGAGGGGGTGTTGTGGGCTTGGTGGGTTGGGGTGTTGGTGGGGTAGAATTTAAAATTGGGGGGTCGAAAATTGAAAAAGGGGGAGGGGCAAGAGGGGGTTGAAATTTGGGGGGCGGGGGTCCGTTGAAGACGGGGGGAGTGATGTTTGGAAGGGGTGGTGGGGGTGGCATAAGCAGGGTGAGGCGAAATTGGTGGAGGAGCGGGTCCATAAGGGGATCTATCGGGACGTAAGGGGGGTGTACCCCGGTGGCTTGCGCTGCGCGAAATTCGCGCAGTATGCGCCACTGGGGGTACTTCCACCGCCGGGGCCGGGGAGGTAGTCCGGAAATCCGTTGCGGGAAAAATGGAAGCGATGTTGTAGGTCCGGGCGAAGGGGGTAGGGGGGAGAGCGGGTCCGGGACGTACACGTCCCGGAGTATCGCCGCCATTTCCGGATCCGAATCGAAATCCGGAAACGGCGACGGGGGAGACTGTTGTGGTGGAGAGAGGTGTTGCATGGCAAACAGACGGCGGGAGACTGATAGTGGACGTTGGTTGAGGGAGAACAGGGGCGGGCTTGCAGCGGGCGAAAGGGACGGTGTGGGGTTTCCCGTCCATTAGCAGGGTCGCGGTGGTTGGTGTTGTGCGGATGACTTGAAAGGGCCCGGCATAAAGGGGCTGAAAGGTTTTATGCATGCCGGGCTCTTTCAAGTACATATGCGTGGAAGTGTAAAAGCGTTTTGGGTAAGTGGTGTCGTTTGTCGGTGTTGAGGTGTGTAACGGTTCCCTGTTAATGGACGGGGTGTTGTGTGGAGGGAAAATGTCGGCCGGTAAACGAATGGGGTCTCTGAAAGCGTGTTGTGCGGGGCTTGTGTTGTCTGAAGGACGGGCGGAAGTGCGGAGGCTAAGTAGAACGTAGGGGAGGGTTTTGGTCCATGAAGGGGAAGTGGCTGATGTGGAGATGGCTTGCTTGAGGACCGAGTGCCACCGCTCTATTTTCCCGTTGGATTGAGGGTGATAAGGAGTGGTGCGGATTTTCTGAATCCCGAGGGAACGGAGCAGGTCGGCAAAGTGGGCTGATTCAAATTGCCTCCCCTGATCGACCGTGAGTGTCCGCGGACAGCCGTAGCGGCTGATCCATTGATTGAGGAAGGCCGCGGCGACGGCGTCCGCGGTAATGTGGGCGAGTGGGATACACTCTACCCAATTTGTCGCACGGTCGATCATGGTGAGGCAGTACCTCTTCCCCTCGGAGGGGGGAAGAGGGCCGACCAGATCCAAGTGGACGTGTTCCCACGGGAGAGAATCGGGGATAGGTTGAGGAGGTACATGGGGGTGAGCCGAGACCTTGAATTGCTGGCACTTCTGGCACCCCAGAACCCAGGTACGGATATCCGTGTTCATATGGGGCCAGAAGTACCGCGTCTTGATGAGGTCCCGGCTCGCCCGAATGCCGGGATGATGGAGGGAGTGGTAATGTAGGAACAACTGCCTCCTCAGCTCCGGTGGGACGTACGGGCGCGGTGTATCGGCCGATACGTCGCACCAGAGATCGAGGGGAGGCAGCTGTTCCAATTTTGAGGCGGAGATGAGGTTTGAAAGTGCGGGATTGGAAGTAGGAGTTTGGTGGTGTTTGAGGGTTTGCGGGGAAGGGAAGGGCAGTAACTCCGCCACCGGCGCAGGGGTGGGGGCGGGAGAGGGCGTCGGCGACGCAGTTGTCGGCCCCCGGCAAATAACGAATATCGGACGTGAACTGTCCGATAAATTCGAGTTGCCGGAGGCGACGGGGGGAGGCTGATTTTCGGTTTTGGAGGAGGGCGTGGGTGAGGGGCTTATGGTCGGTGACGACAGAGAACTGCCTGCCCTCCACGAAGTCACGGAAGTGTTTGATGGCTTCGTGGATGGCGAGGAGTTCTCTGTCAAAGGTGGAGTAATTTTTTTGTGTGGGGGACAGAGTTTTAGAGAAAAAGCCGAGAGGTTGGGGGGTGGCGCCGGTGTGTTGGTGGAGGACTGCCCCGATGGCCCAGTCGGACGCATCCGTGGTGATGGAGAGGGGGGCATGGGGATCGGGATGGGCCAATAGAGCGGCGTCTACTAGGTCCTGTTTGCATTGTTGAAAGGCGGTTGTGAGGGTGGGGGTCCAGGAAATGGGGCGTTTATCGTTTTTCTTGGCCGGTTGTGGGATAGCGTGTATGAGTGGTTGTTGATGTTGTGCTGCGTGTTTGATGTGTCTACGATAAAAGTTCAACATACCCAGGAAACGGCGGAGTTCTGAGACAGTGTTGGGTTGTGGGAAATCGGTGAGGGTGTGCACTTTGTCCGGTAGGGGTTTTATTCCTTCGGACGAAACCTGGTGGCCGAGGCAGCGGACGGAGGGTTGGGCGAGAACACATTTCGGAGCGTTTATGGTGAGGCCCTCGGCGGCGAAGATGTCAAGAACCTGTTTCAGGTGTGCGAGGTGTTCCTTTGGGTCCCGGGAAGCGATCAGTACGTCGTCCAAAAAACAGAATACGAAGGGTAGGCCTCGTAGAATGTTGTCCATGTAACGCTGCCATGTTTGGGCAGCGTTACGGAGGCCGAAACCCATTTTGATATACTCGAACAGGCCGAAAGGGGTGATGATAGCTGTTTTAGGAACGTCAGGGGGGTAGATGTGAATGTGATGGAAGGCACGAGAGATGTCGAGTGTAGAAAAGATGGTTGTGTTGTGGAGGTGGGAAGAGAAGTCCCGGAGATGCGGGACGTTGTAGAGATCTGGGGTTGTTCGGGCATTGAGGCGGCGGTAGTCACCGCAGGGGCGGATATCCCCGTTAGGCTTCTGCACAATATGTAGTGGAGAAGCCCACGGGGACTTGGAGGGACGGATAATGCCTTCCTTGATGAGATTATCAAAGTGTTTGCGGGCCTGTGAGAGTTGGAGGGGGTGGAGCCGTCGTGCTTTTGCGGATATTGGGGGGCCAGAGGTTTCAATGTAGTGCTGGGTCTGTGAGATGTGAGCTGAGGGGCGGCGCTGGGGTTTGTAGTGTAGGAGGAGTTGTTCAAACTGGGATGGGGGGCGATCCACCGCATGAATGAACCCGGGGATGGGTTTCTGGGTGGAGGGGTCGAGCAGGCGCGCGTTACGGACGTCTACCTGGAGGCCGAAATATGCGAGGAAGTCGGCCCCCAGGATAGCTTTCTCCACGTCCGCCACGGTAAATTCCCACTCGTACGCGAGCCCGCTCATATGGATTGATGAGCGGTACGTCCCGTACGAGGGGATGGTGGTACCGTTGGCGGCGTAGAGGAGTTGCCGGTAACAACGCGCCTGTCGCCGGAGAATATTATTCGGGAATATGGAGAGCGCCGCCCCTGTGTCGACGAGGAACGGGACGTGCGTTTTTGAGCATTTTAGGAACAGGCGTTGGTGAGCTGGGGCGGAGTGTGGTAAAATTGCTGAGGTGTTGGGGTCTGTCGGAGGGGGGGGGCTTGGATCGTCCGAGGTGATGGGCGGCTGCGATGGCGGTGGTGGGTCCTCCGCGAAGGAGACGCGGGGCGTTTTTTTGCCGTTCCGGGGAGGGGGAACGGTAGCGGCGGCGCGAGTGGCGGCCGGGGGGGCGGTTGCGTTGGGGGCGGGGTTGGAGGGGCCGTTCCGTGGTGGGGGAACGGTAGCGGCGGCGTTAGTGGCGGCCGGAAGGTTGGCTGCCCTGGAGGCGGGCTTGGAGGGGCCGTTCCGGGGTGGGGGAACGGTAGCGGCGGCGCTAGTGGCGGCCGGAAGGTTGGATGCCCTGGAGGCGGGCTTGGAGGGGCCGTTCCGGGGTGGGGGAACGGTAGCGGCGGCGCTAGTGGCGGCCGGAAGGTTGGCTGCCCTGGAGGCGGGCTTGGAGGGGCTGACTCGGGGTGGGGTGTCAGTTGATGGAGAGGTGGCGTGTTTTGCGGCGACGTCAGATGCGGCCGGGAGGTTGGCAGCCGTGGCGGCGGCGTAGGAGGGGTAGCGAGGCTTGGTGGTGGTGGTGTGAATGCGGGCGGGGAGGGGTTGGTGGTGGTCCCCCCCGTGTTGGCGAGGAGGGGGGCCCGCCGGATTTACCGGCGGGCGTCCGCGTTTCCCTGCTTGGAGGAGTAGGAGCAGGGGGGCTGGCATTTGCGGGCCTCCCCACCGAAGTTCACATGGTAGAAACATCGGTGGGGGGGGTCCGCTGGGAGGTAGGTCCTGGTGGGGCGCGCGGAGTTGGAGGGGGCTGTCGTGTTTGGGGACCTCCCTCTTCGTTGCTGGGTGGGGGAGACGGTGCGGCGGTCGGCCGAGCGCTGGCGTCGGTGGTCGGAGGAGGGGGTTGGCCGGCGATCAACGGAGAGGGAGCGGCGCCGGTGGAGGGAGGGGGGCCGGCGGCGCTCTTGAGACGGTGATCGGTCCCTGCGCGGGGTGGGGGTGCGGGGTGCGGCGACTTCCGTGACGCTGACGGCCGCGGCGAGGTCGTAAACCGTGTCGGCTAGGCGGAGTAGCGGCTCGTCCGGTCCGTCGAGGTGGCTGGCGAGCGCCATCTGGATGGGGTGGGGGAGGGCTCGCAGCCAGAAAGTTCGAGCGATGTCGGCCGTCACGACGTCGTGTAGCTGATGACGTAGGCGACGGTATAGGTGGGAGGGCTTCAAATCGCCGAGATGTTGGGGCTGGGAGAGCGCTGCGACACGTGCGATCTTGGAAGGTTGGTATAAACTGATGAGGCGGGCGCGGAGGTCGTCGTAGGCGGCCGTGGCGTCGGGGGAGATGTCCGATGTCTGCAGGAGGATCTCATATGGTAGTAGAGAGATGATGCGGGAGTAGCGGGTACGCTGGCTGCGGATGTTGGCGGCAGAAAACGCAGCGTCGACCTGGAAGAACCAGAGTGCGGGGTCGTGCGTGTAGAAGGGGGGTAGCGACAGCGGGAACGACGCCGAGGCCGTCGTGACGTCGGCGGCGGCGTGTGCGGCAGAGCCGGGTGGTGAGAGGCTGGTGAAGGGGTTGTCGGTTGCGTCAGAAGCCGCAGCGGTCGGCGGCTGCAGCAGGGACGGCCGGAGGAGCGGCGGCGATGGTGAGTTCGGGTCCATGGTGGAGGCGTCTGTGAACAAAATTCAATTTGAGCGTTTGAATTTGAAAATTCGCAATTAGCGGCAGCGGATTTGTGTGCGGCGGAGAGTTGAGAGCTGTGTGAGCGGTTGCGGGTGGGCCAAAAATTGCGAATTTATACTGACTATTTTAAATGTGAATTTAAAATGCGGGACACCGAACTAGACTGGGGCGACACATGAGTTGGTAAGGGAATAGAAGGTTGGATGAACGTCGGGTTCACCACTGTGATGAATTGAAATTGATCATCACGGTGGCGTGAAGGAGTAAGTAGAGGAGAGCGAGGGAATTTCACCTAGGCGGCGGTAATCCACCGATGTAGGTGAGAGGAAGGAAATTCACCTAGGCGGCGGTAATCCACCGATGTAGGTGAGTGGAAGGAATCTCGTCTAGGCGGCGGTAATCCACCGATGTAGGCGAGAGGAAGGAAATTCACCTAGGCGGCGGTAATCCACCGATGTAGGTGAAGGAAGGTGCTTATCTAGGCGGCGGATATCCACCGATGTAGATAAGGGGAAAAGGTAGGAGGTGAATTCCCAGAGCGGCGGATACCACCAGGCATCTGGGAGGAGGAAGGTAGAGAGAGAAGAGAGAGCTGGTTAGAGGAAGTGTCGAATGAAGCTAAAGCTCCAGGATCCGGGGTTATATAGGACTTGGAGTCCTCTCCCTCCAGCTCCCTGTTGGGAGCTGGTAGTGGGGCACCAGGTTGTGTCCCCCGGATTCTGTCGCCTGTCTCCCCACTCAGATGTTTATTAGCGGAAGGTAATTTTTACATAGGAATATTGGTGAGAGCTTTAAGGTTGTTAGTGGAGTGTTCCCGGGAGGGACTCACGACAATTTATATTAATTTTTTTGTGTTTTCCTTTTAAATAATCCAACTTAAAGTGGACCATATTAATTTTCGGATTACTCCACACTCGTTGGGACTTGTTTCCTATGTGGCTGTATAATAAATAAATAAATAAAATAATGCAAATCGTCTAAAAAGGGGAAATGTGGAGTTGGGTCCCGAATTCCAAAAAATACATTAGTTGGGCATCGACCTCTTCTTTCAGGCGGTAGAATTGGGTCCAGCCCATCAGCGTTACCCAAGAGACACCACGAGGAGGTTGGCTGGTTCGTCTCCCATACATTTTGCTTCTCATTCACATCATTCTCGTTGTACACTAGGATCGAAACTATACAGTTTCTCCCTACACTAACTATACTTTTTACTAGTGGACGCATCACAAAGATTGAATTCTCGTCACAATAGTGACGGGAAGGTGAGGGAAGAAATTTGAATGATACCGCTTTCACCAATTCAAATCTGGTGATGCGTCCACTAGTAAAAAGTAGCATCTTCTCTCTTAGAAATATTTCTTTTTCTTTTTCTTCTTCACTACGAAGTGCAACGTAAATTTCACATTGAATGGCAAGCAATGTTTCTAACAGGGTGAAAATGTTGGGGTGGGCAGATCTAAAACTGGCATTAAGTTTGGCATGAAAGCGTTCACAACTGCTGATTATGGCTGATTGATACTATGGGGAAATGGCGCATCCTCCTCAAGATATGTGTGCAAGAGGTAATCACTGAACTTATCTACACGTGTGGTCACTGGTTTGATTGCCATTAAAACGTCAATAAAACAATCCATTACCTCCACAGGGCTCAAAAAAGGTAAACCGAAAACACACTTGAGGAAGTACCCTTCATCAGAGTCACATTTCTTATACGTCTGCGATAGCCCCACTTGTTGGATTTCGCGCCACCAGCTTTGGGCTAAGTGGAATCGGCAACCTTTAATTGCAGCTTCTGACCAAACGTGCTCGACTGGGCTGTGAATCACCACTTCAAAGTGAACGAAAATTTCCTTAGGCTGAAATATTAGTTGAAGGGCACAACAATAACTGACGACATGCTTGAAAGCTTTTGTGTAGCTCTCTGATGTTTTGTTGGGACTGCACCAACACAGTCAGTACCTACCAATCACATCGACTAAAATCTTACAACTGCAACGAAATAAGTGAGCAAACGGCGGCGCAACGCACCTACGCACTCAAAATACTTAAACAACACCTGCTGAAACATTCGCCGGCGGACCAATTTCGAGTTGTACGTAACAACGACCGTGGACCCAACTCATGCTCTACGGATCATTAAATATTTATTGGGACCCAACTCGTGTTTATCCCTAAAAAGTATAAAACGAGTTAAATGTTGCTAAAATAATTCTGTCGATGACAAGCAGTACCTAACTAAAATGGCAAAAAGAAACGCAAATAATGAAGTTCTGAAGGAAAATTGTTGATGCGGGGTGAAATAGATGCCCCTTCTGCGTAGATCACTGTTTTCTGTGGTCAGTACCTACCCTCTGGTCAAGTATAATGAACCGTTGTATAATAACTTGCCCATCAATAATACTTCAACGGTTGTTCAAGTTGCAAAAGTACCGATCAACAAAATCCAGCCCCTTCTTGGTAGATGAACCTTTGTGTAATAATTTACCGTTATGTAATAATTTACGGTTGTGTAATAATTTACCCATCAATTATATTTCAGCGTTTGTTCAAGTTTCACAAGTACCTACCAACAAAATCCAGCCCCTTCTTGGTAGATGAACCTTTGTGTAATAATTTACCGTTATGTAATAATTTACGGTTGTGTAATAATTTACCCATCAATAATATTTCAGCGTTTGTTCAAGTTTCACAAATACCTACCAACAACAAAATCCAGTAGTCCATCACTTATCAAATGAAATAATATCGCAGAACAACCAACTCGACTTCATGCAGCCATCCTTGATTATAATCAGGTGCTCCCTAGTGATGATATCCGGGCCGTATTTATACCGTTTGATTCACGATCGTGTTGACGAAGCTTTTTGGTGCACACGAACGGCTGGACGTACGATGCTCCGGGTGGTCTTACAAAACTCGTAAGTTTAAGAACTATTTAAAACCGTAAAAAGATTCACGTAAAAAAAGGTGTAGGCGTTCTGAACATTTCAACCCCTATTTTGAACCCCTTAGAGATGACTGACAGTAAGTGTAATGACATACTACGCGATAAAACGCAAAAACGCAAAACGCAGCGTTATCCGCAAAGTCGCCAACAGCGTTCTCATACGGGACCTGACATACTCGGCTGGAAAACGCGCGCGTTTATTTTCAACCGCGCGCGGTAGATTTTCTGTCGCGCCCTGTCGGCGGATCGGCGATTTCCGAAAACTCGGAGCGGAGCGATTTGGAGGGGAGAACACAAAGAAGGGCATGGGTAGTGTCAAATTAGTCGCACTTGGGACGCGGTACAAACATCATGGCTGAGAAAATTATAGCTCTTGTTGAGAAACAAAAAGCTCTTTGGGACAAGGGGAGTGATTTATATGTATAAAGACAAATTTGAAAAGGAGCTAAGGAGGTTTGGTTAGCTGTCGCAAGAGGAGTGCACCAGGATTGGGAGGGAATGCCATTTTGAAGGTGGTGTCTTCTTTCGTGATGATAGGACGTATGACTTCAAGCAGATGGTCAAATGATGCCGTTGACATTCTGTAGTACGTATAAAATTTATCATTGTACTGTCTAATGTCTGCATAAAAAGCCGGAAATGGATCGGGGCCATCATGGTATGGGTGCACAGAAAACCTGCGTGTACGACGCGGCTGCAATAAGCCTTCAGCTTCTGCAGCGCAAACAACTGCGACATTGATAAAGTTAGCCCTTCTAGCACTCTCCATGGCTGAGGACGAACTGTGGTGCAAACGCAAAAAAGGTGGATTTAAACCAAAACGCGCCCCTCTTTTCCGCCTGCGGTTTGACATAGTATGACATCTCGCTCGGGAATGCGATTTCCGAGCCGCGTTTTCTTGTTGCGGATTCCGCTCCGCGTTTCCGCCTAGTATGTCATTAGCCTAACGTCGAGCTTCGAGGACCAACTAGACCACAAACGGAACCTATAACCCGAATTTCATCAATTTTCTTTCATGGTAACTAAGAAAAGTGGCCCGTACGGCGTACGGCGGACAGACAGAAATATTTTTATTGCATTTTCGGATTCTGCATACCTTGAAACGTAAACCATCAGAATTTGAGGGGGGGTTAGAATTTTTTTTTTTCATGCTCGATTCCAATGGTTCATTGTTTTAAATAATAAGCCAAAAATAGTTTTTAGAGAAAGTGTTTTTGACATCAGTAATTTTATTGATTCCAACCGATACCTAATAGGAATCCTGCTTGTGGTGTTGAAGTGCCGTAGGTACCTACTTGCAGCTCGTCATAAAATATATTTCTGGCAACTCGGAGGGGATATTATTTCTTCGTTGCGGAGACAGACGGAATTCCGCTAACCGCACAGTGTGAATGGCCGCAGTGTGAAGACACGAGGGGGGTTATCGAGCGCCGCCCCTCCACCGTCGGAAGAAACGCAAGCCGCCAGACCAGACCAGTTTCAAACGTTCCATCATCCGGCTCGAACAGCGCGACTCGAGTTCCTTCGTACTTCAGGCAGACATGCGGTTTTCACTGCAGTAAATACAAAATACGTCGCGCCTTTTTTCCCCGACTCGTTCAGCGGACAGATGATGTTCATTGACAGCCGACTTGTTATTCAGGGAGTGAAGGAGAACCCCTGTCTCCACGATCAGTCGTCGGAGGATTTCAACAACCGCAATGCAAAGTTGAACGCTTGGATGGACGTCACGATGAAAGTTATCGGCAACAAGTTTCATGATCTTGACGAACTGACTCGAAATCAAGTTTGTGAGTAGCGACAAATTACAGCATGAAATTTATAATAATCGAAAGGGCTGCTTTTGAAAGTTGATGAATTGAGATCGATTTATGCGTGTTAGCATCCATTGTCAGTCGTAGTGAGAAACAAAATACCAAATATGTAGCAAGTAGTTTGAAATAGTTCTAAATTAACGAAAACGTTTCTAATCTAAAAAGTAACAACGATTATAATGAAGTTAGTTCAATCGATTCATAACCATTCACCAGGTAAAAAAAACGCTGCAAAGTCCTTGTCACATGGGTTTATTATTCTACTGGTCATACCTACAGAGATGTTGGCTGTTCATTTCTGTGTCTTTCATGTGAAATAATTGAAATAGCCGAAATAGCTATTTCTGATCCACAGTTTTGGCCCCCAAAACACGAATTAGGTACCTACGCTCCTTTTGGTTTATTATTCTATGAATAATACACCTATGTATTCGCTCAGCAAAAAATTTTTATAACACCCCCTCAAAATTTGTTCTTTTCCGTTTCAAGGTGCGTAGATTCCAAAAATGCAATGTCCGTCCGCCGTATCACGTGTACAGGCTTCATTTTCGGTCTAAAAAATTCGTTCTTTCGCACAGATGCTCCATTTGGGCCCTAGTTGTGTCCCGAAACTTTTCAGCCCGATCGGAATATACCCAGGGGAGTTATGAGTGAAAATGTGTATAAAAATAGGTACTTTTTGTGTTTTAGCAACATGTTAGTAACATGAGCTTTTGAGGTATCGTTTTTCATGTTTTTGAAGACGAGAAGACCGAATATGAAGTCGATTTTGACCAAAGAGTGGAAAACTGAGGTTGTATCAGATGTTCAGCTCCCAAAATTGATTTTTTATGAGTCAAAAACCTGGGAAACCGTCTGAAATCACCATCAATTTGTAGAATAACACTAGAAAAAGTATCAACAGGTGGATCAAGACAATTAAATGGTACTACCAATGATCAAAGATAATTTGAAAAAAAAAGGAGCGTACCTCATTCGCGTTTTGGGGGCCAAAATTGGTGGAAACCACCAGAGATAGCTATTTCAATTATTTTATATGAAAGAAACAATAAATGAACAACCAAAGTTTCTGTACCTATGTCCAATAGAATAATAAACCCATGTGACAAGGACTTTGCAGCGTTTTAGCATGGAACATGCTTTAGCCTTGGACTAACTAGCCGAAAAACGTTACACGGGATGGGTGACGCGGAAGTCGAACGAAATTTTAACAATGATTTTCACTTACAACCGAGTAGTTGCTAGGGAAATGAAACTTCTTTCATTTTCATCGGACAAAAATCGTTTTCCATTCGTTGGAAAGCTCTTGATTTATCACGAATTTATTTCGTATTTGTTCTTGGTATTTATATCCTAGTTTCATAATATAACTATATAAATGAACGTTGTAAATGGATAGTAAACAATGACGCTTGTTTGGTTGTCACTTGGTTGTAGTAAACTACGCGGCTAAAAGCATGTTCCATGTTTCTTGAATTTTAGCCGTAGGCTCTAAGCAGTAAGCATCCGGGGGTCCAGGGGGCTTGCCCCCTGGCGAGGCGCGGAGCGCCGAGTTTTTTCCTTTTTTTCAAATTATCTTTGATCATTGATAGTACCATTTAATCGTCTTGATCCACATGTTGACACTTTTTCTAGTATAATTATTCAAATTGATGGTGATTTCAGACGATTTTCCAGGTTTTTGACTTAAAAAAAAAATCAATTTTGGGGGGTGAACATTTGGTAGAACCTCAATTTTCCACTCTTTGGTCAAAATCGACTTCATATTCGGTCTTCTCGTCCCCAAAAACGTGGAAAACGATAACTCAAAAGCTCATGTTACTAAAACACAAAAAGTACCTATTTTGGTTTATTATTCTGTGAATAATACACCTATGTAATCGCTCAGCAAAAAATTTTTATGACACCCCCTCAAAATTTTCTCTTTTCCGTTTCAAGGTACGTAGATTCCAAAAATGCAATGTCCGTCCGCCGTACGCCGTATCACGTGTACCGGTTCATTTTCGGTCTAAAAAATTCGCTCTTTCGCACACATGCTCCATTTGGGCCCTAGTTGTGTACCGAAACTTTTCAGCCCGATCAGAATATACCCAGGGGTGTTATGAGTGAAAATGTGTGTAAAAATAGGTACTTTTTGCGTTTTAGCAACATGTTAGTAACATGAGCTTTTAAGGTATCGTTTTTCATGTTTTTGGGGACGAGAAGACCGAATATGAAGTCGATTTTGACCAAAGAGTAGAAAATTGAGGTTCTACTAGATGTTCAGCTCCCGAAATTGATTTTTTATGAGTCAAAAACCTGAGAAATCGTCTGAAATCACCATCAATTTGTAGAATAACACTGGAAAAAGTGTCAACAGGTGGATCAAGACGATTAAAAATGGTACTATCAATGATCAGAAATAATTTATTAAAAAAAAAAAAAGGAGCGTACCTTATTCGTGTTTTGGGGGCCAAAATTGGTGGAAACCACCAGAGATAGCTATTTCAATTATTTTATATGAAAGAAACAATAAATGAACAGCAAACATCTCTGTAGGTATGTCCAATAGAATAATAAACCCATGTGACAAGGACTTTGCAGCGTTTTGGAATCTACGGTTCTTGAAACGGAAAAGAAAAAATTTTGAGGGGGTGTTGTAAAAATTTTTTGCTGAGCGATTACATAGGTGTAGGGGAGACCGGGACAAGACGAATCAAAAATTGTTCAAATTGAGTTTTTGGTCATATGACTTGATTTGATACTATTAACTAGGCTAGGCGTCTTTAACTACAACTAATCACCTACACTATCCATTCAGTAATTTTCCGATAACTCCATTGAAAAGGTACTTATTTCAAATCAATAATTTTTTCTACATGGCTCATTTGCCTTTTCAAGTAGGTACTCAAAATGGCGGTTAATTCGTCTTGCCCCTGGTTCATGTTGCCCCGGTCTCCCCTATTATTCACAGAATAATAAACCAAAAGGGAAGAAAATAATTGCGCAAAATCGTAAAAATGATATTATTTTGCCGCACCTGTTTTGTAAAAATACCAATAATATTTCACCCCCCCTCAGTTTTGCCGCACTTAGTGTCCCCTCCACATAAGTAGGTAGATATTTCAACCATACCTAAGTACCTGGAAGGACTTTCAGGGCATTTTCTGATCTCGAATTTCACTGTGGCTTCGTAGCAGACCTTCCACGACTTTTAGGAAAAAATGTCGTGGTTTCTTCAACTGTTCGCTTAGCTACACTACATTTCTCGGGTTAGTTGCTATGAGGTTTTGACTTCGAATGCCTTTCAAACTTTGCTGGGCTTCTTGTAGGACTTTTCAAAATAATTATGCCTACCTAATGAAAAATCCGACGATCAACGGACGTACAACAACAAATCATGTTTGTTCGGAGGCTGTACCTACTACTGCATTGGCAAAATAAAATTGTCTTATCATCATTCCATTACTCAATGGATGGATGCGTGGTAGGTATCCTGTTGACTGAAGGGAAAAAGTTGTTTTACCATCGCACATTGGTGGCAGTTATATTTATATGACTAGGAGTGCTCCCGTCATCTAAATCATTGCTACGTATTACAAATTTTGTAGGTACTCATGCCATACCTACCCAAAAGTTGTTAACTATCGAAAACCAGTCAGAAGTGCATTCAAATGTCGTATCAATATCTCTGATAAGTTCGATTTTTCAGGTACGCACGTCCAAAAAAGATGGAGACACTTGAGGGATTCGTATGTGAAGGCTCACAAAATGAATAAACCCCGGCCCTACGTTTTCAGCGGAGATTTGTCGTTTCTTGCAATCACGCCGGACAGGTTGGTACCAAAACTAAACAAGCAGTCAGGTACTTACCCGCTAAATTTGCAACCGCACTTCGATGGTTTCTCGTGGTCAGCGTTTTTATTGGCGATCTTGGGTACGCAAAAACTTATAGTAGGTACCTATGTTCTTGCTACAAATCTGAGCAGGTACCTACCTAGCTCTCTATTATCGGAGTTTTTTCAAGACCACCAGGAGCCAGAAATCTCGCTGTTTCCTTATTCTTGATATTAATATGCGACCTAGGAGTATAATTCATAATAATTTATTGATGGTTCATATGCGTAATAATTTATTGATGGTTTGGTACTGGGATGATGGTTTCGAGAAGGTGGTGTTCCTTTCTCGAGCTGTTCGGTCTGACAGGTTACGAAACGGGTTTCAACTGGGAGAAAAGCGAAACGCTGGAGGAAGGTTAAAATTGAAAAGGCGACGTAACTGGGGGAATTCGGATCGGTACCTGTTTTATTTATTAGTTATATATATTTTTAGTTATATAAGTATGTATTAATATTTTATGTATTAGTTAGAATGTTACCTTTGCTGCTTATTTTGAGTGCCGATTCAGCCCAAATGTCCTGTAGCGCCGAAATGGCTGTGGATGTTGGGGTGTTTCTCACTGGTTTTTGAATGGACGTTGAATGTCGACATGAACGGTATAAATCTGAAGAAAAAAAAGTTGACTCGCACGAAAAAGTACCATCAGCTAGCTGAGCTAGCTCAGCTTCGGCGGCAAGTAACCTACTGTAACATCTACAACTGAAATAACCGTCCGTTTCCCGGTACTCGGTAAATTTGTGCCCATCGACAATAATTAAATTTTTTCTGGGTTGAGAAAGAAGTTTCCATCCGATTGACACATCCATAGACACCGAGAAACAAATGAGGAACAAACGCTCGGACCAACAAAAATGAGTGAATCGGAACATGATTGCACAGGTGTTCACCCAATTAGATTGTCTCTCTCTTCCAGCGATTCCTCCAGTTAGATTGCGACCGCCCTATGTGCTTTTTGATTTATTACTTTCAATAATGAACCTTTGGAGTCGAGCGTGAAAAAAAATTCTAACCCCCCCCCCCCCCCCCCCCTTCAAAATATGATGGTTTCCGTTTCAAGGTACCTACGTAGAATCCAAAAACGGAATAGAAAAATTTCTGTCCCCTGTCCATACCACGTACTTCGCGCTTTCCTTGGTTACCATGAACCAAAATTAATGAAATTCGGTTTGTAGGTCCCACTTGGGGTCTAGCTGTTTGGAAAATTCCCCGAAAACCGTAGCTCGAAAACAATGGAAGAGTATGGTTTTTTACGTTTTTAAATTGATCTCAAACTAAAGAATTGTTTGAGGCCACCCGGAGCATTTTACGACCAGCCATTCATTTGCAGCGAAAAGCTTCGTCAACATGATCGTGAATGAAACGGTATAAATTCTGCTCAGATGTCATTGCTAGGGAGCACCTGATTATGATCACGGTTGGCTGTATGAAATCGAATTGGTTGTTGGTTGTTCATTTGAAGAATGATGGCTGTTTTGGATGTTGTTGCCAGGTTCTTTTGCAACTTGAACACACGTTATGCTTCATGAATAACAACAAATAATTAATTATTGAATTATTGACTCCCGCGTATTTTTGTGGAACTGTAATTCCCGGGCCGGTTCCGGTACGTGATCTACGCAGATGGGGCCACCAATACTGGTAAATAATAAACCGTTGTGTAATAATTTGCAGCGTTTTCCTTTTCAGAACTAAGAGAGGAAATATGGAAAAGGAGCCGAAATCCCCGCTGATCTCAGACGAACAGGAAACCCGGGCCTTTCAGATACCGCAAAACGCGTCCGCCTCCGGTTGCGGGCAAAAGCGGAGCGCGACCATCAGCGGGAGCGACCTCCCGCCCGACCTCAATCGCCGAGGGAAGAAACCTGGAGCGACGACCGAATTCGAAAATCTCCTTCTGAACGTCGTCAAAACCAACATCGAACACACCCCGAGGCCTCCGGACCCCGATGAGATGTTTTTCCTCTCGCAAATGCCTCACATAAAAGCCTTGAGCCCTACGGATCTCTTGGATTTCAAATGCAAATTTATGGATCTCCTCAAATCATATAGCACTTTTTACGATTAGGTTACTTGATTTGAATGTTTGATATATCGCGTTATTTACAGTTATGTACTTCGTTCGTTGAAATTTGAAAATCGCGGTTCAATATATATTTTCAATCCTATGGACGAAAGATGTAATCTGTGTGGCTGTCTGTAGAGGTGCCTGCATTATTCCGTTTGACGCCGTGCCTTAGATAATTATCCTACGGTCTTTTGGTATCTTACTACTTTTTGTCTGTTTATATGAATCATTACCTGTATTGTTCGTTTCCTATGATTTCTAAACGTTTGTTTTAAGCTAATTTTGACCACTGTGATACTAGAATAAACAATTGAAAAGAGCGTTTTTTTGCCCTTACAATACTTGTTGCATCAACATGATCGGTGAATCGAGTACCATCGCAGCCTTAGGTACGTACATAACCAGCTATTATAACTTAAGTACATAAATAACCAACTATTACAACTCAAGTACGATTATGGTTACCAGGGTTGCGTAGGATGAAAAAGTCACCCCACCCCCACCAACGTCAATCGTTGTTCTAGAAATTTCCTCACTATAAAATAGGGATTAAAATATAAACATATAGGTATGTATAAGTACCTACCTATGATTATATGAATCTGGCTTTGATTCGACATTGAGGTACAGTTTCAACTCCACCTAATTTTTTTTAAACGTAAATCCAAAGGGTTATTTCCGCCAATGTTAGAAATACAACTAGTTAGGTACCTTCCGGAAGAATCCGTCGATGGCCTTTTGTTACGGCAAGTATTGGACGGATGGTAAGGCAGAGGCAATTTAGGAACATCCATGTAACCTAACAATGTTGAAGATTAGAATTATTACAACTTTCCAGTGACACGGTTAGAGGAACTCGATTGGATCTCAGAAAACCCCAGTGGAAGAACTCATAATGGAGGAATATCCACTGAAATAGGTAGCGAAGTGATAAAAACTACTATTAAGTACATAATATCAGAGAAAATTATGTCTTTTGTAGGTACCTAGCTAAGTAGAATGCATTTCCAGCTCCAGAAAAATTCAATTTTGAACTTTTAAAGCAAGCTATCCAACAATTAAAAAGTAAATTAACGTAGGCTGTATGTACCTAATCAATACGTAATAGAATCAATACGAACTTGTGTATATAGCCTAAAATCCTTATTACCTTCTTCTGAATTCCTACACTACCCTCAAATATATATCGTGGGTTGAATGCCCCTTGGGGAGAGATAGATAAAAAAATCTTTCGGAAATTCGAGTTTTAAAATTTTTGGACCGAGAACAATAGCTTCCTTTTCTTCGAAAATTCGCTAAAAACTTTTCTTTTGTTTGGAAGAGGAAAAACTTGCCATTTTGGGAGGAAAAGCAAGTCATAAGAATTAAACGTAATGGCGAGTGAAAAGTTTTCTAATTTTTGTTTAAAACTCGCTAAAAACACAAGAAAAACTTAGGATACCGTACCTTGCCTACGGCGGTAGATAGCATACTAGACCGGTCACCGGTATCCCTACCTAGTTCGATATATTACGACTGAGTGGGGAGCAAAGAAAAAACGTCTGCCAATTCGAGTAGGCAGTATAGCTTCCTCACTTGAATCACATGAACGTATAGAATAGTTGGGTACGTTCATTTTGATAAGGGACCAAAAACCAACCCCCCATATTTCAGCTCTCTAGGACTATTTTTCGCGTAGTTAGAAGCATTACAAGGAAACGGTCAACATTTCATGTTCGCGCATGCGCAGATGAAAGTTACGGTAAGATTCCAATGAAATTCATACGGGACTATCAAAGTATTATTCCTGATCGATCCTCCAAATCTGAAATCATTTCAACGATATTTAAGGTAGTTATGGGCGTTTCAAGTATTTCACGTTTGCGCATGCACAGACGAAACAATTTCCATGATTTTGAAACGGGACCATCTGCGATCCAACTCGCGTGTACCTACCCTCAAATTTTCAGCTCTCTACGACTATTTTTCGCATAGTTAGAAGCGCTACAAAGAAATGATCAATTTTCATGTTCGCGCAATTCATATAGAACTAGCAAATATTATTCCTGGTCGATCCTCCAAATCTGAACTCATTTCAACGATATTTATGGTGGTTATGAAGGTTTCAAGTGTTTCACGTTTGCGCATGCGCAGACGGAAGTTGCGGTGACCCAACCAACCCTCAAAATTTCCGCCAATTTCGACCATGATTTCCGGTAGTTATGGGCGTTGCAAGGGATTACCACAGACACGGAACCAAAAATGTTCCTCGATGACTGAAACGCAAAATTGTAGTTGAAACTTTCATTTTGTAGGATATACTTTTTTTTTACTCAATCACGAATCCAAGGCTTCTCTACTTCGGTAGTGAGGAAGCAAAAATGTATTTTACTGCAGGTGCCTACTTAGGAACTTGCAAAGTATCAAGTACGGTGACCGAAAATGTTCCATGACGAAATCAACATATCTATTCAACCTCAGCCAAGAAAAATCGTTAGCTGGTCGTGTTGGCAGGTAGAGATTGAGCCCTTGTCAGAAACTGTTTCCCTACCAAAAGCCCTTTGAAGTCCTAACTTTCTACGAGAAGGTGCCTTTCAGCGGCAAAGGGGGACATTTTCGACGATAACGAGTTCGGTTACATTGGCAGTGAAGGGTCTCTGACGAAGCAACGCGTTTGGGGTTTGGGGTTTGGGTTCCATAGCGGAGACGTGTTTGGGTTCGCTACCAACGTCTGGTAGAGGTGGTTACATAATTTTAATTATGTACCTCGCGCAATATTAATATGTTCTCGTATATTACACCCAATTTATTTACATTTGCATATTACTATATTTACATATTTTTACTGTACAGTGTACACATTCATTACATATTATTTATTGTAGGGACCGTTAATGTACCAAAAAGTCCAGTAGGTACACTGGACATCCTGTGGACGGCTTATATTGAAGGCCGAAATATCGTGAGCTAAGCTATCTTTCGGGTGTGAGCACGAGGTACCATGAGTGAAACGGACATGATTTTTTTTTTGATTCTGACTATTCTGTTATCTGTTCATTTTAATTGTTATATTAAACGCATGCACTTCACGGTGTTTACTACTTATGAACCCAAACTCGTCTGGTTTCCGATTTCTGATGAACCCAAGTCGTTATGCTTTAGTCCCAAACCCCGTCGCCTTTTGGCTCGATGATCCGAAACTCAGACCCCTCAGGACCTTTTCACCACAACACAACAAATAATAGCTTAGAAAAACATAAATAAATAGAATGTGCAGAACAGATTTCAAGTTCATTTACCTGTTGGTACGTACGAGAAAATATTTTAATCTTATAAATACTGCATTAATCCTGGGCTCAGAAGCGGTGCTAATGTTAGCTACCACCTATCACTTTTGGTTTATTATTTTCAATAATGAACCATTGGAATCGAGCATGAAAAAAAAAATTCTTACCCCCCTCAAAATTTGATGGTTTACGTTTCAAGGTATGTAGAATCCAAAACTGCAATAAAAATATTTCTGTCTGTCCGCCGTACGCCGTACGGGCCACTTTTCTTAGTTACCATGAAAGAAAATTGATGAAATTCGGGTTATAGGTTCCGTTCGGGGTCTAGTTGGTCCTCGAAGCTCGACGTTACTGTCAGTCATCTCTAAGGGGTTCAAAATAGGGGTTGAAATTTTCAAAACGCCTATACCTTTTTTTACGTGAATCTTTTTACGGTTTTAAATAGTTCTTGAACTTACGAGTTTTTTAAGACCACCTGGAGCATTTTACGTCCCTCCGAAAGTTCACAGTAAGGCCCCGAAGTTTGCACCGACAGGCATTTTCGACTCCAGTGTGAATGAAATTGTATACATTCAAATTCAAATCAAATCTCGTTACCAGGGACGCCCCGACAATAGGAAATTTAGCCGGAGATAAAATCATTGCTAGGGGCCACCTGATTATATTAGCGGAGTATGAAGTCGAGTTGGTTGTTCTGTGATATTATTTCATTTGAAAAATGATGGCTGTTTTGGAGTTTGTTGATAGGTAGTGAAACTTGAACAAACGTTGGGTAAATTATTACTACACGATGGTAAATCATTACTCAACGGTAAATTATTACACAACGGTTCATTATACCATCTACGTAGAAGGGGCTGGAGTTTGTTGGTAGGTAGGTACTTGCAACTCTTTTCACTCCTCATCAACAATTTCTTTTCAGAACTTCATTATGTGTGTTTCTTTTTGTTAGGTACTGTTTGTCATCGGCAGAATTATTTTAACAACATTCAACTCGTGATTTAGGTAGGTACCTAGTAACGTGTACGGGGTTAGGTACTAACCTACGGAGGGTCTGCGATCTACATAATATGTATAGAATAGTACATATCATATTATATAGACGGGTTATCTATACATAGAGCTGTGATCTGTAACGGAAGGGTATTCCGTACAAAATAATAAACCGTTGTGCAGGGATTTGCAGCGTTTTTTTAGACTAAGAACTTGAAAATTTAGAATTACAAACCACATTTAGAAATTCCCAACGTTATAACCACGAAAAATTGTCGAAAAAGTGCTGAAATTCGATAGAGGAAACATCGCAAAGGGGAACATCGAGAGGAAGTGAGACGGAAAACGAGAGGATCAAGTTTTCGAGATAATGCAGGGGGGTCTTGGTCGAGGCGGGAAAAGCGGTGTTGCCAGATCGTGCCGGACCTCGTGGCCTGTCGGCAACACTGAATGGACTTTAATTATTAATTTATCATTCCATCTCAGTTGCTGTTCAACTCCCCTCGCGTCTCCACCTCTGAACCCTCTTCAGACCGGCTGTTCGAAGCTTTTAGACGAGGAATTGCCGGCAGCTGACCCTTGGCCTAAGAAATATATGGAAAACGGTACCTGTAAAGGCTATCAGTTACCCCCAGAGTTGCCACGTTTCACGTAGGCTACCCATTTTTACCGCAAACAGGTAGTTACCAAATTATACAAGTTTTGTCAAACCCCTGGATGACCATTGTGCCACAAAGCTTAGGTAGGTAGCTACTCTTTTGTCTGTATCAAACTACCCTGTGTAAGCATTACCCTTCAAACACCTATTATTACCAAATTCCACAAAAGAACGGTAGGGCGGTTGAAATATTTAGGGATGATGCTGATTGGACCCATGAATCAATTATATTTAATCTTAAATGTTTATCAAATTTCCTACTGCAATAAACGTTGAGGGCAATAATTGGGAACTTCCTCGGATGAGTATTAAATTTACTATCAACCCGTGTTGTGTTCAATGAGAAGTTGTCGATCTATCAAGAGTTACCTATGAGCAAATACGTAGGTAAAGGAAATTGCATTCTTTTCTTGTACTTATACCTAGAATAATAATGGCCCTAAAGAATTCTGGAACAACGGACTCGGTTTCGCAAAACCGTGAAAGATTTGAACCCTCCCTGTCATTACTGCTGGGCTGCAGTGTTACCAATAAACTCACGCTCATGTTGCATTTTTAGCGAATTTTCAAAGAAAATGACTGCTGCGATGGGTTCAAAATTTTCAGAACATGAGTTTAATAGGCAAATCCGTTTTAGAGCATCCTGAATCCATCCCTAGAAAAAAAGTATATGTATGTATATATAGATTTTAAATTTTGTCAATTTCTTTAATTTTGTTGGTTTATCTTTCTTCTTTGCCTTTTATTCAACGTCTATGTACATATAGGTATATTTGTGTCAGTCCAGACGATATCTGTCCTTGGGTACATGATAAAAATCCTGTCGCCAAAACATTCGTATTGCTACCGAAAGTTCGAAAACATTCGAAGACCAGCAATTTTCAATATTTCTAAGGGGGTCAAATTTGAGTTATTAAGGGGTCAGAAATCGGTAAAAACTGCTAAAATCGCGAACAATTTATATTTTTTTAAACTGATAGTGGTATGGAAGGGTGAGCAAAGACAAAAAATGATAATTTCAATTGTTTTTCACGCAGAATAGAGGTCAAATTTGAATTTTTTGGGGTAAAAATTTGGTATTAAGAGCTAAAATCACCACCTATTATTTCACCTGACGTTGTGTGGGATGGTGATTCACGACAGAAAGAGGGACTATTTTGATGATACATACCTATATATTTTTCTAAAAAAATTTATATGGGTCAAATTTGATTTTATAATGGTACAAAATCTGTAAAACTTGCTAACGTCACGAACAAATCATGTAATTTTACGATAAGTGGTACGGTGTCTCCCTATATCATTTTCACACAATAATCGCGAACAATAATTGACATAAAATCACTTACTGTTATGAAAAGGTGAGTAAAGACAGAAAAAGACCATCTAAGTTGTTTTTCATACAAAATAGGGGTCAAATGTGGATTTTTGGGGGTCAAAAATTGGTAAGAATCATTATCAATTCACCTGACGCGTGGGATGGTGAATTACGACGGAGGGACTATTTGGATGACGAAAAATGTTTTCCCAAAAAAACTGTTGTTGAGAAAAATACTTGGGACAAAAACCGGTGAGAATGGCTAAAATCACGAAAAAATTACCTATATAATTTTACGAAAAGCGGTACCGTTTCTCGCCATCTTTTTACATAATAGCACTAATGTATCTTTCAAAATTCTCTCATACAGCCATGCTGCATGACTGGAACTTTCGAATATTACAGGTTCAACCTACCACCAGCAGGTCGTACAATGCTCCAGTTGTTCCAAAAAACTGAATTCTCCCTCGGTCATGGTATCCGTGCTTCAATTTCATTTTTCTTCGCTAAATGGATGTCTAATGTTGCCAATATAATCGACTCCACCCTTATCAATTTCAAGAACACTCATTATAATATAGGCACCCATTTTTCAAGTGGCATTACAGGTGCAAATAAAGAAAACACCATCGTCTCAATAAAAAAGCGTTCATCTTTACA
Organism: Leptopterna dolabrata; assembly: GCA_954871275.1. Classification (NCBI taxonomy): domain Eukaryota; kingdom Metazoa; phylum Arthropoda; class Insecta; order Hemiptera; family Miridae; genus Leptopterna; species Leptopterna dolabrata. The sequence goes on from OX940985.1 coordinate 18,171,468, forward strand.
AATTTATAATGGGTAAGGTTACCCCAATGTCTTTTTGGCACAATATGTATATTTAGTAATTATATAGGTACTTAGTTACCTACCATTCACACGTAGAAAATTACCTACGTTACTACTGTACTATAATACAGCCGGCATTTTTACATAGGTAGTCTTTTCGTCATGATACGTTCAATACACGTTCTACTTCAATAAATATCATCGGCATGGCAATACTTAATAGGAAACATACTAAAAAAACTAACTTAACGTGTAAAAGCCCTATGAAACTCCCTAAAGACGAATAACATCATGAAAATTGATAAAAAATGGCAAAGATAAGACCAAGTAGGACATCTGATCGAGAAAAATCACAGCTCGCTTTAGTAGTCTTCATGATTGTTTAAATTAAATCTTAGCAGGTACCTAGGTAAATACTAGCTGAAACTAAGTTTGATAATAACGTTTTGGATCAACTGAATTTGTTCTTTTTCTTAAATAACGGTAGGAGACATGAGTTTAAAAGGGTCCAAGGATAACCTACGATCCCTGTATAAGCGCATGAATAATACGTTTTTATGAAATATAATAACATCATAATAGATAATGTCATTGGGAAGTTATGCGGGCAATATAATTATGGTACCTACTATAATTATAGATAGATATATACCTTCCCTGATGGTGTTAACATCATTACCCTTCGGTATGAGTCGAATATCAACCTGCAACTTTTGAAATGCGATGGATTATGATCACTGATGATGATTACTCGTGTTACCTAGTTTCATTCATTAACCGAGTACGAGTGATCATAGACGGTGGGTCAATTGAGTCAGGTATATTTCCAAGATTTTCAAGCCAGGCATTTTTATCGCTGCAATGAAGAATTACTCTAAGTAATAGTAACATTATAAAATCTATTCTCCGTGGAGGCATCTAAACTTCGGAACCTTACAATACGAATGCCCCTCAATAACAAGATTATTCATAGGAATAAACTAATTTTTGTGTGTGCTAATTCGTTGTTTTCTCCTCACATTTCGCCCAAGTAGAATCAAATCGGATTTTGATTTTAGGGGTTCAGTTCTCACCGATTTCTTCTTGGTGTTCCAGCTCTTGTTCCATTATAATCTGAGCGATTTTGAGTTTGGTGACGGCTTGACGTTTGCCGGAGAAGGTCTTGACGGTGCTCGCATAGGCGAGGAAAAGGAGGTCTATCGGGTCCGCCCGGTTCCTCCTCTCGTCCTCGAAGTGGCCCCAGTCGACGGATGACGCCGACTGGTCGACGAACCTCCTCTTCATCCCCGTCATTGAAGAGCTCGTCGTTGCCAGCATCACTTCGGGAATGATCGGGTCGTAGACGATGTTTTCGGACGACGTCGCTTTCTGGTCTTCGTTAGCTGTAGTTAGTAGAACAAGATTATGTTAATGATGACATTAAAAACACTGCGAACAAAAATTATACCTCTACATTAGGGCAACAGAAAATAAGCCCATGCATACAACAATATTTGATTCCGGACATTTCGTCTTGTCTGACCGGACATGTTTGGCAACTTCTTATTGGCGGCCGTAGGAAACCTAAAGGTAGGTAGGTACCTTAATCTTTGCTCAGTTTGTGTCTGAGCGATTACCTGAGGAAACTGCAGTTCCCGCAGGCTTTTGCGCAGGCCGTTGGAATGAGCAAATATTTCTACTTTTGCGCCAGAAAACAGCGCAGTTACCAGTTAATCGCGCAGTTCGGGCAGTTCTGTCGCGTCTTCGTTCACCAGCGCATGCCGTCTCACCTGTTGCCGCCAAGAAGAAAAATGCCCTTCTGAACTTCATCGAAAGGTATCGGAATCTCCCGGAACTGTGGGAAATTCAACGTCCAACTTATTCTAATCGTGTAAAAAAAGCGGCAGCGTACGATGTGAGAAGTTGTTGCTACTTTTCAAGCAGCGCAGCAGCAACTATACACACACTGCCGCTTTTCTTTTTCGATTCATCTTCAAAATGCACACTACTTACACCTATACGAAAAAACGGAGAACTGAGAGGAAAACTGGCGTAGCCCACACCTTCTGTTCAAATAACTGTGCAAGTATTTGCACAGAAAAACTGCGCAGTTAAAATGAGCGTGTAAACTGCTTGTAGGACGCGGCAGCTTTTTCCCTTGCCATTCCAGGACCAGCCAATATTTAAAATAATTCCAAAAAGTTCATATATTAGATCTGTATTATTTCCATATGAATATAATAAAAGGATTCGATAAATTTACGCTGAAAATTCTCGGACGTCAAGCTCTTTAATTATGTGCAAATTGAACACATTTCAGATTGGGATGCCTACTAAAATGTCAGATTTTCGGGTCAAGAAAGTTAATCAGTACCTATTAATGAATGTTCTATGACGCCTAATTTATTTGGTGTGTTACGTACCTGTGGCAAGTTGAAATATTCCTTTTATATTTTACTATAATATAATTAATTGATATTTTATTCCTGTATATTATACCTAGTATATTTATTATCACCTTGGTGGGACCCAGTTCGTTAAACACCTGAATAAAGTTGGGATTATTATTATGGAAGAGCCACCGACGCAGACACTGGGGGGGGGGGGGGGGTGAATTTAGTCCGCAAAAAATCGAACTCATATTCAGCACCAACCAGCTGACTTTTCGTCAATGATGCACGAATTGATTTTCGAAAGGCGTCTCACCAGCATCGTTAGTGATATCCGTACAGTAATCTCCATCGGTGTCAGGAGATGGATCTTGACTGTCCGAATCGCCGCTGGACGTCAAATGAATTCGAAGAGGTTTCATCTTATCAGCCCAAACCCATTTCTTGAGTTTCCCAGGTCCTGAGAATTGTCGCCGCCGCCTGACGTACCTCCCGTAAGTGTCTCTGAGGCTTCTCCATCTCTTTTTGACGTCTTCTCCTGAAAATCAAAATACCTGGTTCATTCTACTGAGGTTAGGAACAAGTTTAAGACATCCACTGACAGTAACTGTCGGTGTTGTACGATTGAGTCATAAAATGTAATACAAGTCTACCTACTGCATGTATTACATCATGCAACTGGTATTTCGTAATAATAAAAAAAGAAATGAGAATGAATGTCATTCCTGAAAGTTACATTTACACCTTATATAAAATAAAACATACTGTACGAGTAATAAGACTTTGGCACCAGCAAACATTTGGAATAACCCTACACGACCGAATAAAAATGTTCCGCGTCGAGTGGGGAAGTTGTTTCTGTCGCTAACGTTCGAATAGTCATTATTTATTTTTATTTATTCATTTATTTATTTAAAACTCTGTACATAGGGACTTTTGTCCCTTCCTTGTGTACAACTAATTATAATTACATGAATGAAAATCAAGTAGACAAATAATAGTACAATACGAACAACAGCAAAAAAAGAATATGTAATATGTATAAAGTAAACTTTAAGAAACGAAATGAAAGCTCAGGTCATCTAGGAAAGTGAGCCTCGGCAAGTGGGGGGGGGGGGGGGAAGATTAGAAGTGGAAGGCGATGGGAAGAAAAGAAGTGGGGGTGAATATAAAGAAGTAAGAGCTACAGTCGAAAGAAATGATGGCTATGGAGGCTGACTATCAATGAACTTCCTGACATTAGATATGAAGGAACCCAAGGTAGGTAGCGTCCTTGGATTTAAGGGTAAACTATTCCACAATTTGGCACCCGCCACACGGAAAGAAGATTTGAATTTGGCACAGTTGGCTCTCATCAGTCTGTGTTGAGTCTAGGAGATGGTCCGAATTGGAATAGGCCGGAAAGATACTGTGGATTATCAAAGGTGGAGGGGTGGAGGAGTTTGAAGATCATACCTAGAACCCTAGTTTTAATATATGTGAAGAAAGTGCAACCTAATATTTGGGAGGAGTGTGCAGAAATTTATGTCCTCTGGGCTTGAGCCCATACACGTACCTTGTGCAGTTATTGAACGCGACCGTTAATTTCCTGCTAGATGAGCAGTCCATTGAAAGAGTGAATAGGATTTCGCCATATGTCATAACAGGGAGAATTAGGGACTTGAAAAGACGGAGTTTAAGGTACAATGGGGTAAAATGTGAGAGTTTTTTAAGAGGATGGAGTGCACTATATACTTTACGACATAAAGCATTAATATGCGGCTCCCATGATAAGTTGTAGTGCAACAGGACACCTAGATTCTTCACGGTCGAGCTAAATGGAAGGGTGACAGAATTCAAGACGAGTTTAGAAGTGCAATCTAGGTCAAGATTTGATTTGATTTGATTTTATGCCTACTATCTACTTAAAATAGAAAAAATAGGTGTGTACCTAATTACTAAGGCCTGGAATCATATACGAAGAAAACGCCCCGAATATGCAACGAAAAGGGCAAATATGCCAAGTGGCCCAAATTCCCCTTACATAATATGCTAATCCTCATAAGGTGGGAGATAATAAAAAATATTGAATGTATAGCGTCGTAACTATTTTAGAAATGTGGAACTGTTTTAGAGTGTACAACTATAATATTATGTTGTTCAAGATTTGCTGTCATACTTCGTTTTGTTGTCAGATAATACCACTGAAAATTAACGAAAGACAGATAGTTGGTAAATAATTTAATGAGGTTCTCTCCTCATAATTTTTGTAACCTCGACAACAGTAAATACACTGCCAAGGTGATGGCACAGGAGCTTCCTCGTCACAATCAGAGTGACCCATTATAAAATAGAACAGACTCGGAAGCAAAATAACATAACATTACAATACATTACATTACATTACATAACATTACATAACGTTAAATATACATATTACATAACATTACATTACATAACATTACATAACGTTAAATAATTATACATATTACATAACATTACATTACATAACATTACATTACATAACATTACATAACATTACATGAAATATACATATAACATGACACCAATAATACATTACGTCCATTATACATAACTAGCCTGACCGCTCGCTTCGCTCGCTATCCGAGATTCGCTGTACGCAGTATCGTGGAACCAACAAACGACGGAAAAATCCCATACCCTACCGGGTATTTGTGCCCAATTTTATCAAAATCCGTCAAGCCGTTCAGGAGTTGACCATGGTCGACCATATTTCCGCTATGGTCAGGGAATTAAAAATGCGCCTACGTTCAACTTGGGAGGCTACCGGATATTGGTGCCAAATTTGGTCGATATCCGTTGTGCAATTCGGGATTGGACCATGGATGCGCTAAGGTCGACCGCGGGGGTAGTCCGAAGGGTCGATCGTAGATAGAATTTCACGTAGATTACGAATACGCGATAAAAAATAGGGGTTACCATTTCAATTAACGAAGTTGACCATGGTCGACCATAGTTCCGCTATGGTCAGGGAATTAAAAATGCGACGTTGCACAACTTGGGAGCCTACTGGATACTCGTGCCAAATTTGGTCGATATCCGTCAAGCCATTCAGGAGTTGACCATGGTCGACCATAGTTCCGCTATGGTCAGGGAATTAAAAATGCGACGTTGCACAACTTGGGAGCCTACTGGATATTCGTGCCAAATTTGGTCGATATCCGTTGAGCAATTCGGGATTCGACCATGGAGGGGCCCATGGATGCGCTATGGTCGACCGCGGGGCTAGTCCGAAGGGTCGATCGTAGATAGAATTTCACGTAGATTACGAATACGCGATAAAAAATAGGGGTTACCATTTCAATTAACGAAGTTGACTATGGTCGACCATAGTTCCGCTATGGTCAGGGAATTAAAAATGCGACGTTGCACAACTTGGGAGCCTACTGGATATTCGTGCCAAATTTGGTCGATATCCGTTGAGCAATTCGGGATTCGACCATGGAGGGGCCCATGGATGCGCTATGGTCGACCGCGGGGCTAGTCCGAAGGGTCGATCGTAGATAGAATTTCACGTAGATTACGAATACGCGATAAAAAATAGGGGTTACCATTTCAATTAACGAAGTTGACCATGGTCGACCATAGTTCCGCTATGGTCAGGGAATTAAAAATGCGAGGTTGCACAACTTGGGAGCCTACTGGATATTCGTGCCAAATTTGGTCGATATCCATCAAGCCATTCAGGAGTTGACCATGGTCGACCATAGTTCCGCTATGGTCAGGGAATTAAAAATGCGACGTTGCACAACTTGGGAGCCTACTGGATATTCGTGCCAAATTTGGTCGATATCCGTCAAGCCATTCAGGAGTTGACCATGGTCGACCATAGTTCCGCTATGGTCAGGGAATTGAAAATGCGACGTTGCACAACTTGGGAGCCTACTGGATATTCGTGCCAAATTTGGTCGATATCCGTCGAGCCGTTTGGCCGTGCATAGAAGGACAGACAGACAGACAGAGCGCATGCGCAGGGCGAACCGCTGGCCCTATCATGTTGAAATTTATATGGGACCTCAATGGGCCCTACCCGCTTAATCCCTGAGAATTACATTGAAATTGGGTGAAATCTTTGGTTACTACGGCTGTAACAAGGAAATTGAATCTATTTCACGCCAGCGCATGCGCAGAGCGCACCGAGGGTCCGATCATGCTGAAATTCATACTGGAACTCACTAGGCCTTGTCCAAAGAACCCTTGAAAATTTGAGCGAAATTGAATCAAAATTGTGCAAGTTATGCGTGTTTGTTGAATTTAACGTTAGCGCATGCGCAGGGCGTACCGCTGGATCAATCATGTTGAAATTTGTATGGGACCTCAAGGGACCTTATCCGCACCATCCCTCAAAATTTGAGCTGAATCAATTCAAAATCGTGGAAGTTATGGCTGTAACAAGGAAATGCGGACAGACTCACAGACTCACAGACTCACAGACCGACAGACACGGAACCAAATTTGTTCAGTAGGCTTTGAAACGCAAAATGCAAGTGGAAATTTTGATTTCTGAAGACAAAAATTTTTTGGCTCACGAAAGTGAACACAAGGCTTCCGCTGCTTTGCAGACTCGGAAGCAAAAGGGCAAAGATTTACAACGGTACCACTCGCTTACCAACTAATGTGAACTGTTATTGTGTGTGTTGTATTTATATGAGAATAGGTCTTGTTTTGGAGTTTTGGAGAAGAGACAATAACAGGAATTCAGGTTAGTACATTAATATAGAACCTACATTCCCGATTTAGCAAAGTAGGTGCATATTAGGAAGATGGGTATTCTTGGCAAGGCAATTCCTGCAGCTCGTCATCCATGTCACCCCTTTCACCTGAGCTTACCTGAACTCTAACGGGATAGGAACCCCTAGGGTTTTTCACCCCTTAGGGATGACTAACGCCGAGCTTCGCGGACCAACTAGACCCCAGATGGAAGCTACAAACCAAATTTCATTAATTTTGGTTCATGATAAGGAAAGTGCAAATTACGGCGTACGGACAGAAATTTGTTTATTCCATTTTGGTTAATTATTTTCAATAATGAACCTAGAATCGAGCATGAAACTTTTCTTAGTTACCATGAACCAAAATTAATGAAATTTGGTTTGCAGGCCCCATTTGGGGGTCAAGCTAGTCCTCGAAGCTCGACGTTACTATCAGCCATCTCTAAGGGGTGAAAAATAGGGGTGGAAATTTCCCGATCGCCGTAGCTCGAAAACTTCCAGTAGAACTGATCTCGAACTTGAGAATTTCTGGTCGGCATTTGGTCTGACCAGCCGATCGTTTGCACCGAAATGCTCGACATGATCTTGAATGAAACGGTATGAAGCCGGGGCCCAGATGTCATTGCTAGGGAACACATGATTATAATCACGCATGGTATGATGGTATGGCTGTATGAAGTCGAGTTGGTTGTTCTGTGATATTACCATTTAATTGGAAGAATGATGGCTCTTGGATTTTGTTGATAGGTACTATTTTAAAGAAAAACGGAGTTATTGAAAAAATAGTCTATTTCCACTAATACACGAAAAACGCAAAAAAAAAAACACTGTTATACCGGTTTCGGTGATCAAACCATCGTCAGTAACACACAATAACTCCGAGAGTTATTTTGATCACCGAAACCGGTATAACAGTGTTTTTTTTGCGTTTTTCGTGGAAATAGACTATTTTTTCAATAACTCCGTTTTTCTTTGAAATGGGTTTCCACGATTTCTTTGCGAGTGATTTATTTCATACTTTTGTAACTTGAACAAACGTTATGCTTCATGAATAACAACAAATAACTAATTACTGAATATTATTATTGAAGCCTGCGCGTTTTATGAAACTGTAATTCCCGGGCCGGCTCCAGTACTCGATTTACGACGGTCCTTGGGGGGAGCTCGAGGGTAGGTATTGACCACAGAAAACTTATCTATACAGAAAGGGCATCTATACGGGTAAGTAAATTATAAACCGTTGTGTAATAATTTGCAGCTTTTTTTGAGTTTTTTTAATGCTTGATTCCAACGGTCCATTGTTGAAAATAATAAACCAGAATGAGTGTACTTGGTCGACATGAAACTAACCTGAAGTATACAATTTGTCGCCCAAGCTTTCCCATATTTTCTCCCTCTTGGAGATGTTGCGGTAGTCCTGGTGAGACGGGTCGATGAGCGCCGGCTCCTTGAGAACCAGATCTATCAAACCTTCCGTCCACGAGTACGAACCTGACATCGCGACAAGTTGCTTAGCGCGAATAAATCGAGAAAACCGTTCAGGGTGACGAGGTTTATAGTAGGAATGTGGGAAAAGGAATCATGTTGAGGGATGTGCGGAGACGGACAACGTGCGTTCTCACCGGTCGGGAGTCGTTCACTGAGCCGCCAACGGATGCGACGGTTGGCGCTGCGACCCGCGTGGGGAAAAAGGCGCAGGGTGCAGGTAAAAAGTCCCCTCTCCACATTTCTTCCAAACCGTCGTTTGCAGCCCGGGGAATAGAAACCGACCGGCGAACTTGGAGAATCAAATAGGACAAGACCTTTTACAATACTTCTGTAGGTACCAAACATAAGTAGGTGAAGTAAGCAGGTAGAATGACCCTGCGTAGTAGGTCTATAGGTACCCACCAGACCCATGTAACCGAAAATCAGAAGACATAAGTAACCCATAGGTGGGTAAATCATGAAAAACGCTGCAAATCCCTGCACAACGGTTTATTATTTTGTATAGAATACCCTTCCGTTACAGATCACAGCTCTATGTATAGATAACCCGTCTATATAATTTATGATAATGTACTATTCTATACAGATAATGTAGATCGCAGACCCTCCGTAGGTTAGTACCTAACCCCGTACTCGTTACTAGGTACCTACATAAATCACGAGTTAAATGTTGCTAAAATAATTCTGCCGATGACAAACAGTACCTAACAAAAAGAAACACACATAATGAAGTTCTGAAAAGAAATTGTTGACGAGGAGTGAAAAAAGTTGCAAAAGTACCTACCTACCAACAAACTCCAGCCCCTTCTACGTAGATGGTATAATGAACCGTTGTGTAATAATTTACCGTTGAGTAATGATTTACCGTAGTAATAATTTACCCATCAATAATACTTCAACGTTTGTTCAAGTTTCACTACCTACCAACAAACTCCAAAAGAGCCATCATTTTTCAAATGAAATAATATCACAGAACAACCAACTCGACTTCATACTCCGCCTATATAATCAGGTGATCCCTAGCAATGATTTCATCTCCGCCAAATTTCCTATTGTGGGCGCGTCTCTGGTTACGAGATTTGGTTTGAATTGTATACAATTTCATTCACACTGGAGTCGAAAATGCCTGTCGGTGCAAACTTCGGGGCCTTACTGTGAACGAACGGCTGGACGTACGATGCTCCGGATGGTCTTAAAAAACTCGCAAGTTCAAGAACTATTTGAAACCGTAAAAATATTCACGTAAAAAAATGGTATAGGCGTTTTGAAAATTTCAACCCCTATTTTGAACCCCTTAGAGTTGACTCACAGTAACGTCGAGCTTCGAGGACCAACGAGACAGCGAACGGAACCTATAACCCGAATTTCATCAATTTTCTTTCATGGTAACTAAGAAAAGTGGCCCGTACGGCGTACGGCGTACGACGGACAGACAGAAATATTTTTATTGCAGTTTTGGATTCTACATACCTTGAAACGTAAACGATCAAATTTTGAGGGGGGGTAAGAATTTTTTTTTTCATGCTCGATTCCAATGGTTCATTATTGAAAATAATAAACCAAAAAATTGCAAAAGTACCTACCAAAAAACTCCAGCCCTTCTACGTAGATGGTATAATGAACCGTTGTGTAATAATTTACCGTTGAGTAATGATTTACCGTAGAAATAATTTACCCATCAATAATACTTCAACGTTTGTTCAAGTTTCACTACCTACCAACAAACTCCAAAAGAGCCATCATTTTTCAAATGAAATAATATCACAGAACAACCAACTCGACTTCATACTCCGCCAATATAATCAGGTGATCCCTAGCAATGATTCTATCTCCGCCAAATTTCCTATTGTGGGCGCGTCTCTGGTTACGAGATTTGGTTTGAATTGTATACAATTTCATTCACACTGGAGTCGAAAATGCCTGTCGGTGCAAACTTCGGGGCCTTACTGTGAACGAACGGCTGGACGTACGATGCTCCGGATGGTCTTAAAAAACTCGCAAGTTCAAGAACTATTTAAAACCGTAAAAATATTCACGTAAAAAAATGGTATAGGCGTTTTGAAAATTTCAACCCCTATTTTGAACCCCTTAGAGATGACTCACAGTAACGTCGAGCTTCGAGGACCAACTAGACGCCGAACGGAACCTATAACCCGAATTTCATCAATTTTTTTTTCATGGTAACTAAGAAAAGTGGCCCGTACGGCGTACGGCGTACGACGGACAGACAGAAATATTTCTATTGCAGTTTTGGATTCTACATACCTTGAAACGTAAACCATCAAATTTTGAGGGGGGGTAAGAATTTTTTTTTTCATGCTCGATTCCAATGGTTCATTATTGAAAATAATACACCAAAATGGAATGATAAATCACTTCGTCCCCACTACGCCAAACTAGCAAAACTACCGAATCTGACATTTCGAAAATTTCTAGAGATTTTGAAAAGTTTAGCTCAGCACAAAAAACGCTGCAAAGTCCTAGTCACATGGGTTTATTATTCTATTGGATATACCTACAGAAATGTTGGCTGCATGCGTAACAATCGAAATAGCTATATCTGATGGTTTTCATTAATTTTGGCCCCTAAAACACAAATTAGGTAAGCTTTTTTTTTTCTTTTTTTTTAATAACTATCTTTGATCATTCGTAGTGCCATTATTTAATCGTCTTGATCCACATGTTGACCCTTTTTCCAGTGTTATTATACAAACTGATGGTGATTTCAGACGATTTCCCAGGTTTTTCACTCATAAGAAATCAATTTTGAGAGCTGAACATTTGGTAGAACCTCAATTTCCACTCTTTGGTCAAAATCGACTTCATATTCGGTTTTCTTGTCCCCAAAAACATGGAAAACGATATCTCAGAAGCTCATGTTACTAAACATGTAACATGTGGCATGTTACTAAAACGCAAAAAGTACCTATTTTTACACACATATTCACTCATAACACCCCTGGATATATTCCAATCGGGCTGAAAAGTTTCGGGACACAATTAGGGCCCAAATGGAGCATGTGTGCGAAAGAACGACTTTTTTAGACCGAAAATGAAGCCGGTACACTTGATACGAAGTACGGCGGACGGACATTGCATTTTGGTTTATTATTCTGTGAATAATACACCTATGTATTCGCTCAGCAAAAAATTTTTATAACACCCCCTCAAAATTTTTTCTTTTCCGTTTCAAGGTGCGTAGATTTCAAAAATGCAATGTCCGTCCGCCGTCCGCCGTACGCCGTATCACGTGTACAGGCTTCATTTTCGGTCTAAAAAAATCGTTCTTTCGCACACATGCTCCATTCGGGCCCTAGTTGTGTCCCGAAACTTTTCAGCCCGATCGGAATATACCCAGGGGTGTTATGAGTGAAAATGTGTGTAAAAATAGGTACTTTTTGCGTTTTATCAACATGTTAGTAACATGAGCTTCTGAGATATAATTTTCCATGTTTTTGGGGACGAGAAGACCGAATATTAAGTCGATTTTTACCAAAGAGTGGAAAATTGAGTTCTACCAAAAGTTCAGTTCCCTAAATTGATTTTTTATGAGTGAAAAACCTGGGAAATCGTCTGAAATCACCATCAGTTTGTATAATAACACTGGAAAAATTGTCAACACGTGGATCAAGACGATTAAATGGCACTACCAATGATCAAAGATAGTTATTTAAAAAAAAAAAAGGAGCGTGCCTAATTTGTGTTGTAGGGGCCAAAATTAATGGAAACCATCAGAAATAGCTATTTCGATTATTGCGCATAAAAGAAACCATAAATGAACAGCCAAAATATTTCTGTAGGTATGCCCAATAGAATAATAAACCCATGTGACAAGGAATTTGCAGCGTTTTTGGAATCTACGCACCTTGAAACGGGGGAAAAAAAGTTTGAGGGGGTGTTATAAAAATTTTTTGCTGAGCGAATACATAGGTGTATTATTCACAGAATAATAAACCAAAATCAGGTGGTCACTCACTGTATCTAAATACTTTTTGTCCCTCAATGATCCCAATACTGTCGCCGACTAACAATAATTATTTTTCTAGTTGGATTGATTTTTTTTTTCATAGGCGTATGTGATACGAGCAGAGGTGGGGATTCGCGTAGGTGTTTTATTATTGCAAACCTATTTTAAACCAAATTAATAATGTACCGAATTAATTAATTAACACACTTCTTAGTTATATAAACGTTTTATTTATATACCTGTCTCCCTAGATTACCTAGTTGGAATAAATGACAAAACCATAAACTTGGAAAAAAGAATTCGATGGTTTATCGGACAGTGACTAACCTTAGGCCTCATCGGTATCGTTGATGTCAGATTCCGGGAGAAAATCCAGGGCGACGTTCGACGAAGGAAGCTATGATCCTGCAGTATCTGCATAATATCGTCGCACAGTTTTTGCAAATCCTCTGAATAGTGCAAAGCCTCTGATCCCTCAATGATCCCAATACTAATTATTTTTCTAGTTGGATTGATTGTTTTTTTCTCTTCATAGGCATATGTGATACGAGCAGAGGCGCGGATTCACGCAGGTGTTTTATTATTGCAAACCTATTTTAAACCAAATTAATAATGTACCGAATTAATTAATTAACACACTTCTTATTTTTATAAACGTTTTATTTATATACCCACCTAGATTACCTAGTTGGAATAAATGAAAAACCATAAACTTGGAAAAAAAAAACTAAAAAACATTGATATTGTTAATGAAATTGGAAAAAAGAATTCGATGGTTTATCGGACAGTGACTAACCTTAGGCGTCATCTGTATCGTTGACGTCAGATTCCGGGAGAGAATCCAGGGCGACGTTCGAAGCTATGATCCTGCAGTATCTGCATTTAATATCGTCGCACAGTTTTTGCAAATCCTCTGAATAGTGCAAAGCCTCTGAAATAGGGATCTGGCGTTGTAGGGTTTGATTGAGTCTGATTTCGAAGAGCGGCATCTTTTTTTCTTGAAAGAATATTTCATAACTCATAAAGACAATAATATATCTCATAAATAATAAATAATATCTCATAACTGGTACTCATAAGGACAATGTCAGACGAAGTTTTGAAGAATCGAAAGCTCAAAGATTTCCGGAAAGCCAGTACTTGTCTGTTGTTTTCAAGTGATGAAAAAGTTGTCTTTTGTGGGTTGAAATCAGTGAAATTACCGTGAGTCAATGCTGCAACACAGTAAGGGGCTGGTTTCCTCCTTACACTTACGTTCTTTACACTTGCACTAACAAAAGTGAAAGGTCGCAATGTTCGATTAAAATATTCGAAGTGAAAACTTTGACGAATAAAAAAGTTTGCACTTGGAGCTTGGAGAGACGTCTGTCAAGTGTCAGTCTCTCCGTTGTCGTCTTAACCGGCGTGGTAATAAATAATCTAATAATAATTATCGCAGCTGTTGCTTTGGGAAAACAAGCGAAAGTGGCTGGATTCGTTAATTTGCCAGAGGAACGAATAAACAATGGCCCTCCGCCAAATTAATCAAATTATACGTTTAACAAATTACGTTACACGGTTATGTTCAGATTCGCTAGTAATAGAAGTGTAGTCGTAGTTAGCCATTAGTAGTTAGTTTAGTCATAACTACCTGCAGCCGGAAAACGGTCCAACCTATTGAAGAAAAATTTTGGATATTAGGAGACCTCACCAAATTAACATTTTGACATTTTCATGTCTTTGCTTTGGCACGTAAGCTCGAAAATCGTCACGAAAGACGAAATGGAGCATCACGAGAATCCGTTACGAAACCTATTTACAAAGCAGTTGTTAGTAAGATACCCCACGATGAACCAAGGGAACCCGATTATGCATTTATTGACTAGTCGCTAAGGAATGATGTTTACAGTTACAGCTTTATATGTTTCGTTGCTACGATTTCGTCAACCGTCCTTAACTAGCGTTGGAGTTGGAGCATTGAACAACTTTCATTCATGAACGACATGAAATGTCTCACCGTGTTGCGGACTTGTACGCAAACTGTTGGTTCTTCTCTGTAGCCCTGATTTCAAATGGTTTCACTGCGTTTTCGGTCAAAATCGAATCATCCCCAGCTGGACGCTAACCTCTGTGAATTTTTCGCCGTTTCGTTAGTTTGGTGGAGCGAAGGAAGTTTCGCTATTTTGGCATAGTGGGGACGGATGTACCTATTTTCCGAGAGATCTACTGGTTTTTTGTCCCGCCTGGGAGTTATCAAAGTATTTTTAACTATTCACAGTTTTCTACAGATTTTTTGAAAAATCCCCTCAGATTGCTAAAGTTTTCTACCGTTTTGTTTTGTTCATGTTACCAGCGTTTTATGGTGTTCACTGGAGAAAAGGTAAAAAGTTGTCTAGGGTGTCTGAAAGAAAGACGAAGGAAGATGTTCCCACTGACAACCAATGTCAGCCAAGCCGAGAAAAAAAGTTTAGGACAAACCTGAACTTGTTAAGAAAGATGTAAGAAGAACATCAGTCACAAAAGATTGATTCGCGTTCATGTGGGTGGCTGGCAATCTCCACGTGCGGGATTTGCTCATCCGCTGAAACTTGTTTCTTCCAACGGTTTTTTTGGTTTATTATTTTCAATAATGAACCTTTGGAATCGAGCATGAAAACATTTTTGTAACCCCCCCACCTCAAAATTTGATGGTTTCCGTTTCAAAGTATGTAGAATCCGAAAATACAATAAAAAAAATTTGTCCGTACGCCGTACTTCGCACTTTTCTTAGTTACCATGCACCGAAATTGACGAAATTCTGTTTATAGGTTCAATTTGGGGTCTAGTTGGTCCTCGAAGCTCAGCGTTAATGTCAGTCATCCCTAAGGGGTGAAAAATAGGGGTTGAAATCTCCAGGACGCCGTTACCTCGATTGTTTTTACGGTTTTAAATAGTTCTCGAACTTGGGAGTTTTTTAACACGTACGTCCAGCCGTTCGTTCACAGTTAGGCCCAGAAGTTTGCACCGACAGGCTTTTTCAACAGCAGGGTGAATGAAATTGTATACATTTAGCCCAAATATCATCACTAGGGACGCGCTAACAATCGGGAATTGGCCCGAGATCATCATTGCTACGGACCACATGATTATATATACACGGAGTATGAAGTCGGTTGGTTGATTTTTTTGTGTTATTATTTCATTCGAAAACTGATGGCTCTTTTGGAGTTTTTTGATAGGTAGTGAAACTTGAACAAACGTGAAGTATTATTGATGGGTAAATTATTACACAATGGTAAATTATTACACAATGGTAAATTATTACACAACGGTTCATTATACCATCAACGTAGAAGGGGCTGGATTTTGTTGGTAGGAACGTTTGCAACTTTTTTCACTCCACATCAACAATTTCCCTTCAGAACTTCATTAAGTACTTGCGTTTGTTTTTGCCATTTTAGGTACTGTTTGTCATCGACAGAATTATTTTAGCAACATTTAACTCGTGATTTAGGTAGGTACCAAGTAACGAGTACGGGGTTAGGTCCTAACCTACGGAGAGTCTGCGATCTACATAATATGTATAGAATAGTAGGTATAGGTATTTAGGTATTATATAAAGGGTTATCTATACGGAGAGCTGTGATCTGTAACAGAAGGGTATTCTAACAAAATAATAAACCGCTGTGCATTTGCAGCGTTTTTTTTACAGATTTTCTATGGATTTCCATAGATTTTGGATGTTAAATCTATGGTTTTCTACCAATTTTAGTGATGTGCTGAATCTACCTATTTCTACCGGATTTTATTTTACTATCTCCCGACTTTTGCTTGCTCGGTCCTGGCAACTCTGGCCGTGGGTACCTTTATACTGTTAACTGTTTGTGATTACCCAAGTTCAGGTATCTCACTTTTGCTTCCGAGTCTGCGAAGCAGCGGAAGCCTTGTGTTCACTTTCGTGAGCCAAAAAATTTTTGTCTCCAGAAATCAAAATTTCCACTTGCATTTTGCGTTTCAAAGCCTACTGAACAAATTTGGTTCCGTGTCTGTCGGTCTGTGAGTCTGTGAGTCTGTGAGTCTGTGAATCTGTGAGTCTGTGAGTCTGTGAGTCTGTCCGCATTTCCTTGTTACAGCCATAACTTCCACGATTTTGAATTGATTCAGCTCAAATTTTGAGGGATGGTGCGGATAAGGCCCCTTGAGGTCCCATACAAATTTCAACATGATTGATCCAGCGGTACGCCCTGCGCATGCGCTAACGTTAAATTCAACAAACACGCATAACTTTCACAATTTTGATTCAATTTCGCTCAAATTTTCAAGGGTTGTTTGGACAAGGCCTAGTGAGTTCCAGTATGAATTTCAGCATGATCGGACCCTCGGTGCGCTCTGCGCATGCGCTGGCGTGAAATAGATTCAATTTCCTTGTTACAGCCGTAGTAACCAAAGATTTCACCCAATTTCAATGTAATTCTCAGGGATTAAGCGGGTAGGGCCCATTGAGGTCCCATATAAATTTCAACATGATAGAGCCAGCGGTTCGCCCTGCGCATGCGCTCTGTCTGTCTGTCTGTCCTTCTATGCACGGCCAAACGGCTCGACGGATATCGACCAAATTTGGCACGAATATCCAGTAGGCTCCCAAGTTGTGCAACGTCGCATTTTCAATTCCCTGACCATAGCGGAACTATGGTCGACCATGGTCAACTCCTGAATGGCTTGACGGATATCGACCAAATTTGGCACGAATATCCAGTAGGCTCCCAAGTTGTGCAACGTCGCATTTTTAATTCCCTGACCATAGCGGAACTATGGTCGACCAAGGTCAACTCCTGAATGGCTTGATGGATATCGACCAAATTTGGCACGAATATCCAGTAGGCTCCCAAGTTGTGCAACGTCGCATTTTTAATTCCCTGACCATAGCGGAACTATGGTCGACCATGGTCAACTTCGTTAATTGAAATGGTAACCCCTATTTTTTTTATCGCGTATTCGTAATCTACGTGAAATTCTATCTACGATCGACCCTTCGGACTACCCCCGCGGTCGGCCTTAGCGCATCCATGGGCCCCTCCATGGTCAAATCCCGAATTGCTCAACGGATATCGACCAAATTTGGCACCAATATCCGGTAGCCTCCCAAGTTGAACGTAGGCGCATTTTTAATTCCCTGACCATAGCGGAAATATGGTCGACCATGGTCAACTCCTGAATGGCTTGACGGATTTTGAT
Source organism: Leptopterna dolabrata (assembly GCA_954871275.1). NCBI lineage: Eukaryota > Metazoa > Arthropoda > Insecta > Hemiptera > Miridae > Leptopterna > Leptopterna dolabrata. The sequence continues at coordinate 18,189,218 of OX940985.1, forward strand.
AAAATTGGGCACAAATACCCGGTAGGGTATGGGATTTTTCCGTCGTTTGTTGGTTCCACGATACTGCGTACAGCGAATCTCGGATAGCGAGCGAAGCGAGCGGTCAGGCTAGTTATGTATAATGGACGTAATGTATTATGGAAGTCATGTTATGTATAATATGTATATTTCATGTAATGTTATGAAATGTTATGTTATGTAATGTAATGTTATGTAATATGTATATTTAACGTTATGTAATGTAATGTAATGTAATGTAATGTAATGTAATGTTATGTTATTTTGCTTCCGAGTCTGTTCTATTTTATAATGGTTCACTCTGATTGTGACGAGGAAGCTCCTGTGCCATCACCTTGGCAGTGTATTTCCAGTGGGTTACGAAACCTTGAGATATCAACAGTTTTTTGTTTATATAACCCAATTGCTTTGGCTTCTCTTGATCTTTGATGGGATCAATGGTGAAAGCTAAGCTACGAAAGCTATGAAAGTGCATGCAAGTTTTGGGTACCCTCCCTACCTTGTTTAGTAGATTACTCCGGTATATTATCATCTTATATCGATCCTTCTATCTCTCTTTGCAATTTTCCCCTCATTTCAGCTCATTAAAAGAAAAATCGAAGCCAATTATTTCTATGGTAAACGAAGATTTAGGGCCGTATGCATGCCTGTCTTAGTGCCAATCTTTCTCCACTCTGAAGAATGAATGATAAAATGTATCGTTCTCAGTGCCTCTGATGACCCTGACGCCTGAATAAAAACAGACGATTCTTCTGAAATAATACACCAACCCTGCTCTCCAACGGGGTATTTTGCTTCCGAGTCTGCGAAGCAGCGGAAGCCTTGTGTTCACTTTCGTGAGCCAAAAAATTTTTGACTTCAGAAATCAAAATGTCCACTTGCATTTTGCGTTTCAAAGCCTACTGAACAAATTTGGTTCCGTGTCTGTCGGTCTGTGAGTCTGTGGGTCCGTCTGTCCGCATTTCCTTGTTACAGCCATAACTTCCACGATTTTGAATTGATTCAGCTGAAATTTTGAGGGATGGTGCGGATAAGGCCCCTTGAGGTCCCATACAAATTTCAACATGATTGATTCAGCGGTACGTTAAATTCAACAAACACGCATAACATTCACAATTTTGATTCAATTTCGCTCAAATTTTCAAGGGTTGTTTGGACAAGGCCTAGTGAGTTCCAGTATGAATTTCAGCATGATCGGACCCTCGGTGCGCTCTGCGCATGCGCTGGCGTGAAATAGATTCAATTTCCTTGTTACAGCCGTAGTAACCAAAGATTTCACCCAATTTCAATGTAATTCTCAGGGATTAAGCGGGTAGGGCCCATTGAGGTCCCATATAAATTTCAACATGATAGAGCCAGCGGTTCGCCCTGCGCATGCGCTAACGTGAAATTCTTCAAACACGCATAACTTTCGCAATGATGTATAATGGACGTAATGTATTATGGACGTAATGTTATGTAATATGTATATTTCATGTAATGTTATGTAATGTTATGTTATGTAATGTCATGTTATGTAATATGTATATTTCACGTTATGTAATGTATAATGGGTCACTCTGATTGTGACGAGGAAGCTCTTGTGCCATCACCTTGGCAGTGTATTTTATTATTATTTGGATAGGTAGGTAAGTATGTAACTTGTGAACAACTCGTTGCCTCATATTAATTTATTTCCATACATAGCCACGTATGCCGAACTAATTTTAGTAGTTTTTTTGTGTCTTAAATACTCACGTATGTACTACTACCTGCTTAGGTACCTACCTTATGTAAAATTAGAAATAGGTAGGTAGGTACAATAATATTTACCCCTACTTCTAGTTATTATTGCTTACCACAGCTGCCGATGTCCAATTGTAACAGGATCAGTTGTAAACCCCTAATGGCCTTATCGACTGAAAGGACCGCTACAATCCTTTCACTAGCAGCCATTCGTTTCCCATCACTCCTCTCCACTTGCTTTCGTAACCCACCTTACACTTCCTTTCATTCTCCCCTCGACTATATTGATTCTACTCCTTCGGAAGAATGCTAATTTATTATCCCTTCTGGCCACCCGAACAGCACTCGTCCACCATAACATCGCTATTGTCTGAAACCACATTCCATAAAACCAAGGAACGCTCTCCCCAAAATGGCGATTCGGTTGATCCATTTCGATGAACAGAGCGAAAATAAACCATAAGATAGCAGTGCAGGGCTGGGGGCGTTTCTAAAATGAGAGTTCGCCCTAATAAGGTCTGTTTGAAGGGTTTTACTACGCCCACCCCCTCAGGAAAGATAATAAAACGTCCCAGATGACTCCCGTAACAACCAGCCATAACTTGAAGGTTCGAAAACCCTCGTTCCGCAGCAAACAGATTAAAGGACTGTAGCATAACTCTCCTTTAATCGGAGTTCCTCCTCCTTCTGCGCTCTTATTTGTTGATTTTGTTTTATTAGTTCCAACAAAAAATCATCGACGTCGCGCAAGGAACATAAATTTTACTCCTACCCAAAATTTCATGTTTCTTTAATGTTAGGATTATGGGGGTAAAGTAAACAAGATCAAGTATGGTAGGAACTAAAAAACCTCTGCAAAAGTATGGCAAAAAACATGTAGCTTCCTCTTTCCTCTAATCCAATCTTCCATAATGGGTATTCGTATCCATGAATACAAGATAGGATACTCGCAATAAATGTCATCCTGTGGGCTGGAAAAATGCAGACTTATGCGCATGCTTAGAGGCTGCTTTAACTCGTAATATTCAATAAAATCATATTATTATTGTAAAGTTTGTCGGGGAATTACCTACCAGTGTCTCTAGTCGGGACTGATCCGCCGGAAAAATCAAAATCTGGTAAATATTGCCAAAGTTTATCTTCTGACAAGGACTTGGGATTAGGGACTTCACAACGTTGGACACACTTAGGTACCTACCGTCAGCCCCCACAACTCCTGATTGCATCAGAATCGTATGAATTGGCCCAGTTTAACCAAGCGCAGTGGCAAGTATTTCATGTTTGGGCACAGGACACACAAAAGTACCCTGCCCGATTTCGATGAAACTAATTCAGCTGGGAATCCTAGTTACTCGCAGTGGCCCAGATGGCAGCTAGATAGGCAAATTCTGCGCAACAGAGAACCAAAACACAGAAATTCGGATGTTGGACTCAAAAACTTTGCCTTCTTTACAGGCTCGGCAAATAGGCCTAGTCTGCCACTGAAAATTTGCCAAAACAGTCATACTAAATACAAAATTCTGAATTTCGGACCTGGATGGCTTGAATTTTCAAAATCCATCATCACTGTATTGCTTTCTTCAGATGCAAGGCAATCCGAAGTGTCCAACTACCAATTTGCCAATCCGAAGTGTCTATTAGGATCTGAAACCTTGAACCTTGGATCGGCAAGTGCATGGTGGTTTACCATCAAAACTCGCTGCCACCCAGCCTAACGGCTAAAATTGAAGAAACGTGGAACACGCTTTTCCTTCTGGCACCTGAAGTTCTGATCCTCAGTTCTGTGCCTGCTGATTCTCTGGACGGTGGATATCTGAATCCTTTTTATAGTTTGCTGATCTGCCAATCATCGTACGAGAAACGTTTTCATAACGTTGAAGAAACGCTAAAGAAGCGTTCAAGCGTCGTATGGGGATCGGTTCAAAGACCGTTCAGATACCGATTATGATTGATAGGTACCTGGAACCGGAAGGTGAGTCTCACTTTGTGTCGGCCCTCATGGAGGAATTATCTTTTGCAATTTCACTCAAACATGGTGATATCGTCTTTTAGAATAGAATTATCGTCCGGCTTGCAAGTGAAAGTCACCAACTCAAACAAGTTATGAGAAAATTGATTACTAAGACGCAGGCAGTCCCTAGAGGCCATTCAACTATTTGACTGCACGTGAAAATCATATATGATCATCGTGCTCTCGACTTCCGCTATTTTCGTGACATAAAATCGTGTCCATCAATTCATTAAATTTAATCTCACACCTTTTGTGGTAAGCCATCTTGCAATGTGGAATAAACAAAAAATAAACCTTTAGCTTACCACCAATTTATTTAAAACAAAGGTTTTCGCTCAAATTCTGAGCATCATCACGTAGGTAGTCACATAAACACATGTGTTTATGTGAGTACCTACCTGATGATGGAATAAACAAAAAAATAAACCTTTAACTTGCCACCAATTTATTTAAAACAAAGGTTTTCGCTCAAATTCTGAGCATCATCAGCAAATAAACACATGTGTTTATGTGACTACCTACCTGATGATGCTCAGAATTTGAGCGAAAACCTTTGTTTTAAATAAATTGTTGGTAAGCTAAAGGTTTATTTTTTGTTTATTCCACATATAAAATAGTGTCATTTTTGGCAAGCAGGTGCCGGGAAAAGCTCTTTCCACGCTAAAATGACATAGGTAACTAGATAAATTTATTGTTGGTATCATTAACGTCGCATTGGTGTAAACATAGAAAGGATAGTCATGATTACCTGCATAATGAATCGTGGAAATAGTAGGTAGTGTAGTAGTTAGTAGTAGTTACCTACTGTCACGTTCATGCTGCATCGATCTGCCTGTCATCAACGCCATTCAGAGTTCTACTAATCACGATGCTAATTATAATCGTCGGCACCACGCCGAACTCACCGAACTGCAAAGTCGTCCTCAAAGGTTTCGTTGCACCCTGAAAAATGGCGTGAACAATATTTGCGCCTCAAAAGCACATCAACGATAGTGTATAATATTAGACGTAGGTACCTAGTTACATGCTGCATAGTTTTCAGTACTTTCTCCATTTAAAATGCACGTTCGTGTGGCTTTGGCACGGTATTATTTTTTGAAAAATTCACTTCGGCAAAACACAGATTTATTTTTTCAATAATGAGGTACTATTTCCAATATTTTATCAAAAACCGTTGTTCAATTTCCCATTTTGTTATAGCATTCTCTAATCAACGATTTTCCAAATTGAGTTAACGGTTTTCTAAATCAAATTAACGATTTTTCAAATTGAATTAACGGTTTTCCAAATCATATTAACGTTTATCCAGATTAAATTAACGGTTCCTCAAAAATATGGATATCTACATTCAAAGTACGTAGGTAATAGAATCATGAGAAAAGAAAGAAAGCGATGCGTAACCATCATCGCCTCTTTATGCGTGAAGGGATAAGTATCTCCTATTTTCATAGCCTATCAAATCAATACCTTCCTAAAGTTGGTCGCGTGCTTTTCATTAGGAGAGTCTGGCCAGAGCCCACTCCGGCCGTGGGTGTTCGGCCATTTCCGCCTGTTTCCGCGTGGAATTTGCTGTTCCGTGGTTCCGCCCTCCGCGATCGGCTCGTATCCTTATCACTTTCTTATCAGTTTACTTATCATTGATTACAGTGACAAGTCATTTGCGTTAAAACAACATGAGAATAGTCATGGCTGATCGGAAATCATACGCCTGCTTATTATGCAGCGGATTCGAGGCGTGCCGGAGTAGTCAATGGGAGTTCGAAGGACGATTGAGATCCAGGTGTTTTTGAAACCATTGAGAAACACAAGCTTTCAACTGCCCTCAGACAGTCCTCTTCACGTGTACCAGAATTAAGATAAGTTTTCTTATCAGGAACAACTGAGGGCAGTCGAAAGCTTGTGTTTCTCAGTAAATAACGGTTTCAAAAACACCTGGATCTCAGTCGTCCTTCAAACTCCCATTAACCAGCATTGAAAAAGAAGACCCTAAAACATTAACTACAAAATTAACATAACATTGTTCCGAGTCACTAGATATTATATTATTGATAACTCTTTGATATTAGCGTGATATTCTGGTTATTTTCATTAATTTTGGCTATTTTCAACTGTATCGAACTACATTCAATTTTGGTTATTTTCAACTTATTCCTTTAGAATCGAGCATGATAAAAAAATGTTAACGCCCCCTCAAAATTTGATGGTTTTTCGTTCCAAGGTAAGTACGTAGACTCCGCAAATGAATAAACAAATTTCTATCTGTCCGCCGTACTTCGCACGTTCCTTAGTTACCATGAACCAAAATGAGCTAAATTTTATAAAATAGTAATAAGATTATAGCATGATTCGAAGTCAATATAAATATAAAGAATTGCTGGACAAAACAGTCGTGATAGGTTGATTACATGTGATATTGTCATGCTATTATAATTTATAATAATATTCTGTGATAGTTATTATAATAGTCAAAAGTTCCATAGGTACTTACCTAAGTTCTCAAGAATAAGCTGTAATCTCGCAAATGAGTAAAATGCATTTAAATATTCATTAAAAGGTTGATAAAATGTGATATTGTCGTGATATTATAATATAAAAACGAACTCGTTGCCTTGGGCAATTTACCTCTCGATTTTTTTTCTCCACGTTCAGTATTATTTTGTGACACTAATCTAAGTACCTAGTTATAACCTAAAAGAGACTAAATTGTACTAAGTATTTTGATTTGATAAGCTTTCTCTAGAATAACATTTTCAAGAGGGTGGGTAATACTGAGACTAGTGTATAATTTTGTCATTATCGTTAATTTCTCCAAGGGAAATACCTATATATTTTGTGATAATTATGGGAATAGTCAGAAGTTCCATAGGCAATAAGCTGTGAATTGTAATCTCGTAAATGAATAAAATATATATTTTTTGCTTATGTTACCATTATTTTAATTTCGTTGCCCCCCCTAATTTTTGTGCGGGCAAAATGGCTTTTTAAAAATATACCATTTCCTTGCAAATTTAGTCGCCACTACGGTTATAGCCACTATGTTGGTCACATAATCTGGCAGCGATTATTATTTGTAAATATAAAGTTAAGTACCTAGGTACTACTCCATCAATCGCTTATTAAGTAATAATAAATTATAGAAACTGTTCAAATCAATAATCTGTCAAGAAAATCATGGTTTCAAAGCCCTAACGCAACAAAACGCTGCAAATCCCTGCACAACGGTTTATTATTTTGTATAGAATACCCTTCTGTTACAGATCACAGCTCTATGTATAGATAACCCGTCTATATAATATAATATGTACTATTCTATACATATTATGTAGATCGCAGACCCTCCGTAGGTTAGTACCTAACCCCGTACTCGTTACTAGGTACCTACCTAAATCACGAGTTAAATGTTGCTAAAATAATTCTGCCGATGACAAACAGTACCTAACAAAAAGAAACACACATAATGAAGTTCTGAAAAGAAATTGTTGATGAGGAGTGAAAAAAGTTGCAAAAGTACCTACCAACAAACTCCAGCCCCTTCTACGTAGATGGTATAATTTACCGTTGTGTAATAATTTACCGTTGAGTAATGATTTACCGTAGTAATAATTTACCCATCAATAATACTTCAACGTTTGTTCAAGTTTCACTACCTACCAACAAACTCCAATAGAGCCATCATTTTTCAAATTAAATAATATCACAGAACAACCAACTCGACTTCATACTCCGCCAATATAATCAGGTGATCCCTAGCAATGATTGGCCGTATTCACAAATTCCTATTGTGGGCGCGTCTCTGGTTACGAGATTTGGTTTGGATTGTATACAATTTCATTCACACTGCAGTCGAAAATGCCTGTCGGTGCAAACTTCGGGGCCTTACTGTGAACGAACGGCTGGACGTACGATGCTCCGGATGGTCTTAAAAAACTCGCAAGTTCAAGAACTATTTAAAACCGTAAAAATATTTACGTAAAAAAATGGTATAGGCGTTTTGAAAATTTCAACCCCTATTTTGAACCCCTTAGAGATGACTGACAGTAACGTCGAGCTTCGAGGACCAACTAGACGCCGAACGGAACCTATAACCCGAATTTCATCAATTTTTTTTTCATGGTAACTAAGAAAAGTGGCCCGTACGGCGTACGGCGGACAGACAGAAATATTTTTATTGCAGTTTTGGATTCTACATATCTTGAAACGTAAACCAACAAGTTTTGAGGGGGGGTAAGAATTTTTTTTTTTCATGCTCGATTCCAATGGTTCATTATTGAAAATAATAAACCAAAAACTTATACTTCGGAAGTGTCAGCGACGAAAATCTACCTACGTTCCTAGTCTCGAACCTGCGATCTAACAGTCCGAGGAAACGTGTCGATACCACTGAGCTATCAAATTACCTCGTAAGAGGTTGGCTTTTGAAAAAACAGGTATCTCATGCTGTAAAGCAGTAAGAGGCAGCGGAAACGGGCGGAAATGGCCGAACCCCCACGGCCGGAGTGGGCTGTGGCCAGACTCTCCTCTTTTCATTCACGCCTAGCCCTTTTAGATGATTATAATATATCCCATCATTGAAGAGACGATGGATGGATGGTTCATTTTCTTTCTCTTCTCATGATTCCATTACCTGTACTTTGAATGTACATGTACCCATATTTTTGGGGAACCAATTCAATTTGGATAATCGTTATTTTGATTTGGAAAACCGTTACCTAATTCAATTTGGAAAATTGCTCGTTTGATTTGGAAAACCGATCGTTCATTTCGGAAATGCTGTATCTTAACTTTCAAAATCACAAAAAGCAGTAGTTTATTATTACATAAAATGGATATTTATTATCTTGCTGCAAAACTGGCCTCCCAGACCCTTTATGAGTTTGAACTTCTTCCAGGATTTCTTTGGTATCAGCTTCTTGGAAATGCAATTGGTTGGAGGAGGAGGTGAGTGGGAGAACCCACTTGTGTTCATAGTTCCAAGTAGGGGTAGGTACCAACCTAAATCAGGGGAATGGAGGTGGCTGACACAATTCCAGTAGATTGTTAGCTTTTTTATTTTGAACAAGCAAGAACAGAATAAGACAATAAGAACTCAGGTAAAATGAAACGAACTATGCACCTCGACCTATCTAGAACCTACCAAGGTTACCAACCACCTTCCCCTTTCACCCTTCCTAAAACTTCAGTCTGTGTCCGTCTCTCGGAGGTGATAGGCTTGTGGCCGTTTTCTTTAAAAATTGATCAATAAATCTTGTGTGCTTTCTCTTCGAATCGCCTCGGTATAGGCCTTATTTCTAACCTATTCTGAAGTGATATGGGCAATCGAAACCTACGGGAGTGCATTTGGTCATCCTGTGACCATGAATGATTGTGTTTAGTGTTGGGATTTTTTTGTTGATTCTACCAGCTTCATCCCTGGATCTTTCACAACTAAAGGTAAGGACTAGGTAGTACTTTGTTGTATTTTTTTAACCTAGGTATTATAAGTACCTACCTAATATTTCCTTTATAATTACATTCAAAGTTGAGGGTATTAAACGCTATTTTAATAGGTTCCGATTTGTAGGATCGAACTGTACTACCAACCGTTCACTACAAGGGCATTATTATAGTTGAAGAAGCATTTTTTGCAGCGTTTTGTTCTCTTGATTTCTTCAAATCCGTCGGCGTTTATCCATTTCACTGTCACGACCTAGAAATTATGTAGGTAAAAGTACCTACCTAATTTTAGGGACCAAGTTAGTATCAACCTACTTACTCATCACATGAACATTTACCTACCGCATGGGTGCATAAAGTCATACTATGACTTTACTTATACCTATTAGGTATAAGTAAAACTGCGTGTAGGTAGCTATCTACCTACATACAGTATTCGTGGAGCTATATTTTTTATGTTGCACTGTACAGGTTCGCAAACCCTAACCATTCAAACCAGACATAACTGGAATCACGTTGATGTAGCCTGATGTTAGATGGTGGTAGGGTCATGAGGAGTGGAGCATAAACCATTTTGATAGTGGTGTTTTGGTGGTGGTAGTTTTCAAATGTTGTAAATTTAATTATGACGAATGGCTTCACACAATCAACACAAACATTTGCCGAGTAATCTACATTAAATTGACAATATTGTGGGAAATTTCCGAGCAAAAGCTCAAAATGCCCACTGGAGTTATTATGTAAGGTGACCATATTTTCCGACATGAAAAGAAGGACCACTGGAACTAGGCACGAACGGGTAGATGAGAACGTTGTAAATACCTAGGTACCATTCCACTTTGATTTATTATTTTCAATAATGAACCGTTGGTTTCGAGCATTAAAAAAAAGCCCCCTGGACCCCCGGTTACCTCTATTTACATACTTCGGACGAAATTATAGAAACACAGAATGTGTTTTAGCTCACGCGTTTCACATAAACCCGTCTTCAATCTTCGGTTGAAGATTGTTTAACTTCCTCCCACTAATGTTTCGTCGTAACTGGTTGTGCCTTATACACAGCTTCTTATATACACACTCACGAGTGCACTTCATAAAAATTTTGTTAAACATAAACACAGTCCGAGCTTCATCTCCAAGACTCCTACATCTCCAAGAGGTAATTCGTTTATCGGTTGTTTGGTCTTGAAATTATGTCTTTACTTATATAAAGCTTGCAATCGTGTTCACAATATAAATTATTGAGAATGATCACCTGTGTGTAAACAGTTATTAACATGTTTAATGTTTTAGGGCTGGGGGTCATTCTGTGAATTCCGACACGCAAATATGCAACGTTTTTCATTGGTTACTACACAGTTACTACCTTCTGTTGTAGCAACCATAAAGAATATCGCACTCGAAAGAAACAAGAGTCAATAGCTACGTTTTTCATTGGTTACTACACAGTTACTACCTTCTGTTGTAGCAACCATATGTTGATGGCGAGTTCTATAATAAGTACAGTAAGGTTGGGTTTCACCACGGGCGTTTAACCCTGAACTCAGTTCAACGGGAGTTCAGCGCTGAACGCTCGATTTTGGCCGATCAGCAGTGATAAACTCGGTTCAAGTCTACTTTCCCCTCCCGCTTATCCATTCACATCGTCTCGATCACTCGTGCGAGTTGTTAACATGATTTTCGACGAAGATGAAAGTGATGAACTCAACAATATTATAATTCGCCGCCCGAGGTAATTCCGCCAGAGGACAGAACATTTTGAACATCTTGATGAGTGACTTTTGTGTCGAGATACAGACTCTCGAAAGAATCTACGAAAAATAGATAAATACAATGTATAGTGAATGTATCAGCAGACAAATCCAAACTGAACCATTCATAATCACGTTTTCGGTGTGCATCAATTATTATTCAAAGAGCTGATGATAAGAATTCAATGAGACTACGCAAGCTGTGTGGTCTACTCCACTGCACAAACCAGGAAACGTATTTTGCAGAGAGGAAAAGCCGACGTAATGGGAAAACAGGATAAAAATTCAATGATTCCATAAGTAGTCGTGACATTGAATTATAGCGTTTATTTTATTTTCTGTCTACAGTTAACGGTCAAAATAATCACATGCTCGCCATTTAGGCAAGTGATATAAGGAACTTTGTCACTTTCTGAAGGTTCAAGTAATCACCAAATGTAATATTTGTCATAAATTCAAATTTGGTGACGAAAATGAATGCGTAGGAACTGGTGGAAGAGATTCAAAACAGTGTCGAATATCTCCCAGTGGCTTTCTACTAGTTCGCAGGGAATCTCGCGCTCACTGGCTGTGAAGATCGGTTCTCTCTTGGCTCGTTTTGGTTCCATTAGGAATCAGGATAACGGGACACAAAACACAGAAAAACAACTATGTTTAGCGAGAAAAAAAAACGGGGAAAAACAACGTGTAGGTAGGGAAAGCAAAAACAGAAATGGTTATATAGCTGGGCTTCTCGTGTTCTCGTTCCCATCTTTATCAAAACAGCTGACACCCCCAATTTTACCTCGTTATCACCTGATCGTATCATCGAATAATCGAACCCCTGCCTTCCAAATCAGAGTTCAAACTGTGGATCAACAGTAGCTCGAACTTGGTTTTCGTTGATCTTAGTTCAACATGAACTCCGATCCTAGAAACTCGTTTAACTTCGTGAAACCCAAAACTTTTTAAACTGAGATCAATCCATCGGTTACGATGAACTAGGTTTCCGATAAACCGAGTTCATGGTTTAGTGGTGAAACCGGCCCTAAATGCAACATTATACTTGTAGAGTTCAGTGAAATTGTGGCTTTCATTTTTTCTTGACATTAAAAAACTATATCTAATTTCTCCCTTGCGAGGGAAAAACATTAAACATGATTTAATGTTTTTCCCTCTCAAGGGAGAAATTTAATTTGTAAGCAGTGAGGCGCCAGTCTTCTTTGTATGAAAAATGTGCAACATTCAAAAAATTTGCCACATGGATCCTCCTACTAAGAAAACAAAAACAGGCACATACGTTTGTTATAATTTGAGACCACCCGGAGCATCGTACGTCCAGCCGTTCGTGAGCACCAAAAAGCTTCGTCAACACGATCGTGAATTTAAACAATCACGCTCATACCGCAGCTTGTCGGCCACGCACTCCGCAGTGGTTAACGTAATATTAATATGGTTAGGTAAATCGAGAGCTATCCAACGAGTGGTGAACGATTTTTGTACGATGATAACTGGCGAAGTTAAAGTTCCGTAGCAACGAATCGGTTGTACGTGAAAATCATTAGAAATGTTGTCGTCCCAGATTTCGTTACGAAATGTCGTTAGCTTTTTTGGCTAGTTAGTCCATGGCTAAAACACATTCTGTGTTAAAAAAAATTAACCCCCACCCCTCAAAATGTAATGGTTTACGTTTCAAGGTACGTAGAATCCGAAAATGCAATAAAGCTGATGATTCTTTGTGGACGTTGGATGTTAGAGATCAATAAAAAGACAGTTCATTGCACAAAACCATATACCTGCCTAAGTATTTTCGAATATTTAAAAAAAAAGAAGAAGAAAATCATAACCGAGGACCTCGATTTGTAAAGTAGGAACAAATAGTACTACCTACTTGACTTCGGGAAAGACAAGGTAATTGTACCTATTTAACATGAACACTTTTAAGAAAATCTAAATCAAGACAAAACTTCTGACTAGTCATTATCAGCTGCTCAGCATAATAATTTTTAAGCGCATCTACCTATTTCGGGAAGCCTAACTTTATAGTATTATTAATAATCTTAGCTACCGGTTGGAAGTTTTCTATTCCCTAATCTAAAGGGACGTCCTCTCAAATTTTATATTTAAAAAATTATTATTTTACAACCTTGAGCAAATTTTTATTTATTTTCATTTCGGAATGGTCCTGCGGGTACGTTTTAGAAAGAAGTACGGCGTCCGCACACACGCACGAACGGACAGAATGAGATTTCGGAACTAAAGCAGATAAAAATCATCGTGGCATTACTCCGGGGGCAAAATTTCAAAAATAAAATTTTGCTAGGAAGCAAAAATATTATTATCCTGTGGTGGAAAATATCTCCGGAAACGTACACTTTATTGAGGAAACCTTTACTGCGACAGTCGCTGTAGGCCCAAACGTAACTATACCATCCGGCAACCACCCCGCATGGTCCCTGAAAATATCAGTAAATTCTAATTCAAACTGAGTAAGGACGCGTATGGCAAAGATGTGCGGATAGACGAAACAAATTTGTTCAAGTTGAAAAATTACCTAATAACAGACGTTATTCAAACAAAAGTATTGCGATTAGCTGGAAACCGAGGTTGGGTCCAATTTTTTGGGACATAGAATAACGAAGAAAAGTAGGCGAATGTGAAAAAAATTACCATGCCAAACTCGCTGCTGGTGTCAGGTCAGTGACTTGGGCAAACTGAACATGTTTTATTAGAATATTTTTCCACCGTTGTTGTACTGAGTCACCGATTTGGGTTTTAAAAAATACATATTTGGTTTCGCTTTTAATACTTATTGCACTTTGGAGTAGCCGAAAGTGACATCACCAGAAATTGCTGTTTGGCGGGTTTGGCGTGGTGCCGACGATTATAAATCTACCTAACGGAAATCACCTTCACAATCAATGTTCTCGGAATTTTGGATTTTAAACTGCGCGTGAACTACGCAGCATTTGAATCGGCGACGCGCGTCATGCTCGTGAAACAGATTGTAACACGATATTTAAAAGGATTTACCTACCCAACCTTTGAACTACTAATATAAATACTGAAATCCGAAGAAACCCTCGATGGTAACGAACCAAAGTTGAAAGATCCATTCGAATAGTAAACGTTGAATCGGGCGGCCGCGGATATTGAACTACAGCGTACGTAGGTACCTATATAGAAAAGTCATTGTTTATTTTAAATTTTTCAATCAATATTATACGTAATCATGTCTAGTGGAAATTTTACTGATTTCGTGGATGGTGGGAGCCCGAAGCTCGTTCTCAAAAGGGTGAAGGGCCTAGCAGGCGAGTGGACTTGCAGCGTTCAAGGGATTGCGCCGAATTGCGAAGTTTTCAAAGGTAAATAAATGAATCACTCGCTAGTATTTAGCACTTACGTATTTTTTAAAAAATAAATTGATTTTAATCTTTCTTATTCTTAATATTTTAGGACACTAGTAACTAATCATTATTTTACGATAAGTATTTTAGAAGGTACAGGGTGAAATTTATTTGCTTCTCTCGCGAATCGAAGGGTGGTACCTACTCACTTCAACGTGTAGGTGTGCAGATCGCAGAAAAAGCCAGTTCGAGTGGCGAGTTGATTTGCCACCGCAACTTTTGCTAATTTCGATTTCGCAGCTTGGTTTTGGTTTATTATTCTGTGAATAATACACCTATGTATTCGCTCAGCAAAAAATTTTTATAACACCCACTCAAACTTTTTTCTTTTCCGTTTCAAGGTGATTACATTCCAAAAATGCAATGTCCGTCCGCCGTCCACCGTACGCCGTACGCCGTCCACCGTCCGCCGTACGCCGTATCACGTCTATAGGCCTCATTTTCGGTCTAAAAAAATCGTTCTTTCGCACACATGCTCCATTTGGGCCCTAGTTGTGTCCCGAAACTTTTCAGCCCGATCGGAATATACCCAGGGGTGTTATGAGTGAAAATGTGTGTAAAAATAGGTACTTTTTGCGTTTTAGCAAGATGTTGGTAACATGAGCTTCTGAGATATCGTTTTCCATGTTTTTGGGGACCAGAAGACCGAATATGAAGTCGATTTTGACCAAAGAGTGGAAAATTGAGTTCTACCAAATGTTCAGCTCCAGAAATTGATTTTTATGAGTGAAAAACCTGGGAAATAGTCTGAAATCACCATCAGTTTGTATAATAACACTGGAAAAAGTGTCAACACGTGGATCAAGACGATTAAATGGCACTACCAATGATCAAAGATAGTTTAAAAAAAAAAGCGTACCTAATTTGTGTTTTAGGGGCCATTTATGTTTAATGGAAACCATCAGAAATAGCTATTTCGATTATTGCGCATGAAAGAAACAATAAATGAACAGCCAAAATTTCTGTAGGTATGTCCGAAAGTCCAATAGAATAATAAACCCATGTGACAAGGACTTTGCAGCGTTTTTATAATTTTGTACTATTAATATCAGTCACCATCTCAGAAAATGTAAGAACATGACATTTTTTCCTCAATAATTCATTTTTTATTAATTATTAATTAAGAGGTTTTGTATACCTACTTTTGCAATGTCGAAGTTAGGCTATTAATTTCTGTCGTTTCCCGTGATTCTTTCAGGGTTAAAAACGCTGCAAATCCCTGCACAACGGTTTATTATTTTGTACAGCCTTCTGTTACCGATCACAGCTCTCTGTATAGATAACCCTTCATATAATATAATATATGTACTATTCTATACATATTATATGTAGATCGCAGACCCTCCGTAGGTTAGTACCTAACCCCGTACTCGTTACTAGGTACCTACCTAAATCACGAGTTAAATGTTACTAAATTAATTCTGTCGATGACAAAAAGTAACTAAAACGGCAAAAAGAAACGCAATAATGAAGTTCTAAAGGAAAATTGTTGATGTAGAGTGAAATAGATGCCCCTTCTGCGTAGATCACTGTTTTCTGTGGTCAATACCTACCCTCGTGGTCAAGTGTAATGAGCCGTTGCGTAATAACTTGCCCATCAATAATACGAGTCGAGTTGCAAAAGTACCGATCAACAAAATCCAGCCCCTTCTCAGTAGATGAACCGTTGTGTAATAATTTACCGTTGTTCAATAATTTACCATTGTGTATTAATTTACCCATCAATAATACTTCAACGTTTGTTCAAGTTTCACAAGTACCTACCAACAAAATCCAATAGTCCATCACTTATCAAATGAAATAATATCGCAGAACAACCAACTCGACTTCATCATGTGCTCCCTAGTGATGATATCCCGGCCGGATTTATACCGTTTGATTCACGATCGTGTTGACGAAGCTTTTTGGTGCACACGAACGGCTGGACGAACAATGCTCCGGGTGGTCTCAAAAAATGGTTTAGCTCAAGACAAATTTAATAACGTAAAAAAAACCATACCCTTCTATCAAAAGTTTTCGAGATACGGCGTTCTGAAAATTTCAACCCCTATTTTGAACCCCTTAGACTGACAGTAACGTTGAGCTTCGAGGACCAACTAGACCCCGAACGGAACCTATAACCCGAATTTCATCAATTTCGTTTCATGGTAAGTAAGAAAAGTGGCCAGTACGGCGTTCGGCGGACAGACAGAAATATTTTTATTGCATTTTCGGATTCTACGTACCTTGAAACGTAAACCATCAAATTTTGAGGGGGGGTTAGATTTTTTTTTTTTTTTTTCATTTTTTTTTTCATGCTCGATTCCAATGGTTCATTATTGAAAATAATAAACCAAAAATTTAAAAAAAACTACCCGGTAAAAGTGTAATGATATTTTTGTGATGTACATTAGTTCAATCTCTTTAATCTCAAGTACAAACCTAGTTTTTTATTGGTGAAGTATACAGGTATGGGAATATGCCGAATTTCTCTCTTCATGGGCTCAGAAAGGGTTTGAGTTTCGGGGGCAGATAGGACTTGGGCTTGGGTTCTAGAAAGGGCATGTACGAAATATGACTCCAGTCCGACAATTAGGGCGCGGTGGAGGGAAAAAATACCGTAACTGGCCACTAAGCGATGAGCATAAGAAGACGTCAACTCGACACATATTACAATAAAAATAATCGAAAATATTACAATAAAACCGAATAACATAGTAAGTACGGAGCTTTAGCAGTGGTAGAATCTTGAATGAAGGTGGTACAAAATCAAATCACAACACACAACCATTGATTTAGTTGGTAGGCAGGAACGAAATTTTCCGTTTCATTTGACCTGCCATAGTATTTTCCTATTCATCTTCGTACCATTTCCAAATAATCATGAAAATGCACAGTTTGGAACTGCTTGTGCCACCAAAGTCGGATCTCCTGACTTGGATTCTCCAGTTTCACCTCCACATCCTACCATTTGCTATGGCTTAAACCTAGGAGAAAGTGCGTACCTATCTCATCAGTTTGCAACGAGATAATAAATTAATAGCTATTTAGTTTTTAAAAAATGCACCTACCCCTGCGTTGCTATAAGTAGTTTTGCTACCTAAAATGTTTCATAATTACCTGTATGTTTAATGATGATTACCCTCGACTTTGTAGTTATTTAAAGAAATATTACTTACAATAAATCAAAATAACAAAGTCGCACGTGCCTTTAGTAGTGTGTACAATCCGAGAATGAAGGTAGAATCCAGTTCGTAGCACTAACCGCATACACAACCACTGATCAACGCGAGCCAATCAGCGCACACACGTTATTCATCGGATTGCCCATACCACTTCGCGGTCAATCGGCGGATCATTCCGAGGCGATTCGAGAAAAAACACAAAAACACAATAATCTAGTCCAGTAATTATTGTTTAAAGATGAATTTTGACGAAAAACTACCACAAACCTACCATCCGTCGCGGGTGATCGAGGGACTGACTAATAGAGAGAGGCGGCAAGGTGGGGAAGGTGGTGGGGAGGGGAAAGTAGGCACTTAGGTACTTGTAACTTTAATTATTTTTCCCTTCATTTTACCCGACTTATTGTCTTTACCTGTTTTTACCCTTTTCCAAAAAAACCCACGAAATGATTGAAGTTACCAATCTACGTGGCACTGGGTCTGCCCGCCAGAGCTTAAACTCTCCAGATGTAGGTTAATACTTGGAATTTTCCATCTATTTTATTGGAATTGGTCATTAATGCGATCTTGAATTTCAATGAACCACCAATAGTTGTATAGTTGGTGTTTTAATCGTTCCAAGTAACTAAATCATGTTGTGAACTGATACCTTCGTGGCACAACCAGTGCCACATAGATTAGTAACTTGTATATTATTTCTTCGATTGTTTGAAGCAGTTAGGAAAAGAAAAACACAATGAAAATTCAGGTAAAAAAATAAATGAATAAATAAATAAATTAATAAAAATCGAGTGAATACCTACCTACCCCACCACGCCCAGCCACATCACCTTCCCCACGCTGCCACCCCTCACAATTAGTCAGTCTGGCCCGATCACCCGCGACGGATGGTAGGTAAGTGGTAGTTTTTATTCCAAATTCATCATAGAAGAATAATTCCTGGACTAAATTTTACTGTGTTATTGTGAGTTTTCTCCTCGAATCGCTTCGGTATCCGCCGATTTAATCGGGAGAAGTGATATGGGCAATTCGAAAACCAACGTGGGTGCATTGTCGGCCCGCGCCGATGATGATTGTGTTCAGTGCTGCGATTTGGATTCCACCACCTTCATTCTCCGACCGTCCAATACTAAAGGTACCGTAAAATTATGTTATTTAGGTTTATTCTAAGTATAATATTTTCTTTATAATTTATCATGTCGAGGATAGTAATTATGAATTTAGGTACCTATCTACCTACTTGGAAGTTTCGACCTATTTGATTTGAATTTCCAAAAACCATCTATAAGAGTTTTTAGTGGTCTCATCGTTCCGAGTACCTGTGTGAATCAGGAGAATCGTCGCTCTGGTGACACAGCCCATGCCACGTAGACATACCTACCTATCTTACCTACACAAGTCTTCAACTGTTTTGAGCAGTTCCGAACCGAAAAATACAATGAGTATTCAGATAAATGAAAGGAGAAAATATTAAGTAAATATACCTACCAAGGCCCACCCTGCTGATACTTTCTGAAGTCAGTCCGTTGATCACCCGCTACTGGTTGGTATGCGGTCGTCAAAATGCGTCTTTATTCCTGGATTACATTATATATTATATAAATTATTTTTGGTGTGCTTTCTCCTGGAATCGTCTCGGTATTATCCGCCGAATAACCGCGAGAAGTGATATGGACACTCCGATACCTCACGTGAGTGCAGGTTGGCCCGTATTGACCAGTGTTTTTGATTATTAGTGATGCGATTTGGGTTCTACCACCTTCATTCACGGATCATCCGCTACTAAAGGTAAGTACAACTCTGTTATTTCTCTTTATTTTAAGTCGTATTTCCCTGTAACTATGAACAGGAGAGTAGTAAAATCACGAATTTAGGTATCTACTTGGGAGGTAGGTATTTGATTGAACTTCGTGGTTAACACGATCTTGAATTTCCAAAAACTACTGATAAGGGACCTATACGGTGTTCTCATCGTTCGGAGTACCTGTGTGAATCAGGAGAATCGATGCTCTGGTGGCACACCCCATGCCACGTAGACATACCTACCTACCTTACCTACACATTTCTCTAATTGTCTGGATAAGTTACGAATCGAAAAATAAATTGAGAATTCAGATAAATGAAAGGGGAAAATATGAAGTAAAAACCTACCAAGGCCCACTCTGCTGATACTTTCTGAAGTCAGTCCCTAGATCGCTCGCAACTGGTTGGTATGCGGTAGTTTTTCGTCAAAATTCATCTTTAAACAATAATTCCTGGACTAGATTATAAATGTTGGTGTGTTTTCTCCTGGAATTGCCTCAGTATTATCCGCCGAATAACCGCGAGAAGAGATATGTGGACACTCCGATACCTTACGTGAGTGCAGGGGGCCTATTCACTAAGCCAAAGAGACATCTTTTCAGGTCCAACTCTCTCTTTTGGCAAAATGGATTTTTATAGTATCCATGACAGGGTTATTCAGTAACTTTT
This sequence comes from Leptopterna dolabrata, assembly GCA_954871275.1. Classification (NCBI taxonomy): domain Eukaryota; kingdom Metazoa; phylum Arthropoda; class Insecta; order Hemiptera; family Miridae; genus Leptopterna; species Leptopterna dolabrata. The sequence goes on from OX940985.1 coordinate 18,209,178, forward strand.
AAAAGAGAGAGTTGGCGGCCATCTTGGCATTCTCGATCTCTTTAAGAGAGACAGCTAATTAGGTGTATTTCCTCGAAAGAGTCTATTTCTCGTTTGTTTCACAGTGTTCGTGTAATATCCTCGTTCATCCGCAACCACATCGGTAATTTTGATCGTGTATTTTTTTCATTTCTTAAAGTTTTTCATTTCATAAAGATTAAATTTTTCATTTCAATTTTAATTAAAAATATATACATAATTATTGAGTCATGAGTAAAAACGTCCAAGTACGGGTTGAGGTAGGTACCTACTTACCTAAGAGTGGCCGTTCATTAGGTGTAGATATAATACAGCCCCCTAATTCGACTTTTTCTGTTTATAATTGAGACTTTTTTCAATTTCATTTAAACTTTTATCCGATTCGTGAGTAAAAACGTCCAAGTATGGATTAAGGTAGGTAGGTACCCATTGAATAGGTATTACGAAATGCGTTCATTATTAAGGAATTGAACTCCCTGGGGCACAAACGTCTCGCACTTCATGGATACTATGGCATTTTCGTGTATTAGGATCCATATCTCTTTCTAAAGGTCTCTGGAGCTATTCAGTAAAATAGACGAAGCCGGGAGACATTGGAAGAGACTGTCTCCCAGGGGAGACTATCTCTCGCGTGAGATTTTCAAAAAAGATAATCTCTTTCCACTATCTATTTTAGTGAATAGGCCCCCAGGTTGGCCCGTATTGATCAGTGTTTTTGATTATTAGTGATGCGATTTGGGTTCTACCACCTTCATTCACGGATCATCCGCTACTAAAGGTGAGTACAACTCTGTTATTTCCCTTTATTTTAAGTCGTATTTCCCTGTAACTATGAACAGGAGAGTAGTAAAATCACGAATTTAGGTATCTACTTGGGAGGTTCTACATATTTGATTGAATTTCGTGGTTAACACGATCGTGAATTTCCAAAAACTACTGAAAAGGGATCTAGACGGTGTTCTCATCGTTCGGAGTACCTGTGTGAATCAGGAGAATCGTCGCTCTGATACTTTCTGAAGTCAGTCCCTAGATCGCCCGCTATTGGTTGGTATGCGGTAGTTTTTCGTCAAAATTGATCTTTAAACAATAATTCCTGGACTAGATTATAAATTTTGGTGTTTTCTCCTGGAATCGCCTCAGTATTATCCGCCGAATAACCGCGAGAAGTGATTAGGGACACTCTGATACCTCACGTGAGTGCAGGTTGGCCCGTATTGACCAGTGATTGTGGTTTTGATTATTAGTGCTGCGATTTGGGTTCTACCAACTTCATTCACGGATCATCCGCTACTAAAGGTAAGTACAACTTTGTTACTTCCCTTGATTGTAAGTAATATTTCCTTATAACTATAAACGTGAGTGTAGTAAAATCACGAATTTAGGTATCTGCTTGGCAGTTTCTACCTAGTTGATTGAACTTCGTGATTAACACGATCTTGAATTTCCAAAAACTACTGATAAGGGACCTATACGGTGTTCTCATCGTTCCAAGTACCTGTCTGAATCAGGAGAATCGATCCTTTGGTGGCACAGCCCATGCCACGTAGATATACCTACCTACTGCAACGATCCTAGGACTGTCACTGACTTGACTAGGGTGAAAAACACAACACTGGGTTTTGCGGTTTAAGTCAGGGAATCTATATTGTCTGGATCGTTGAACAAGAATGAGGTTCCCATGCCACTTATAATTTTTTGGGTCTCCTATTTTCCGCAATCCTTGCACTCTTTCTCACGATGAAAGGGGGTGAACCTCTTTCTCAGGTGAATGGCTGGTTATCACCTCGTATCAACCTCAAGGTGGTGGTGGCTTCTGAGTGCCCAGGGCTCTTCATGTGGGCGCAGGTTGTGGCCCATGACATCACCCCCACGTCAATCCTGGAGCACGTCCTCGTGCAACTCTAGGTAAGCTGGGTCAAATATCTAAGCTGCGAGGTGTCCTCCACCATGTCTGTCAACTTTTGCAGCAGTGAGGCGACAGCGTGCACCTCCGCGGCCTGGGCGTACCATAGTGTTGTCCTGGGGTTCCAAATTTAGTGTTACCAGCCAGTCACCCTTTCTGAGGCCTCCAGCTACTAGCAGGTCGGTCTGGGGGAAATTCCTCGTTGTTGCTGATGGGGAGGATGGGACTAGTGCAAGGATTTGCTAAGCCTGGAAAAAAAGAAGAAATTTTGAAAACATTTGGCCGAAATTTCCCTAGTGGCATGGGACCTATTTGATTTTCTATTGGTTTTTTTGTTTAAATTTTGTATTTTAAGAAACCTGTAAATAGTAATATATACAGAGGTACAAATGATGATTTAATACATGGATATTTTTATGAGGGGGGGAAATATTGTCCCTCTCCAGAATTTACAAACCATCCCTTTTCTCATCCCTATTTTTCTGGCACAATCGCATATCTTTGTAACAACTATTACAACTTTGATCAGTTCTGATTTTTTTTTCAACATTAAAATACGTGAATCATCGTATGCTATGCATAAATGAAATCATATTTTTTTATAATAACGCAGCTGCGGTTACCGGTAATTACACATAAACACCCAATAAACACTTACCCCCGGGTATTATACAGGGTGGTCCTTAATGAACCTACCACCCTTTCAATTTCGTTGGTTGTGGAGAAATCAAAAAACTTGTCGAAGTAACCTCCCCTTATTTTTTTACAAAGAATTCAAAAATTGCAGTTTGAAGCGCCGCGCGTTTTTTCAAATGGAACCCCCCAATTTTTATTGCAGATTCGCATTCTACATCAAATTTCATGAACATTTTACTTCGACAACTTTTTTTTTCCACTGCGCGAAACGGGCGCCAGGAGCGTTCAAAGTTGCTAAAATAATCAAAATTGCGCAAAACATGGATTATGGTAAACCCCAAGTGTGGCACATGACTTTACATTGTTTTTCAGCGCTGATTCACGTGGTGCTATCAGTTTTTAGATTTAGCTCAGTTTTTTCGATTTTATGCCCTTAATCTACGTTTTTTGGTGAAATATTACAGTTTTTCCGAAGTATCAACTTTGGCAGTAGATTTATTTTCCCTCGCCCTTTCGCAACCCGGGCTTGGGACCGGCTAAGGCGGGCTTAAAAATAATCACGTGGTGTTTTTTTATTGGACTTGATGAACCCGAAATAACAGCCAGAAACATGGTCTTTTTTTAAGAAAAAAGTGGCTTGATTCCTGCACCCAGAAGGATACTCTGAGAAATCATGACCTCATTGGGCCACATTTCTTGACCGGTGGTATAGCCTCAACGGGGAGAGATACCTTCAGTTTCTCCAGGAGGTTCTGCCTGACTTGTTGGAGGACGTCCCTCTCGCCACCAGGCAGGCAATGTGGTTCCAACATGATGGTTGTCCTGCCCACAACGCACGGGCTGTTACACGCCATTTGGATGCCCGATTCCGTTCTCGGTGGATTGGCAATCGGAGCCTGATTTCTTGGCCAGCCCGTTCTCCGGACTTGACTCCACTAGATTATTGCTTCCGAGTCTGCGAAGCAGCGGAAGCCTTGTGTTCACTTTCGTGAGCCAAAAAATTTTTGTCTTCAGAAATCAAAATTTCCACTTGCATTTTGCGTTTCAAAGCCTACTGAACAAATTTGGTTCCGTGTCTGTCGGTCTGTGAGTCTGTGAGTCTGTGAGTCTGTGAGTCTGTGAATCTGTGAGTCTGTGAGTCTGTCCGCATTTCCTTGTTACAACCATAACTTCCACGATTTTGAATTGATTCAGCTCAAATTTTGAGGGATGGTGCGGATAAGGTCCCTTGAGGTCCCATACAAATTTCAACATGATTGATCCAGCGGTACGCCCTGCGCATGCGCTAACGTTAAATTCAACAAACACGCATAACTTTCACAATTTTGATTCAATTTCGCTCAAATTTTCAAGGGTTGTTTGGACAAGGCCTAGTGAGTTCCAGTATGAATTTCAGCATGATCGGACCCTCGGTGCGCTCTGCGCATGCGCTGGCGTGAAATAGATTCAATTTCCTTGTTACAGCCGTAGTAACCAAAGATTTCACCCAATTTCAATGTAATTCTCAGGGATTAAGCGGGTAGGGTCCATTGAGGTCCCATATAAATTTCAACATGATAGAGCCAGCGGTTCGCCCTGCGCATGCGCTCTGTCTGTCTGTCTGTCCTTCTATGCACGGCCAAACGGCTCGACGGATATCGACCAAATTTGGCACGAATATCCAGTAGGCTCCCAAGTTGTGCAACGTCGCATTTTTAATTCCCTGACCATAGCGGAACTATGGTCGACCATGGTCAACTTCGTTAATTGAAATGGTAACCCCTATTTTTTATCGCGTATTCGTAATCTACGTGAAATTCTATCTACGATCGACCCTTCGGACTACCCCCGCGGTCGACCATAGCGCATCCATGGGCCCCTCCATGGTCGAATCCCGAATTGCTCAACGGATATCGACCAAATTTGGCACGAATATCCAGTAGGCTCCCAAGTTGTGCAACGTCGCATTTTTAATTCCCTGACCATAGCGGAACTATGGTCGACCATGGTCAACTTCGTTAATTGAAATGGTAACCCCTATTTTTTATCGCGTATTCGTAATCTACGTGAAATTCGATCTACGATCGACCCTTCGGACTACCCCCGCGGTCGACCATAGCGCATCCATGGGCCCCTCCATGGTCGAATCCCGAATTGCTCAACGGATATCGACCAAATTTGGCACGAATATCCAGTAGGCTCCCAAGTTGTGCAACGTCGCATTTTTAATTCCCTGACCATAGCGGAACTATGGTCGACCATGGTCAACTCCTGAATGGCTTGACGGATATCGACCAAATTTGGCACGAGTATCCAGTAGGCTCCCAAGTTGTGCAACGTCGCATTTTTAATTCCCTGGCCATAGCGGAACTATGGTCGACCATGGTCCACTTCGTTAATTGAAATGGTAACCCCTATTTTTTTATCGCGTATTCGTAATCTACGTGAAATTCTATCTACGATCGACCCTTCGGACTACCCCCGCGGTCGACCATAGCGCATCCATGGGCCCCTCCATGGTCGAATCCCGAATTGCTCAACGGATATCGACCAAATTTGGCACCAATATCCGGTAGCCTCCCAAGTTGAACGTAGGCGCATTTTTTAATTCCCTGACCATAGCGGAAATATGGTCGACCATGGTCAACTCCTGAATGGCTTGACGGATTTTGATAAAATTGGGCACAAATACCCGGTAGGGTATGGGATTTTTCCGTCGTTTGTTGGTTCCACGATACTGCGTACAGCTAATCTCGGATAGCGAGCGAAGCGAGCGGTCAGGCTAGTTATGTATAATGGACGTAATGTATTATGGAAGTCATGTTATGTATAATATGTATATTTCATGTAATGTTATGTTATGTAATGTAATGTTATGTAATATGTATATTTAACGTTATGTAATGTTATGTAATGTAATGTTATGTTATTTTGCTTCCGAGTCTGTTCTATTTTATAATGGGTCACTCTGATTGTGACGAGGAAGCTCCTGTGCCATCACCTTGGCAGTGTATTTTTTATGGGGTTACCTGAAGAACAAGGTCTACGAGGCCTCCCTCCCCCCTATCGCAAGTGCTGCCGAATAGCAACAGCGGATCATCGACGCCTGCGAATCGGTATCTCCGGCATCTACGTTCGAGGCAGTCACCACCGAATGGGCTCGTCGAGCTGCCGCCTGTTTGGAGGACGACGGCGGTCCATTTGAACGACTACTGTGAACGATTTATTTTCTTAATTTATTTTCTTTTATTCTTTTTTAAAAAAGAAGTAATTGTTTTTGTCGTATTTTAGCAGAAAAATTATCGAGGAGTGGGATTTATTTTTAAGCCCGCCTTAGCCAGTCCCAAGCCCGGGTTGCGAAAGGGCGAGGGAAAATAAATCTACTGCCAAAGTTGATACTTCGGAAAAACTGTAATATTTCACCAAAAAACGTACCTAGATTAAGGGCATAAAATCGAAAAACTGAGCTAAATCTAAAAACAGACAGCACCACGAGAATCAGCGCTGAAAAACAATGTAAAGTCATGTGTAAAGTCATACTTGGGGTTTACCATAATCCATGTTTTGCGCAATTTTGATGACTTTAGCAACTTTGAACGCTCCTGGCGCCCGTTTCGCGCAGTGGAAAAAAAAGTTGTCGAAGTAAAATGTTCATGAAATTTGATGTAGAATGCGAATCTGCAATAAAAATTGGGGGGTTCCATTTGAAAAAACAAAGTTGGTGCGCGCATGCTCGACGCTTCAAACTGCAATTTTTGAATTCTTTGTAAAAAAATAAGGGGAGGTTACTTCGACAAGTTTTTTGATTTCTCCACAACCAACGAAATTGAAAGGGTGGTACGTTCATTAAGGACCACCCTGTATACACGTTGTTGGTGAGGGGATTATCAGCATGCAAAGCTAGGGACTTAATTCTGTTTACCACACATACAACACATATATCACAGCTTCTTCCCCCCCTTGTTGGGCGTCACCTCCTGGTAAGCCGCAGAACATAATTATGTTGGGTACCTGTATACCTATTATAGAAATATTAAAATTCCTGTAGGGAAGAAAACATATTAGTTTAATATATTAAAATTTCTGTAGGGAAGTAAAACATATTAGTTTAATAAATAAAATTTCTGTAGGGAAGTAAAACATATTAGTTTAATAATTAAAATTTCTGTAGGGAAGTAAAACATATTAGTTTAATATTTTAATTAAAATTAAATATCAAGTAGTATAAAATCAGAACGTAATTAGAACATGTAGGTGGGGCTCACCTTCTTGCTAGGATACAACATCCTGCCAGTATACCTAGCCCAAGTAGCAGGGAAAAACCTGAGGCCCCTGTGTTGGCCAGTGCCCACCAGTGGTGCTGCCTATGCTGCCTCTGGTGCTCAGCCTCAGTCTCCAAATATTTAATTGCCGTTTGCACCCCAATACCAACTGATGGGTCTGGCAGGGTGGCTACCAAATTGACTAGAGAATCGTTGTTAGTGTGGAGAATCAGTCGCTCCTCTGGTGTAGTGAGCAAACCTCCACCCTGGAGTAGTGAGCAAACCTCCACCCTGGAGTAGATCTAAGAGGGTTGGGTGGTGGTGTATTGGCACCAGGTTACCTCTCAGGTTACCACCAGGCGCCAGCTGGAGTCAGTTAGGATAGTCGCCTGTAAACCCTGGAATATCACTCCTTGGTGGCGCTCTCCACCCCTATCCATGCTGCCAGTAAGCGCCGCCTCCACTGGGTACACAAACATTAATGCCACTGGAAGCAGAATCTGGATCATGATCTGTGAAACGAGGGACATCATTAGTTTTAAAAATCACAGAAAAATTCTCTCTGAATTAGGGAATGGTGGTACTTACCTGTTTAGTAACCTTTACATTCTGGCCAGATTTCCTTTCCAGGAAAAAGTTCTAGATTTAATTTGAGGATGTCCATTATGTATCATATTTTGGTGACAGGAAAAAGAGAATAAAATAAAGTGATTAATAATGACATATTGCAGAATGTATAGGTCCTACTGACTGCGCCACCTGCAACGATCCTAGGACTGTCACTGAATTGACTAGGGTGAAAAACACAACACGGGGTTTTGCGGTTTAAGTCAGGGAATCTATATTGTCTGGATCGTTGAACAAGAATGAGGTTCCCATGTCACTTATAATTTTTTGGGTCTCCTATTTTCCGCAATCCTTGCACTCTTTCTCACGATGAAACGGGGGGGGGGGGGGGGGGGGGGGGACCGCGTTCGCCGGTGAACCTCTTTCTCAGGTGAATGGCTGGTTATCACCTCGTATCAACCTCAAGGTGGTGGTGGCTTCTGAGTTCCCAGGGCTCTTCATGTGGGCACAGGTTGTGGCCCATGACACTACCTTACCTAGACATTTCTTTAATTGTCTGGATAAGTTACAAACCGAAAACATGGAAAATGATATCTCAGAAGCTCATGTTACTAACATGTTACTAAAACCATTAGGTTAGGTCATTGAACCTTGCTAAGTGTCACGCGGTTACATATACGCGGGGAGGTTCTATTAACTTTGATTATGCCATTGATGGACGGGTTCTTCAGCGTGCGTCCCTCATGAAGGATTTAGGAGTCCTGTTTGATAATCAGCTAAGCTTCTCCGATCATTTGGATTTTGTTTGTAACAAAGCAATGAGAATGCTGGGGTTCATGAGGAGATGTACCGCAGACTTCAGTGACCTTAGAGCTCTGACACTTCTCTTCACCACTCTGGTTCGGTCGATTCTGGAATACTGCTCGATGGTTTGGTCCCCATTCTATGCTGTGGCTAAGGTGAGGCTGGAGAGGATTCAGAATAGGTTCCTCAGGTTTCTGGCCTTCAAGGCGGGTTTGCCGTGGGACGAAACTGGAATCGAGGATATGAGGAGGACCAGTGGCTTGAGGCTGTTAGAAATTAGGCGTCAGTGGCTTGATGCCACTTTTGTTGCCAAGCTCTTCTGCGGTGCTATCGACAGCCCGGAGTTGTTATCATTGTTTGGCTTGAGAGTCCCTTCGCACGGTACCCGTCACCACCTCCTTTTCTCGTTGCCTCACGCCGCCACCAACTATCTGCTTAATAGCCCCATCACCAGAATGCAGAGGAATATGAATTACTTGGCCTCCCTGTCTGATGATGGACTTAGTAGCTTCCAGCATGGCCTCTACAAAAAGGCATTTAAAACAAATTTTATTAATGTAGGATTCTTTTGTTGTATATGTATTTATAGTTAAATACCAAATTTGTAATTCCCTATTAAGTCCGTCGATAAATTCTGTATCTGTTTTTGCCCGTATAATTGTTTACATTATAAGTTGATATTTTTATCTTATGTATTTTGATAATGGTATCATTTCTGTGAAATTATTAGTGTTCAGTAATATAATATATGTAATTGGGCTCTGCCCGTTTATTTTCTAAATAAATAAATAAATAAAACGCAAAAAGTACCTATTTTTACACACATTTTCACTCATAACACCCCTGGGTATATTCCGATCGGGCTGAAAAGTTTCGGGACACAACCAGGGCCAAATGGAGCATGTGTGCGAAAGAACGATTTTTTTAGACCGAAAATGTAGCCTGTAGACGTGATATGGCGTACTGCGGACGGCGAACGGACATTGCATTTTTTGAATCTACGCACCTTGAAACGGAAAAGAAATGAGCGTGATTGTTTAAATAACGCTTGCATACGAGTCTGCAACGCATTGGGACATTTTCATGTCTTTACCTATTGCTTTTGACATGATTAATATTAAGAGGTAGGTACCTAATTTCAATAAAATAGACGATTCCGGATTAATTATCTTCTACACTCACGATCATTAGTTTGTAAACAAAATATGAGAACAGTAATGCCCATAGCTCCGCTATTCGTATAGTCAATATGTTATGGAGAACATGAAAATGTTCGTTAAATCGAGAGCTTTCCAACGAGTGGTGAACGATTTTTGTGGGTTAAAAAGTGTAGAAAATGAACAAACCTAACAACGGGGTCGTTGTAAGCGGAAATCATTATAAAGGCACTGTAACACAATTTCGTTACGCAATTTCGTGACAGTTTTTTGTGCTATGTGCCAGGGCAAAGACATGAAAATGTCAAAAAAGTTTGAGTGGGTGTTATAAAAATTTTTTGCTGAGCGAATACATAGGTGTATTATTCACAGAATAATAAACCAAAATGTTAGGCTCCAGGAACACGTAGAACAGGATCAGAAGATCGACAGATGGACTGACACAAATCCCAACTTCTTCCTTTATGTCGAGAAAGCAAAATAGGAGTAGAAATGTAGTTTTTGGTTTATTATTTTCAATAATGAACCATTGGAATCGAGCATGAAAAAAAAAAAAATTCTTACCCCCCCTCAAAATTTGATGGTTTACGTTTCAAGGTATGTAGAATCCAAAACTGCAATAAAAATATTTCTGTCTGTCCGCCGTACGCCGTACGCCGTACGGGCCACTTTTCATAGTTACCATGAAAGAAAATTGATGAAATTCGGGTTATAGGTTCCGTTCGGCGTCTAGTTGGTCCTCGAAGCTCGACGTTACTGTGAGTCATCTCTAACTCTAAGGGGTTCAAAATAGGGGTTGAAAATTTCAAAACGCCTATACCATTTTTTTACGTGAATATTTTTACGGTTTTAAATAGTTCTTGAACTTGCGAGTTTTTTAAGACCATCCGGAGCGTCGTACGTCCAGCCGTTCGTTCACAGCAAGGCCCCGAAGTTTGCACCGACAGGCATTTTCGACTCCAGTGTGAATGAAATTGTATACAATTCAAACCAAATCTCGTAACCAGAGACGCGCCCACAATAGGAAATTTGGCGGAGATGAAATCATTGCTAGGGATCACCTGATTATATTGGCGGAGTATGAAGTCGAGTTGGTTGTTCTGTGATATTATTTTATTTGAAAAATGATGGCACTTTTGGAGTTTGTTGGTAGGTAGTGAAACTTGAACAAACGTTGAAGTATTATTGATGGGTAAATTATTACTACGGTAAATCATTACTCAACGGTAAATTATTACACAACGGTTCATTATACCATCTACGTAGAAGGGGCTGGAGTTTGTTGGTAGGTACTTTCGCAACTTTTTTCACTCCTCATCAACAATTTCTTTTCAGAACTTCATTATATGTGTTTCTTTTTGTTAGGTACTGTTTGTCATCGCCAGAATTATTTTAGCAACATTTAACTCGTGATTTAGGTAGGTACCTAGTAACGTGTACGGGGTTAGGTACTAACCTACGGAGGGTCTGCGATCTACATTAAATGTATAGAATAGTACATGTCATAAATTATATAGACGGGTTATCTATACATAGAGCTGTGATCTGTAACGGAAGGGTATTCTATACAAAATAATAAACCGTTGTGCAGGGATTTGCAGCGTTTTTTTTAAAGTAAAGGTATACATGTGGAAATGATGGTTCACACACCTGAGCCGATGGCCATCGTTGCGGTTCCTGAGGAAGTTTTCGGGGTCAGAATTTATTAGCGAGAAGGCTGTTAGGTCGAGCCCAGGTCCAGGGTAAAACTCCCATGGCGCCTCAGATATTATGCCAGCCCCTCGCTACATGCAGAAAGCCCTTTTAGAGGTTGAAAGGTCTCTACGTGCCCTTATGAGCTTTCTCCAGACTTCCCAGGTTGGAAACCATGTCGTTTCTCTCTTGCCGTAACTCCCAAGAACATGTGCGTTGATCCTTGTTCTCTTGGAAGTTGTCCGCCGGTGGGGTTGAGAGGTTAATCTAGCGAGGTAGGCGTTTGTGTTTCTACAGAGTTTAGAGGGCGATGCAATTAGAATACCCTACACGAGTGTGTATGGTCCTGCAGTAGGTGTATACGCCTCTTAGACTATTATATAGAACCTATGTTCTACAAGCCTCGAGTTTACACCAGATATTTCCAATTTCCAATTTTAGTGTTTTAGTGTTTAGTGTTTTGTGAGAATATACCTACCTAGTTAATAAAGTAGGTACCTAGCACAGTGCCTCCCTACCGATTTCCAAACTGGTAATTCTTCCATTCATTTATCTAGGTAGGTACCTACCTAATAAGTGCTGTGTTCCAGTTCCATTTTTGTTTTGCTTCAGGCTATCTGATTGCCTCCAACAATTTTACCTATTATTGATTATTATCATTATTATTTTCAATAATAACCTTTGAAAAAAAAATCCCCCCCCCCCCCCCCTCAACATCTGATGGTTTCCTTTTCAAGGTATGTAGAATCCGAAAATGGAATTAAAAAATTTCTGTCCGTATGCCGTACTTCGCACTTTTCTTAGTTACCATAAACCAAAATTAGTGAAACCTGGTTTGTAGGTCCCGTTTGGGGTCTAGTTGGTCCGCGAAGCTCTGCGTTACTGTAAGTCATCAACGTCATCAATAGTGGTTGACATTTTCAGAACGCCGTAGCTAGAAAACTTTCAGTGGAAAGGTACGATCTTTTTTTACGTTTTTAAATTGACCTTGAACTAAAGCGTTTTTTGAGACCATCTGGACTATTAATTGCACGTCCAACCCTTCGTTCGCACCGAAAACCTTCGTCAACATGATCGTGAATCAAACGGTATAAATCTGGCCCAGATATCATCGCTAGGGAACACCTGATTATAATCACGGATGGCTGTGTGAAGTCGAGTTGATTGTTCTGTGATATTATTCCATTTGAAAAATGATGGCTATTTTGGATTTTGTTGGTAGGTACTCTTGCAACTTGAACAAAGGTTATGCGTCATGAATAACAATAAATAATTAATTATTGAATCCCGCGTATTTTCATGAAATATAATTCCCGGGCTGGATCCAGTTCTCGATTTAGGGCTTTCTTGGGGGGGAGCTCGAGGGTAGGTATTGGAGAAAACTGATCTTCGCATAAGGGGCATCTATAAGGGTAAATAATTACAAATCAGTTTATTATTTACCTTATGCTTCATGAATAACAACAATAATGATATTAATGATTGAATTATTGAATCCCGCTCATTTTTATCGAACTGTAATTCCCAGGCCGGCTCCAATATCGATTTAGGGCTTTGGAGTTAGGTTTAGGGAGTTGGAGGGTAGGTATTGACCGCAGAAAACATCAGTTTTTTGCGTAAATCACTACGCAGAAGGGGTATCTATACAGGTAAGTTATTACACAGCGGTTTATAATTGTACCTTACGCTTCATGAATAACAGCAATTAATTAATTATTGAATCCCTCGCATTTTCATGAAACTATAATTCCCGGGCCGGTTCCCGTACGCGATTTAGGGCTTTACTGGGGGGAGCCCGAGGTAAGTATCGGCCTCAGAAAACAGCGATCTACGCAGAAGGGGAATATATACAGGTAAATAATAAACCGTTATATAATAATTTGCACCGTTTTTTAATGACACTTGAGACCCCCAAACCCACAGGTCTAACTGAAAGCGTAAAATAAACGAATACCTATAGTACGACGTCAAAAATAAGCGTCAAATAAACAAAGATATAACCTGAAAACTCGTATGATCGAATGATTCCGCATTCGGATTATCGACGGTCACGCTCATAGTGGTATGAAGCGTTGTAATTTTCATTCGGGTCGAAAAAATCATTCGAACTATGAATTATTTACAATAATTTACCTTCCACTGCAATGCTCGTTGAGAATCTTCTGAACTAATACACATTTCCTTGGAACGCCTCTTCAACGTTGATATTATCATCCCACTCCCTCAAAACCGATTACTTTGAGGCCCAACTGTATCGGAATTCATCAATGATTCGAAATATTCAGCTTGACAAAAATATCGCTTGATTTCTCTTCGATAAGAATAGTCAATCGAATACCTGAAATCTCGGATTCGAATACATGGAATGGATTCTGTAATCGAATACCGCATTCGAATTTTCCTCCGAATCGCCCATCACTATCACGATCAGCCAGAGGTACACGTCCTTCTACCTTTGAATTTGGAAATGCCCTAGAATCCTCAGCATTTTGTAAAGGTACCTCCCTTTACCTCAGGTACCTACCTAATTATCGGCCCCATTCTCTAAAACATGTTCGAAATGGGTGTTTCACGAACGTGACCTATAATTATTTAACACCCATTAATCAGACTGGATCGAGTTTATCTACAGGAGTCTCCAACAGCACTCCAAGAAACAACTGAAGTTTGTAACTTTCGTAAAATTATTGATGAAACTACAATGTAGGTAGTTCAGCACAATATAAACACTAGTACCTAAGTGTGGGTTTGCGGGAGGGATGGAGTTCCTATGGGACTGAAAGGGCTGAAGTTGGAAACGGGAGCTGAGTATTGATCACATGTCGAATTGAATTTGCTCCCAGTAGCCGTAAAGCTGGCCGGAGACCAAGATGATAAAATGTAAATTCGATAAAATTATATACCTGTCCAGTATTCACAGGGTGCCCTCCTCCCACCTAATTTTTGTTGGCAGGGGGTTTTTAAGAGGTAAAAAACGGAACTATCCTGTTTTTGATGTGGATTCAAAATTTGAAAACTGAAATTATTATAAATTATTATCTTGTCCCAGACGATGACCCGATGATCCTCTGAAAGAATCTTTGAATTCTTTCTTATTCCTGAGTTAGGTATTCTAAAATTACAAGGCGTGACAAACGGGCGAAGTTTCGATTTTGAATATACACGTAGGTACCTATGCTGCTCCAGGGCAGTGAAAAAACCAACCGCTAATAAGTAGACAAATGAAATAGGTATCTTTTTCCCTCCAGAAACTAGAGATCAAACCATGAAAAATCGCTCAAAATTGACCGTACCTAGAATGAAGATTATGTTCTATGCACTTTTCGAAGTTTGAGAAATTTAACAAAAACGCCTCATCTGTCATTCCAGCTCCAAAATCTCAAGAGAACAGCAACTCTAATTGAACTTCTTAGTAAATAGTTACCTATTTCTTGATGAGTAGGCGGTAGAACATTTAGCCGGAAGCCAGCCTACCTAATAGGCATGGCTATTCAGAAAAATAACACCGGGGGATTTGAGGAAATCGACCGAAGGCGATGTTATGGTCCGGGATTGCGCATGCGCAGTTGGCTCTCCGAGCTTTATGGATCGTTCTCCAACAACAATCAAGCTCACCCCCCTTGTTTGTACCAACCAAGGTTATCCATTTTAATGGAGTCCATAGGGTTTGCAGTATTATATATTATAGGTACCTACAAAATAATTGTAATGCCATTTTTATTCACGAGAAATAGATTATCCAATTCGCGTTTGCGCATGCGCAGAGGCCGTACCAATCACCCGATCTTTCTGAAATTCATTGGGGGCCATGTGGCCGCAACCCGCAAGATTCCTGAATTTTTCAGAAAAATAGGATTCGAATTGAGGAAGTTAATGCATGTGGCAAGGATTTGCGGACAGAGACGGACAGACAGACCCTGAACCAAATTTGTACAAGTTACGAAAGTACTTACATACATATCAACAAAATCCAAACCGTGCGATTCAGACTCATGTTGACGAAGCTTTTCGGTTGAAACTTCGGTGCTCTGTAAATGAACGTTCCGACGTACAATGCTCCATATGGTCTCAAAAAATCCTTCGGAATACATTTAAAAACGTTCTAAACACTATGGTGTTTATGGTGAATAGAAGGGTATGCCTTTATACTGAACGTTTTCGTGCTACGGTGTTCTGGAAATTTCAACACCCCTCTGACACTATCGCTGAGCTACGCGGACTATCTAGGCCCCAAAAAATGGGAGCTGCAAACCACTAACCAAATTTAATTAATATTGGTTCATCTTAACTAAGGAAAGAGCCCGAGTACAGCGGACGGACAGAAATTTTTTGGTGCCGGTTCAGTGTTTACCCCACAGTCCTTTTTCTGATTCGACAGGGTACTCGCCCCACACAGCAAAAAATAAGTAAAAATTATAAAATCGCTAAAGTGCCTAAGTTGACTCTGGTTTTCATGATGGAAGTACATACTCACGACACAATATGTTATAGGTACCATCTGTAACATTTGCTTTCACTCTTCAGCCATGACTAGGAATTTTCACGACAAATAGCAGGGCAAGTTCTATAATTTCAAACAATTATTTCAATCGTAAGTAACGTTACTTTATTGTTCAGATATGACGTGCAGTGAGAAAACCGGTTTCCTCTTCTAACTGCATAGTTTGTTATCGACTGTCCTTCGAGCTTGCAATTAGGAACCATCACAAGTCTCAACCTTTTCTGTCAACAACATGTTTGTTGTGAGGCTATGCGGAAGACACAGTGGTGCAATCCCGAAAAGCGGCAAAAAACTATCTTCCAATTATTTGAATGAAACTTCGTACACTCATGTTTTTTGGGGGCGTAGAATCCAAATCCAAACTCAGTTATGTCCAAATCCAAACTCAGTTATGTTTTAAACATAGGTAACTGTTTAAAAATAGGGGTCAAATTGTGGTTTTAAGGGTAAAAAAATTGCCAAAATCGCAAAACATTGATAATAAGGTAGAGGTAACGCAGTTTATATTATCAAAATTTTGACTTTTGGAAAGCAGTTTTTGCCGCGTCGGCATCACTGTGGGGCGCCTGGACGCTGTGGGGCCCGCGTATTAACTGAACCGGCACCGTTGTTTTAATTATTGTATTTTTTGATTCTACATCCATGAAACGCACACCATCAAATTTTGAGGGGGTTAAATAATTTTTACGTGCTCGATTCCAAACGCATTATTGAAAATAATAGACCATAATAATTGTCATCAATAAAAGTGGGTCAAATTCGGGTTTTAGTGGTTCGGAAGTCGAACTTTGAAAATTCGCTCATATGGTCATGCAGCATGACTGGGACTTCAGCAATAACATTTCAAGGTCAGCTGTGAGGAGGAATGCGTAGGAGAGAAACGGATGTGGTGGGGGGGGGCGTTGTTTTGGTGCCTTTCAAAGGGGAAGTGTTGGTGAGCGGAGGGGAGTGGCTCGTCGGTGAGTTGATGGAGGGGAGGGGAGGTCACTAGCGGCGGGTCGTCAACAGAGCGGAAGCGGAAGGGGCGCAGGGAGGCGACGTTGCCGGGTCTGCCCTCGGCCCCATCTGGCAACACCGCCGCAGCTCGGTGGGTCTTCCCCCTCCCGTTGTGCCCTATCGCCATCTCCGTCACTACAATTTCCTCTCTATGTCGCCCCCTCTCCATCACAGCCCTCAGCGGACTAGCTTACCCAACGTTGCCGTTCTGTGGGCCTTTCGTGACTACTTTCCCCGTCCACAGCAGAATTCCCTTTCAATTCAAAAAAGAGATGGCCACACAATAACTTCCATGCTCTTATTAATGGTATCGATACATCGAAATCCGTAAACTTGCAGAGAAATCTCACTTTCAACCACTTTGACACCACACGAACGTTATTTAGCCCGTAAATGTAGAAAATGTTGAACCCATTGACATATTTTTGCTGCCACATCAAATCTGGCTATTGATTTTGAAGAACCTAGCTCAAAATCAGTAGGCATGATCTTGATATCCTAACGGACATTTTGGTACCAACCGCGCCGATTTTCGTCCATTTCTATGCGGCAGTTATCTCTGAAAATCGAAGTATTACAAAACCCGTCCTAACTCCCTTATTTTTCCACCTAGAAAGCTCGTTCTCTTCTCAAATTGAAGAGTTCAATTAGCTGAACAAAACCCTAAAAGAAAAATTTGAAAAATACCGAATTTTGAGGAAGTTGCGACCATTTGAAAGTCCAACATGTACGGAGCTACATCAAGTAGAAAACCGTCTAGAAACTCGTTTTGAGCACTTCTGAACACCTCTCTCGAACACGTTTTGGCGGTATCACCATTCCATTCCTACATATATATTATAATAGGAACATGGAAGTAAAACGTTATGGTTTGCCACCGAATTAGGTAGGTATTTAAATTGCTAGTCTTTCCCGCGTCAAATAGTAATTTTTTATCTCTTTCCATTGTCCTCACAACTCCGACTGATCGTGAGTTTTTTAGTCAGGTACACATTCATTATGTGTTCAGTGGTTTTAATGGTATACCTAAACCCAAAATAATTTATAAGGGATCTCGTAGGTGATGATGATGAATTCGGTTTCTGCTGAACTATCGTTGAAAATGCTCAAGTAGGTACCAGTAGGTACCTAATCCCTACATTTGGTGGGCAGGTAGGTAGGTACACAGTAGCAAAGTAAATTGAAATTAAATACAAGATAAGTAGGTACATCTATTTATTAATTTGGCCAAATTGTATTAAAAGGCCAGGGATTAAAAGGAAACAGGATTGCCAAACGAGTTTAGTTGAAATGAACTTGAAAATTACTAGGATACTTCATTTTTGATCCCCATACCAACTTTATACTTTATAAGTGCCGAATGATCGACGGCAAAATGATTTTGTTCTGGGCCACGGCAGGAGAAATACCAGCTCAGATCTTCCAAGTCTATGGGCAGAAAGTAGAACACTTGCGAGAGTGATTGGGTTGCATTTGTGTGCTAAACTTCATTTTCGTCCTTGTTTCCTCGGGTCTGTTATAGTTTGAGAGGTACCTGTAAGCAGGTATACATAATATGCTATGGAAAGTGTAAAATTCATGATTGCAGTCACTTTCCTCCAAAACGGATTTGAACGAAGATAGTTTTCCGAAGAACCTCATTCCAAAATTTGCGATGGGTAAATTTGCTCTAGTTAATGGCGAAAACGTCATAAGTCTAGTAGAAATGATTCAGTGCTCATTATTGAATCCATAAAGTCGTTTTGGGCGACGGATTCTTCCCTCTGGAAGTTAGGCATGTTGGTTTAGGGCAGTTCTAAAACCGAATGCTTGGTTTGTTGAGTTTGTTGCAACAGGCGGTCTAAGTATAAGCATTTTTTAATCAAAAATGTCCATCGTATTTTATAATAGAAAATCTAATCATGTCCATAATTACGCTACAACGTTTATGGTTCGGAAAGCCTTTGGAACGCGAGACAGATTCTTTTCCCCTCCGATAGCCATGAAATAAAACCTACTGTGAGGGCAACCCGTCCTCGTAGAAAGCTTTTTCAGAGCGAGAGCACCTGCATGCGGGCCTTATCTGCTCACGTCTCTCCTCCCATCACGTTTTATTCCATCCACCTACATAATATTTTTTCTTTCTCGTTTCATTATTCAGGATAACGCGACGGCTCATGACGCATCCCTTTAGCGACTAGGCGTTCTTCTGATCGATGTTGAAACGTCCTGTTTTTCAAGGATGTCCAGCGAAAATGCCTCTCATCCTCGCCATGGGCAGTGTCCTGCACTTATTGAAGATAATCCGTTGTATGACGGTTTAATGGGTTGCTTTATTTTACACGAATCTAAACCCCCAAATCTCAACCAATCGCCAAAGAAAATGTAGTCGTACCTAGGCGAAATATTCTGAATTCACCCTCAAATTTGAAAGTTGACTGCCCATCCTCAGTGTTGAAAGTTCGCTCAGTTCATACCTACTGCATGGCAGGAATTCTACTACTAAAACTGAATTCTACTGAACCGGCTGAACTGATTCGGCTGATTTCTACTAAAACTGAAATCTCCTCTTTGAAATTAATAATAATAATATTGAATCACGCTGACGAAGCCATTTAACTTAAACCACCTTCATATTCCTTGTAAAAAATAAATGTGCCAACAAAACTGTCTAAATTTTGAAAACTTGTTAGATTGGAATGTTTGACCAGTCCAGTCTCAAAATAAATTTGTCATTATTCCATTGGTAATTCATGACCCACATATTTTACTTAGTATATAGGTATTAGGTGAGATTCATAAGAAACCAGAAGATGGATCATGACAAGTAATACTTTATACCAGGATATTTATTTCAGCTTTTGAAAGAAGCAAGATAAGATATCAACGTAGGTACATGATAGAAATTACCATACCTTCCGGATGATAGAAATGTAAATATTTCTATTAACAGCTCTGCTAACTAGTTGACATATCCAGCTACTCGTAATTATCTACGGTTTTTAACTTAATAGGAAAATTGTACGTATAAGGACAAATCGAATATAGCACTTAAAGGGGGAAAAAATAGAAAAATAACGATGCCTAAGTTTAAAACACTAAATTTAACAAAACAAATTATTAGTGCGACTACTTTCGTGTGTCTATTTGAATATCCACACTAATTATTTTCTCAATTGCAAGCAAATTCTTTGATTCGGCTCCTAATGGCGGAAGGAGACGTCTTGCAGTTCGGGATCTACAGTCCGATATTATATACATAATTACATAATATGGCAGTTTTCATGGGTTGCAAGTTCTCCTTTTTGGCCATGCTTTATCAACAACGGAATTACCTAACACTTATTGGCCGCATAGTGAGGTGTTATGTCCGAAAGCAGCCAGAAAACGGGCGTGAAATTTGAATTTCTGAGTTCCCACTAGAAATGATGCATGAGGTAAATTGCCGAGTAGTTCAACTCAATTCCCGCTTAGAACGCTAAGGCATAACCATGTATGGAACCGCAATAAATGGATGGATGGAACCCCAAATTTATAAACAAATTTAAAAAACAAGTTCTCAAAATCAAACTGAAATTTTTCCAGTTCAAAATACTTATATTTAAAAAACATTGACTAAAACTTCTCATTACTGTAGTATCACACGTCATAATCCGAAACTATGCTTCGTAGTAGATTGTTCGACTATCGCGGATAATTTTGAGGTACACGAAATGTTTCTCGTTATTACTTGGTGTCGTTTTTTTACACCTCATACCCTGCATATCCTTCTCTACATAATAGGTGTTTCCTCAGCGTCATCAGAAATAGATGACTCTGGCGAAAGGGCACCTCGGTGTTTCTGTTTAGTGTCGTAATTGGGTGATTCTCGCAACGAACCCCGCGAACTTCCCGTCTCGAACTCCGAGCTTGGAGAAACTGGTCGTGGATCGCTGTACATCGCCTGAGGCGGAGGAACTGCAGGATACTGGGTGTTCATCCAGGGGTTATAATGAACCCCGGGTAAATGTACGTCTGAAGAATGAACTGGTTGATCAGAGTGGTCAAAAAATGCACGCAAATTCGCCATTGTGTTCATTCGGAACTCAAATTTTTGCGAGTCATTTAGTTTTCTCACAGATGACAGCAATGATTTAAAGAAAAATAAGTCCTCATCTTCTTCCACGTCGGCATTTCGGCTCGTGTAGAATTTTTCTCGGCCTGCTTTCCGTTTTCGCCCTTGGCATTCCCGAGGCACTTGTAGAGAATGAACCCTGGAAATTTTCGCTTGACTGTTATTCAGGAATGTATCAAATTGAGCGTCAACATTAGCCATATCTCGGTCAATTTGCCGTTTACTTCTGCGATTTTCAGAAGGCACTGGTGGTGGACATTGATCAGTGAAATTATTCGCTCCCTCAACTTTGATGTCGATGTTTTGTTCAATACCATCCGTTTGATTATTTTCCAATGTGCCCCAACCGTCTTCACTTTGTTTAATATGAAGGATTTGATCCAAAAACTTCAACAGTCTACCATATACATAGGGATGAGCTCGTTTAGCAGCTTTCCCACTCCTTAGATTTTCTTGTTGTTTCTTCTTTGCTTTCACATACCCATCTCGCACTGTCCGCCACTTAGTAATGAGTTCTTTTTCTGTAACAGAAATGTATTTAACTCGATGAACGTTGATAATTATTTTTTATTCTGATATATTATTTCTAATAACGGTCCTTTGTAACCTACCGCAAAAAATGTAGGTAGGTAATCATTTTTTAAATGATTTCCTAGGTAGGTTGGTAAGGTTTGGTTGGTTAGACGGAGTGGACCTCCAAGTATGAGACGACCTCTACATTATAAATTTTTAGAAATAAATAAATTAACTCCTTTAAATGTGATGTTAGATTGATGTTGGTCTTACGAAGTTGTTGGTTATATTTCTACATTCCGACTATTTCTAACGAGGTAGTAAAATGCACACATAGGTGTCAGTACATGGGTCAATTTCTTTACCCACATAATATCAGTTTAAGTAGGTACCTACCACATTTTTAAATGATCACATGAGATGGTACCCAAGTACTTCCATGGGTTTCGAATAATGATTTGTCGAAGTGGTGAATTGGTTGGCCGGTACCGAACCAGAACTTTTGGGTTTACCTTACAAATCTTCACTTGTTTTTTAAAGGATAAACAACACTGGATGCTGATGAGCAGGTGTGTAAACAATATCAATGAGGACAGTCGCTAATTTTGAACAGCTAGTTTAAAAATAGTAACGGAACATTTTATTAACAAATTTTCACGGCCAAAATGGAAAGAAAACTTCATGTGGCGACTGACGAAGTCTAAAATGGTTATGAATGTACTTAGGTACCCAATATTATAAACAGGGACCTACGAGAGAACTAGAAGTAAATGGACACACAGTGCTCGGTACGTAAGAAAATAATAAGCTAGGTCCTATTTCCCCCAACAGTTAAAAATCAAACTCTTTATTTCGATAGATGATACATTACATGCCTACTCAAAACTTAAGTATGTTTGGTTAAAACATTTAGAAATTCTTCCAGACAGGTTCAAAGTTAAATTAATTTACATCCAACTACTACTCGCATTTGTAGTAGAGGTACCTACTATATTGTCCTGTACTAGGCAGGTGAGGCTGACTGATGAATGTAGGTATCGACACTAATTTGGACGCTTAGCTACACTAATTTGGTACTTCACCTTACCCTGCGTTTTATAGTTCGCAAAAACAACAATAATCGCGAATCCCACGAAAATTTACTTAGGTACACCACGTAATATTAGGAGTGTAAGATGACTGTATGAATCAGCGACAAGATGAGAAGCGAAAGTGATTTATTTCAGATTAATTATGGGGAAATGCCTACCAGGATGTTTATAAAAGCACTTTTACCCCTAGATAAATTTTTATAAATCCCCCCCCCCCCATATATAGCATTTACAATTTTATTTCAACCCTTTAAAATTGTATTTGAACTATTTACAGTTTTATTTAAACCTTTTACAAATTTAGTTCAACGTTTTGCAAATGTTTTTAAACTTTTTATAATTGTTTTTAAACGAGGGTGTCCTTCTGATCATTGACAATGGTCAAATTCACCGATCGACCGCAGATGGCGATCGTTGCCGCTTTTATGGCTTCATCGCAAATGGCCCGCAAGTTTTGGCCACCATATTCACCAATGTTCAACCCTGTTGAGAAGGCTTTTTCTAAAATCAAAACTATAGCAACAGAGATTATAAGCTGCCGAGGAGAGCATTCCTTTTTGGAAGTGATTCAAACAAGGTTGTCTTCAATCACACCCCAAGATTGCGCCAATTATGTTATCAACATGTTTTTGATATTGCTTGATGCAGGTACTGGGCATTCACTTCATTAAATTCGTGTTGTCTGAATGTACCAACAGTTACTGTTCGCCTTGTACCACAGAATAGTTTTCCGCCAAAAGTAACGAAAGGGTACATTTGCGAAAGGTTTAAAAACATTTGCAAAGAGGTTGAATTTAGGGATATATTTAACTGCACGGCAAAAAAAGGTATTTTCCCTTCTGCGAATCTCCATCTAAAAAGATTATCTTCACTTCAGAAAAAGTAAAACTCCCAGCATAAAGTAAACGTCAATATTGACTCCAATCACGGCTAAATAGGTGATCAATACCAGCGTATTATTCAATCACACATCAGAAAAGGGGTTGGCACAGCAAAAAAGGGGTTTTGCACAGCTATTTGATGTGGAGTTGGACATTTCTACTGTGAGAATCCTTCTTCTGCCGTTATAATCAATTTCTGGAAGGGCAATAACAAATTTGAACGTTGAATCACCTTATTAGACGGGCGTCTCCCAAATTAGCCGTGCGACTCCCAACTTAGCCGTGCGATTCCTTTTTTTGATGTGCGAAGTATTTTTTGGACGTGTGTTTGATTTAAAAGCTGTTATGCCCGCCTTTTATGTAGGGAGTAACCTCTATTTTGCCGGGCCGATAAATCACACCCTTAAATTTATACGGGTGTAACGTTGAAATAAAATTGTAACTTTTAAATAAAACAGTAAATGGTTCAAATAAAATTGTAAAGGGTTGAAATAAATTTGTAAATGCTAGGAATTCCGTCATATTTTATAAATATTATGGATAGAATGACTGAAAGTGAACTTTATTGATTGTTCTTACCGATGATGAGTTGGTCTGCTTTGGCCATCTCCTCAAAACCTTCCATCACCTCGCAGCAAACCCGAGTCCACCCATCTCTTTTCGTGCATCGACCTTTATACAGCTCACTCCTGGAATCCCACAGTTCGGGTTGCCTCTCCACCGCCTGTATCAGGGATTCTACGGAAAAATCCATCTTGTAAGTAGGTGTAGAACTTCCCTATGGAAATCGCGTCCGTTGAAAATGGCGTCCGGACGACATCTGCCGCCGAACGGCAGAATAACGAACCTTCGCAGCGGACGGGTCCACTTCCCAAAGTGGGGGAGCACGGAACAGGCCGTCCGTGAGTTTTCCCCGATAATCACGTACGCGTTTGTGCGGCAGCTGGCGGGTAGTGGTGAACAGGGTTGCTAGATTTCATAGGGGGAAAAGTTTCTGAATTAAATCACTCGCGAAGTAGGTAAAAGTAGGGAAAAGTTCCCTTGAACTTGATACAATTACGGCACAAGGTTAATGTTAATAGTACCTAATGTTACTTATCGTCCCCTTATAATAAGAACCTCTCATCTCATCTCCGCTTGGACCCCAGAATAATAACCTCTCATCTCAACTGGCCAGGAGAAGGAAAAAACTGCGCAGTTGCTTCTAGTTTTATGTGCGCAGTTTTTCCGAGTATATATGTATCTATGGGGACGCCTGGAGATAAGAGAGTTTGGCAATGTTTTCCATGCTAGGGTGTGGAAAATAAGTTGGAGGATCCGAATATACAAAAATTAAAAATTCTGAGAAATTGGCACTTGAGAGGTTATCATTCTGAGGTCCAAGCGGAGATGAGAGGTTCTCATAATAGGTTTGTTCGCGGTGGCCATCTGACTGTCTTCAAACCGTCAGATCCATCATTTGGCGTTCGCGGTGGTCTTGCGGACTGGTATCGGACTGTATAGCATCCATAGGATGCTGTTCGCGGTGTTTTTCTGGCGGTTCGAAGACAGTTCCAAGACCGTCAGATCAGTCCGCGGATTTTCCGATGTACTCCTTTCTGACTGCTCGCCCCCCACTACCGCTCGCCCGCTTAAGCCAATCAAATCATTTCTCATCGCACCGTTGTTCGTCGTTGTTACTCGTTCTAATAACCCTATCCACTTCTCTCACTTGCGTTTTCGTACTTCTCGCTCGCCATGAGGGGTCGGTTGAATATCCCAAATGAAAAACTTAGTGCCACTTACCAACCTAATTTTACGATTACGGTGGGTGTCCCAAGAACTGGCCTAGCAATTGTTGGTTTTGCCAATTTTGGCCCACTCGAATTAGACTCCTAATTTGGACAAATTATCTTCGATTGTTGAAATTGTATTTTTAAGGCTGAATTCACAGTTTATGCTACCTTTTTTTTGTAGACGTTTCCGGTGATTTCAGCCGTTTTATCATATTATTGACCCTTGAGGAAGCCGAATAGGTACATAGCTATATTAACAAAAAATGAGCACATGAAGAATGTGTAGTCAGTTATCAGCAAAATTAGTTAGGTACCTAACAACGAACTTCAAACTTTCGATTAGGTATTTCTTCAGTCACCAATTACTCCACAAAAGTACACTGGTATCACCGAATTTGATAAACATCCCATTAGGTCATTAGTTAGGAAGAAAACTACAGAGATTTCGATTTATTTTTATTAAAAATACTTCGACTAAGTACAAGTTGAGATAAAGGAATGCATAACATTGGTAAGAGATGAATACTCGAAGCAAAACGCAGGAACTATATTACAACTAGGAACATACATAAGATAGTCTACGCATTCATCAGAAGCATAGGAATAATCGTAATATAAGACTTGAGTGAGTTGAAGAATTAAAAAAGTAATAAATTAGCCGAAATCAACGGTGACGAACGTTAGTATTATTGTTATAAAAAGAAGAAATAAATTAGCAGAGATCAATGATGATGATGACATATGAACTTCTCACACATGCACGAGTCACAGCCTTTCAATAAACTTTGTATAACAAACGTCAGAAAGCAGAAAAAATCGACGACGACACGACACATCAGGAAGGTTAGAAATGTTCAGGTTGCACAGCGGTTGCAGTCAGATTTCCTTCCCAAGCGTTCGCGGTGTACCCAGTCCATTGTGAGTTTGAAAGTTGGTATTGGTGGCGCATGCGTGTTGGCACGATAAGAAAAGTGGCTTCAGACGGTTCCCTGACCGTCAGAAAAACACACCGCGAACGAAGCTTATAAGGCGACGTTATGTATGTATAATAGGTTCATGCCATAATGAAGTAGGTGCAGTAATATACAACACAATAATATTTTTAAATACCTACCTGTCAGTAGGTAGGCAGGTAAATTGAAAAAATTTACATTCTGAAATTTGAACTGTATACTTCTTAGCTATTTTATTCACTAGGTAGGTAGATACCTACCTAACTATCTATTTTTTGGTCTATTATTTTGAATAATGAACCATTGGAATCGAGCATGAAAACAACATTTTAACCTCCCCCTCAAAATTTGATGGTTTACGTTTCAAGGTATGTAGAATCCGAAAATGCAATAAAAATATTTCTGTCTGTCCGCCGTCCGCCGTACTGGCCTTTTCTTAGTTACCATGAATAAAAATTGATGAAATTCCGGTTATAGGTTCCGTTCGGGGTCTAGTTGGTCCTCGAAGCTCGGCGTTACTGTCAGTCATCCCTAAGGGGTTCAAAATAGGGGTTGAAATTTTCAGAACGCCGTATCTCGAAAACTTTCGATAGAAGGGTATGGTTTTTTAACGTTATTAAATTTGTCTTGAGCTAAACAATTTCTAGAGACCGCCCGGAGCATTGTACGACCAGCCGTTCGCGTGCACCAAAAAGCTTCAACACGATCGTGAATCAAACGGTATAAATCCGGCCGGGATATCATCACAAGGGAGTACCTGATTATAATCAAGGATGGCTGTATGAAGTCGAGTTGGTTGTTCTGTGATATTATTTAACTTGATAAGTGATGGACTATTGGATTTTGTTGGTAGGTACTTGTGAAACTTGAACAAACGTTGAAATATTGTTGATGGGTGAATTATTACACAATGGTAAATTATTACACAACGGCAAATTATTACACAACAGTAAATTATTACATAACGGTAAATTATTACACAACGGCAAATTATTACACAACGGTTCATCTACCCAGAAGGGGCTGGATTCTGTTGATCGGTACTTTTGCAACTTGAACAACCGTTGAATTATTATTAATGGGCAAGTTATTACACAACGGTTCATTATAGATATTGACTACAGAAAACGGTGATCTACGCAGAAGGAGCTTCTATTCCACTCCACATCAACAATTTTCCTTCAGAACATCATTATTTGCGTTTCTTTTTGCCGTTTTAGTTACTGTTTGTCATCGGCTGTATTATTTTAGCAACATTTAACTCGTGATTTAGGTAGGTACCTAGTTATGAGTACGGGGTTAGGTACTAACCTACGGAGGGTCTGCGATTCACATAATAAGAGTAGTACCTACATATTATATTATATCGACGGGTTATCTATACAGAGAGCTGTGATCTGTTACAGAAGGGTATTCTGTACAACATAATGAGCCGTTGTGCAGGGATTTGCAGCGTTGAATTGGCGCACTGACAGTTTTTCTAAGAATGATACTAATTCAGGTCCATTTGGCTGAAAAATACTCAAGTTTTTTATTGTTGGCGAGTTGCTTGTAAATGACGATGCGACGCGATCTGGACTCGGGTCTATCACACCCAGGGTTGCCAGTCGTACTTTTTTCAAAGTACTGTATCTATACTTTATTTTTGGATACTGTACTCTATACTTTAAAAATCTCAAAAGTACGGGACCATCTACGATATAACCTGCGTGTACCCTCAAAATATCAGCTCTAAGACTATTTTTCGCGTAGTTCGAAGCGTTACAAGGAAACGGTCAACATTTCTTGTTCGCGCATGCGCAGACGAAAGTTACAGTACGATTCCAATTAAATTCATATGGAACTATCAAAGTATTATTCCTGATCGACCCTCCAAATCTGAACTCATTTTCAACGATATTTAAGGTAGTTATAGGCGTTTCAAGTATTTCACGTTTGCGCATGCGCAGACGAAAGTTACCGTACTTTTCCAATGACTTTGGTGTGGGACCATCTGTGACCCAACCCACTCCTACAACCTAAATTTCAGCCTATTTCGACCACTATTTCGGATAGTTATGGGCGTCACAAGGATTACCACAGATAGATACGGAACCAAACATGTTCCTAGATGTCTGAAAGGCAAATTGGTAGTGGAAATGTTCATTTTGGAGGAAATAAATTTTTTTAAAACTCAATCACGAATCTAAGGCTTCCCTACCCTTGGTAGAGTGGAAGCAATATCATTTCGAACTAGGTGGAAAATTACAGCATTCATACCATGGACCTCTACGATTTTTCCTTCTAGCTTCATGTTTCATCGTTGTTTTAACTTTTCTGTTTTGGTTTGTGTGTTCATGTTTCTTGTTTTCATGTTTTGAGTTCATTCAACCAACCAGTTTTCTTTCCCGTTCAAACCAACCAGTTTTGGTTTATTATTTTCAATAATGAACCATTGGAATCGAGCATGAAAAAAAAATATTCTAACCCCCCCCCCCCCCCCCCTCCTCACCCCCCTAAAAAATTCGATGGTTTACGTTTCAAGATATGTAGAATCCAATGTAGAATGCAATAAACAAAATTTCTGTCTGTCCGCCGTGAGCCGTATTGGCCACTTTTCTTAGTTACAATGAAAAAAAAAAAAAAAAAAATTGCTGAAATTCGGGTTATATGTTCCGTTCGGAGTCTAGTTGGTCCTCGAAGCTCGACGTTACTGTCAGTCATCCCTATGGGGTTCAAAAATAGGGGTTGAAATTTTATGAACGCCGTAGCTCGAAAACTTTCGATAGAAGGGTATGGTTTTTTTTTACGTTATCAAATTTGTGTTGGGGTCAACAATTTTTTGAGACCACCCGGAGCATTGTACGTCCAGCCGTTCGTGTGTACCAAAAAGCTTCGTCAACACGATCGTGAATCAGACGGTATAAATCCGGCCCGGATATCATCACTAGGGAGCACCTGATTATAATCAAGGATGGCTGTATGAAGTCGAGTTGGTTGTTTTTGCGATATTATTTCATTTGATAAGTGATGGACTATTGGATTTTGTAGGTAGGTACTTGTGAAACCTGAACAAAAACGTTGAAGTATTTTTGATGGGTAAATTATTACACAACGGTTCATCTACCAAGAAGGGGCTGGATTTTGTTGATCGGTTCTTCTGCAACTTGAACAACCGTTGAAGTATTATTGATGGGCAAGTTATTACACAACGGTTCATTATACTTGACCACGAAGGTAGGCATTGACCACAGAAAACAGTGATCTACGCAGAAGGGGCATCTATTTCACCCCGCATCCAACAATTTTCCTTCAGAACTTCATTATTTGCGTTTCTTTTTTGCCGTTTTAGTTACTGTTTGTCATCGACAGAATTGTTTTAGCAAACATCTAACTCGTGATTTAGACAGGTACCTAGTAGCGAGTACGGGGTTAGGTACTAACCTACGGAGGTCTGCGATCTACATAATGTGTCTAGAATAGTACATATTATATTATATAGACAGGTTATCTATACAGAGAGCTGTGAACTGTAACAGAACAACTGTACAAAATAATAAACCGTTGTGCAGGGATTTGCACATGTGCACATGAAAAGAAACAATAAATGAACAGCCAAAATTTCTCTACTATGTCCAGTAGAATAATAAACCCATGTGACAAGGACTTTGCAGCGTTTTTTAATCGTTATTCTTATCCAAAAAACGGCTGCCAAGTTGCGTGGGCAGTATAGGTGCCTCACTTACTGTAACATGTACGTACAGAATCAGTTGGTAAAAAAAATGATGAGTCACAAAAATGGTTGAACAGCAATAATATAGAATAGTAATGAATTACCTAATAGCATCAAACATTTCAATATTTCATTTTCGCGCATGCGCAGACGAAAGTTGTAGTACAATTCCAATGAGATCATACGAAAACTATCAAAGAAAGGATTACTCCTGATCGAACCTCCAAGTTTAAACTCATTTCAACGACCTTAAGGTAGCTATGGGAGTTTCAAGTATTCCACGTAAACGAATGCGCAGACGAAAGTTACGGTACGATTTCAATGATTTTGGTATGGGACCATCTGTGACCCAACCCGGATATACCCCCAAATTTTAGTCCATTTCGAACATTATTTCGAGTAGCTATGGGCGTTTACAAGGAATTTTCCACAGACAGACAGACAGACATGTAACCAAAAATGTTCCTTGATTTCTGAAACGCAAAACGGTAGTGGAAATTTTCATTTTGGAGGACATACATTTTGTTAAAACTTAATCACGATCCCAAGGCTTCCCTACCTTGGTAGTGAGGAAGCAAAACAATAATACTACCTACCTAATTGGTGTGGTGTATTTGGCCTTAGTGAGCATCTGTGGGGGGGGGGGGGGGGGGGGGGGGGGTTACGTTTTCTTTTCCTGGAAAATCTGGCAACTCTGATCACACCACACCTGAACCCAAAGGCATAATACCGTTTGGGGAACCTCAGCTGATCGTCTCATGCCCCATGGGGCTTTCAGTTGTTTCGTACAGTAGGCAACTTTGCCGAGCAAGGAGCTTTGGTCCATGGATTATATTAGGCAAAAATGCCTTGCTGATTTGATTTTTTTTAGAATTGAAAGACGGACTTTAAATGAATGGTCTCTTGGAATGTTATTTGCTATAATCAACCAACCGGTTATTTGCTAACCTTCAGGAGAATTCATGCAGGTAGGAAAAAAGGGTTGCCTAAAAAGG
>OX940985.1:21035114-21214522 GCA_954871275.1 Leptopterna dolabrata
TCAGCACTGAGAAAAAAAAGGGGGGTGTTTTCTATCAAAACTGATAGATGGTATCTATCATCAGGAACCAATAGAGTACCGATAGTGTGTGATAGTCTATTGGGCCGAATTTCGGCCCAATAAATGAAAGGCCGTATGATAGATA
Source organism: Leptopterna dolabrata (assembly GCA_954871275.1). Classification (NCBI taxonomy): domain Eukaryota; kingdom Metazoa; phylum Arthropoda; class Insecta; order Hemiptera; family Miridae; genus Leptopterna; species Leptopterna dolabrata. The sequence goes on from OX940985.1 coordinate 21,035,260, forward strand.
AACACTATCAGTACTCTATTGGTTCCTGAAGATAGTGTCCCATCTATCAAATTGTAGGCTCGGTTTGGGACGGTAATTCATAGGGTTTTGATAGGGTATTTTGATAGGGTTGTGGCCATTTTTTGATAGATATACCTCCATCTATCAGTTATGATAGTGTTAATCTATCAGAAAACTATCGTTTCCTATCAAAAGACTATCATTTCCTATCAGTACTCTGCCATTCATTACAGGCAAAATCTATCGGAAACCTATCTGTTTCTATCAAAAAGCTATCATTTGCTTTCAGTACACTTTCATCATATCTATCAAAAGACTATCGTGTCCTATCAAAAATCTATCACTTGCTATCAGTACACTTTCACCAATATCTATCAAAAGACTATCGTTTCCTATCAGTACACTTTCATCAATATAATATCGAAAGACTATCGTTCCCTATCAAAACCCTATAGTTAACTATCAGTACACTTTCAGCCATATCTATCAAAAGACTATCGTTTCCTATAAAAACCCTATCGTTTCCTATCATTAGTCTTTCATCCACATCTATCGAAATACTATCGTTTCCTATCAAAACCCTATCGTTTCCCATCAGTACTCTTTCATCCATATCTATCGAAATACTATCGTTTCCTATCAAAACCCGATCGTTTCCCATCAGTACTCTTTCATCCACATCTATCGAAATACTATAGTTTCCCATCAAAACCCTATCGTTTCCCATCAGTACTCTTTCATCCACACCTATCGAAATACTATCGTTTCCTATAAAAACCCTATCGTTTCCTATCAGTACTCTTTCATCCATATCTATCGAAAGACTATCGTTTCCTATTAAAACCCGATCGTTTCCCATCAGTACTCTTTCATCCACATCTATCGAAATACTATAGTTTCCCATCAAAACCCTATCGTTTCCCATCAGTACTCTTTCATCCACACCTATCGAAATACTATCGTTTCCTATAAAAACCCTATCGTTTCCTATCAGTACTCTTTCATCCATATCTATCGAAAGACTATCGTTCCCTATAAAAACCCTATCGTTTCCCATCAGTACTCTTTCATCCACATCTATCGAAATACTATCGTTTCCTATCAAAACCCTATCGTTTCCCATCAGTACTCTTTCATCCATATCTATCGAAATACTATCGTTCCTATCAAAACCCTATCGTTTCCCATCAGTACTCTTTCATCCACATCTATCGAAATACTATAGTTTCCCATCAAAACCCTATCGTTTCCCATCAGTACTCTTTCATCCACACCTATCGAAATACTATCGTTTCCTATAAAAACCCTATCGTTTCCCATCAGTACTCTTTCATCCACATCTATCGAAATACTATCGTTTCCTATAAAAACCCTATCGTTTCCTATCACAACCCTTTCATCCATATCTATCGAATGACTATCGTTTCCTATAAAGACCCTATCGTTTCCTATCAGTACTCTTTCATCCATATCTATCGAGAGACTATCGTTTCCTATCAAAACCCTATTGTTTCCTATCAGTACTCTTTCATCCATATCTATCGAAAGACTATCATTTCCTATCAAAACCCTATCGTTTCCTATCACTACTCTTTCATAACTTTTGATAGATGGAAGGGATAGTTGTTTGATAGAGTTCATGTATCACCTTCTGATAGATGAACTCTATCAAACATCTATCCCTTCCATCTATCAAAAGGTGATATACGACGATTTGACCACACTTTCAGTGATAGATTTGATCTATCACTGTGAAAGTGTGGTCAAATCGTCGTATATCAGAATGCTATACATGTGATAGATCGTCTTAAGGTTGAAACAATAGCGCCTTCAGGTTACTCTGAACCCCTCTTCCTTACACCAAGCAATAAGCTAGGTGTATGGCGGTGGTGGTGGGGGGATGCAGCGTAAGCTAAAGGCGCTACTATTTAAACCTAATGACGATATATCACAGGTATAGCATGCTGATGGACGAAGAGTTCACTCACAGTGACGTCACCCCTGTCAATTGAAACAAAATTGTTGAATAAATGATAGTAATAAATTAAAAAACAAGTAGGTGTAGCAAACTAGTAACTAAGAAAAAAAGGATGCAAGTAATGGTGAAAAAATTTTGAAGTTCAACACCAATTATATTTTTATGGCTTTCAAACACAAGTGTATAATAATAACATTTCGATTCAATTCGTTTCTTTGGAATATTGAATCATATATGAGAACATTTACTAATACTGCTGTTTAAAATCATACTATTTAAACAAATATGTACAGGATATTTACATATCAACATTGAAGGATTGGAGTCAATTATTTCAATATAGGTACGAAATAAATATAACAGAGTGAGCCTAATATAAAAAAATATAGTTAATGATGACGCTTTTGATTACATAAAATTCAATTTAAGTATGTGCAAAATATGTACAGAATATTTATATTTGTAACATTAAAGGATTGGAGTCAATTTCAAATAGATACGAAATAAATACAACAGAGTGAGCCTAATATAATAATATAGCTTATGATTAGATAAAATTCAATTTAAATCACTGAGTAATATTGAAATATAGGTTCCATATTTATATACAAAAGAAATAATTAGGGTTCTTAGCTCAGCCCCACAAAATATCCTCTCCCCTCCCCAAGTGTAAATACAAAATCGATTTATTTGATTATTATTATACGAAAATTATATTTTAAATTCAGTGTACCAGTGATGAAACGTTATCAAGCATATTACTTCACGAACATGCTCATGATTTTCTCTACTCACTAACGGGTGTAATAATCGCATAAAGCAATGCTTTTTTCAGACATTGGCATGATCCCCACAATCCTGGTTTCATAATTCATCTATATCTGTTTACTCAATAATTACATTGAGTAAACACTCAATTCACTGAATTTAAAATAGAATTTTCAATTAATGTAATTATTGAGTAAACAGATAGATAAATATTATGAAACCAGGATTGTGGAGATCATGCACATTTCTAACAAAAAAACATAGCTTTATACGATGATTATACCTTCTAGTGAGTAGAGAAAACAAGTGTAACTAGATTTATCTACGCCCATTTAATCTACTGACCTTTCGAAAGTAACACATCTTAGAATTCCTGGTCCTGTTCCACTCCTCCCCTTGAAAAAAATTATTAAAATCCCAGTCAGTAGATTAAATGGGCGGTAGAATTACGCATGGTGACATATTGTTTGCTGCGTACCTTATGCATGTTGTTGGGGAAGGGGAATTCGAGTTTTTCTAAATCGTACCATTTTAAAACACAAGTTGGGGTAACTTCGTAAGCGTAGAAATGTTCCGAGAAGCCAACAGTAAGGAAAACTTGGCACTCCCCAAATGCCTTATCTAAAACTGAAGAGTAAAGAATACGGTCCAATTGGACAAATAAAGGGTGGCCGTCCACAAACTTTGGGCTCAGGACATAACCAGGCTTGTAAGTTATGTTGTTAGGGGATGTAAGAGTTTTGGTTCTCTTCAAACTTACGAGTGGAGGGAGATCGAATTCTTCAATCAAGGAATTAATGGAAGTACGATCCACAGAGTAAAGAGCTCCTGGCTTGTAAGTGAGAGATGGTAACCGGCTTATTAATAATAAATTGTTCAGCTGAAGCTGAATTTTTTTACAGGCAGAGAGGGGGGTATTGACGGTGGTAGCGACAGAACGCAGAGCAGTTTTCAGAGCCCTGTGCTTTGACTCAAAACGAAGACAGGACAAGGAGAAAATGGGACCATTACGCTGCATGGAAGAGGGGTAGTGGGTGAGGAAATGCAGTTTAGGCGGAATGGCTGTGCGCTGAGATAGCTCAAGATAGGAGCTCAAGAGAGCTTCAATGACAGAGGCCAATGACTGTGTTACAGCTGAATGTACCAGCTCACATGACATTAGATCTAGAAGTTTCCTTAGCAGGAGAAAGAGCCTGTAATATGAGTGAGCTCTGTACAGCTTCCCTCTGTACTTGGGTGTTTCTACGACAACCTTCCCTTTCTTAATCACCACCAAATTGTATAGATCGTATTCCTCTACCATGTCACCAATCAGTAATCCAAAGTAGGTGACAAAAACTCTCATTTCGCTGGCAGACATTTTTGTGATTCTATCAGGGGTCATTGCAACTTGAGAGGGCCAGTTGGTTTCAGGACCAAAGTCAAACTGCTGCAATCGGTTGTGAAGTAGATTAATGGAGAATAAAGGGAGATGTTCAAGCAATCCTGCCAAAACTGTATGCATGATGTATGGACAAGCACCTTCCAGCGCGTCATGCATGTAATCTGGGCATGAATTCAAGAATAGGTCAAAACCATCAACATCATACCATACACAGCGTTCTTTGATTCCAGTTAGTTGGACATTACCCAATGACAGATCAACAGGGTAGTTTGATGAAGTCCTAAGTGTTGTAGGATCTTCCCTAAAAGGGGCAGTTTGATAATTACATCTGCAGACTCTACAACAATGCTTAGCTGAAAAACTCTCCACAAAACCACATATCTGATTTAAACCCAAGTTGTCCCCCAACAGGCAACCTAAAGCGAACTTGACCCTGACAGTTTCATGTTCGGAAACTTGGAGCTCAATACCAGTGTTTCTGAGGAAGTTCAGTTCCTCTATAACACGGCGAAAAATCTCGTTGCCAAACGTTTTTCGGTCTGAGGACTGAAAAAGCATTACCAAAAAAATGAATTTCATTTTAGAAACTAACCGAGGGGGCAATGAAGGTAGAGACATGTAAACAGCACCTAATTTACTTTTCCCCCCAGAATGGCCACTGAGTGGGTCTCCAGCCTCAAAGTCGTCGAAGAAGAGGTGAATGGGGAACCATTTACAACCATCAGCTGATGTGCCGATAGTCAGTTTCCAAGTGGACGAGTGCATAAAATGACAGACCCCAGAACTGTCAGCCATAGCAGAGATGTATTCTTCCATTTCTGCAAGTAATCCTGGGAGTTCAAATACTGACTTCAAGACTTTGCGTATTGGAATGAATTGAGCAAGTACTTGAGTAGAAGTAGGGAAATCTCTGCCTCTCCGCCTACGTACATAACCTATAGCAACAGCCTCTGGAAGAATTAGCGTCCCCAAATTATTGAAATGGCGTATACGAGAGTGGATTGTTCGAAGAGGAGTCAGGGAATGGTCAAGAATCAATTTCAGTTGATCCAGAAACTCTGTCAAACACAAGCAGTTCTTATCGTTAGCTGCAAAGTTTGACATCATTCGACTGAGTACAGTGTAAAGGACTTCCTGCTGAAAAGCAGTGAAACCGTCAACAAACTTTTGAACTGTTTTTTCAGTCATACCAGGATTTTCATGGAGAGAAGCGACAAAGATCGCCAGCTGGTTCCCAAGATACGCCTCTACATCTGCAAGACTGTGATGTGTAGGAGTAGCCCTTGCGACTTGAGGAGACTTGATGGGGGTGTATACAATCAAGGGTGAAGAAGGTGCAGGGCTCTTAATTGGGGTCCTACAGTGAGATGCCATGCCAGAGGATTTGCAAGGAGACAAAACAACATTTGGGACATGGTTGGTGTTGATATGTCTCCTCCACGTCTTATGATCATTGTATATTCGCTGGCAATTTCCGCAGTGTAATCCTCCTACATTACCCCCTACCTTTTGATACTCTACACAATCCAGGTTTATGTGGTGACACAACCCCAGCAAATCACCAAATTGGCGTTTGCAGTAATAGCACGTCAACATAATTATGAATGACAAGTCCCAATATGGAAATTACAAAAATGTTAACCACCTAATAGGATATCTTCAAGGTTGTTTTAAAGATGGTAAATATCTTTAGACTATATGGTTGGAGTTGGGGTTAAAAGGGGGTGGTACTATATTTGTAATATTTAATTGTAATTATGATATTTCATATCAGGTCAGCCTTGTACGTTTTGACTTCCTTCGAACGCTATCATTGATTTTGCCCTGAGAAGCCTGCTCTGTATCACTCAACTCCTTGTCAACCCCTTCCTCACCCTGCACCTGCTCCTCCTCCTCCCCCCACCGTTTCTCCTCCTCTTCGCCCCCTGATTGATCAGAATCCTCAGATGAACTGGATATCCTCAGTTCAGTCCTCCTAATATTTTTAGTTGTTATCCCTTGTTGAGGTGTTGATTTCGGTGGGTCACCTGATCTATCTGTCTCGGGAACTGAGAGTGCAATAAATGGGGTAGTTCTGGTGATGGGAACAGAAGTTGTAGGGTCAGATGAATGTAGCAAGTCCCCCTCAAAGAGATTCAGTGGATCATCCGCTCCCTGAGAATCGATCTCTCCAAAGCCTGTCTCTCCAACCCCCTCTTCTTCGACTCGCCCCTCACCCTCAGATTTGAATAAATCCCTGCGGGACTCTAAGTAACCACCTGGGATATACCTGTCTTCAGAAGGGATACCAAATAGATCCGTCTGTATTATATGCCAGGCTACTTGGCATGGGTTTGGGAAATTTAGTTCCAACGAAAACACAGTATAAATAAAATATGTTACTGCTTCGAACAAATCCGTGAAGTCGTACTCAAAGGGCCCCTTTTTACTCCCAACTCCAATCTTAATAGTGTATGATTGAATTGAATCCCAAGTTTGCCCTCTAGCTATCAAAAATGGCTTAATTATCTTACAAGCTTGTGCATTTAATTCACTCTCGCTTAAATGTACTTTCTTACGATCGTATTCCTTGTGGAGGTTTTGTTTTATTCCTTCCACCCTTCTTGCGATGAAGTTGTCGACGTCAGCGTCACTGGAGGCTTTAAACACAAAAAATCTTGTAGCTTCTATCACTGTGGCCTTCGTTCTTGGACGATTTGTTTCCACTGGGCCTGCAGCTACGACGTAGGGCAGCAGCAGAAGTGCCGCCTCACACTGTTTGATCGTGTCTGTAATAGGAAATAAGTAATTGGTTAAATAGATGTGGCATACAAACTGATTCAAGTTACGTGAATGGTGGGGGGCTGTATCTATGGAAAACAGCATTTTGAGCTATCAAAATGCTATTTTCAGATGAGAATGATAATGAAAATATTTCAAAGTATAAAATGGACAGCGATTGAATTTATTATTGCTCTGTTATCAATGTTCTCTAGAAAATAAGTCACCAGTTATTAGTAGGCATTGTTTCATTTGTGGTTTAAAAAAATCGATTAATATTGATTTATTTATAACCCCTTTTGTTATTCTATACCCACCTGAAGACCTGGTATGGGATAGAAAAAAAATTTTAAAAATCATACTAACAGCATGGTTTTGAAATAGAACGCTCAAAGGCATTTTCATGAATTTCGTCACTTTTGTTGAAAAGATGAATTTGCAGTAAACCGCCGATTAAAAGCAGAAGGAACATTGGAAATCTATACAGTAACGATACACTACTTACGTACTATACGTTATTATCATGAAACCACAGGTGATACCTATGTTGATACATACGAACTTAGAAAAATACACTTCTTAGAATTGCAATTCACGTTTCTTTAATATAATATCTGTAGGATATTACATATATTCCAAATAAAAGTAATCAAATCGGTCCGGTCCTGGATGACTAGTTGTTGAATTTCACAGTACCTACATATTGCCAACGGTTGCAAGTAGCATCGAAGAGCCAATCAACAGATTAATATGCAACATTTCAACGAACCTCCGCTTTTGACAGCTTGATTGTAGCAATCAATGTGAACCCAGGCGTTTGCCTGGGTGGCCCCTGCCCTCCTCGAAGGGAAGTTTTCCACGGCTTTTTGCACAATTTTTTTCCGCACGTTCGACAGGTTATAAAAGAACAGCCCCTCCTGGAATTGGGGATGGAGAGTAATGAAGTCTTCTTGAACCTGAAAGTAGGTATGATAAATAAATATTCATATACCTATGATACCTTGAATATCATGTGAAACGTAGGTCAGTTCTAGGATTATGACACAGGCTGTCGACTCATCAATCGTAATTATTGTTGAACTAAATTCTGCAATTTTGCTCATTAGAAACGACAGTTTTCACGATTTTAAAGACCGCGGTCAAACATGTTTTGAAATATGTTTGACCGCGATCTTTAAAATCGTGAAAAGTGTCGTTTCTAATGAGCAAAATTGCAGAATTTAGTTCAACAATAATTACGATTGATGAGTCGACAATTTCAAAACATATGGGCTGTTCGCACATGCCCCCCCCCCCCCCCCCCGTCAGTTGACAGAAAAATACCTTTAAAAATTTCGCCATAGGTACTCACCAACCGCTTTCCGTGTTTAGGGTGTCTGAGCAGAGGAAATGTTTCGAGGTAGTCCTCAAGAGGCACCCCAGCCAGCAGCCACTGGTTTCTGAGGGAAGCTGTAGACCTCCACGCTTCCAGGAAAGAAGTCCTCAGATCAACCACATCCACAGGTGTTGACTGTATCTGGGCAAGAGCAGGGTGAGACAGCACTCTATGTTCTGCGTCTGCAACGTTTTGAAACCAAAGAATATTAGCATAACGGCACATCAGGTGGAAATTCACTTTGAAGAGAAGGAAGATTAGGGACAGCGTACACATCACATGTTACCAAAAGCATATCATTACATAGTTCAAAAAATACCAACCCTTTAGCGCCGTTGAGGTGTCCGCTAAAGATGACGCTCTCCTTCGCTCTCTCCTGGATGGTTTTCTTGGCTGGGAACCTTCACCGTCACTCTCAACGGCAGTGCTCCCTCCCTCGGCAGAACCTTGGCTGTCGGACTGTGTGCTTTGAGTAGCTGGCGAGCCTTTCTTTCCGCTTTTTCTTGGAAAATTATTATATCTGTTGTAAAGTCTCCCCGACGGATGGGAGCTTTGGGGCCGCTGAACGCCTGCGAACTTGGAAGTCTGCAAACATACGACACATTGGATGGTACGATATACTGCATAGCACAGCAATAAGTTGGGGGTGGAATAAATTGGGGAAGAATAGAGGGTTCAAGTGGACGCATTTTCAGAAGATTGGGTCAAAAAGAATCGCATCAAGTTAATTCATAGCCATCGCCATATATGGTGAAATATCAATATTTACCTCTGGAGTTATGGGGTTTGGTCGTCTGAACCAAACGCTGGGGTCTTCTCCTGCAAAGCACTCTGATATGCTCACTGCCCACTCCTCAAACTCGTCGTACGTCAACTTCCACTTGCAGGAGCCTCTATCGGAAGCTACCCTCACGCAGTCTTCCTCCCACAACCTGATGAGCACCTGCCTCTCGTAGTGGTCGAGGCGAGCACAGGAAGTTTTCGTTTTCAGCAGAAGGGTAGCTGCATTGGCTTTCAGAAGTAATTTATAAATCTTGTTGCAAGGTAGACGTTTCAGCCGTTCTTTCTCTCTACAACAAGCAAAGAAGAAAAAACTGTCAGCACAAGTATTGATTATACAGCTACCTAAACAGTATTAACCATATCAATAAGTATGAGATCTAAATGTCAAATTCAGGAATGAAGAAGGGGAAGGGAATTCGCGGCTATTATTCTGACCTTAGGCCAACTTCCTGTTCTTTCGACGTAGAAGCGGGCGGAGAGGTCTGTAATGGGCTTATCCCTTCTAGGTCGTCTATTGCAATGTTCCGCAGAACCTCACTTGAGATAGATACATAATCCAGGTTTCCTGCCTGAAATTACAATGGGTTACTTGGGTTATTAAGACTCAGTTTGTTTTGTGAGAAATGTTTCTACTAAGGAACTGGCGTATTCTTTATGATTCTTGTTTTATGCTTACATTAGTCCAGTTTTTCCATGAGGAAATAAATCGGGTTTTGTGGGCAAGTTTACTGAACCCTATATCAGAGACGTGTTCTGGAGTTAATGTTCTCAGATCGTCTATAGTCTCGTATCCTTGAGCTGAAAAAGAAGGATAACGTCATAATTATGTAAAATTACGTCAAGAACATCAGGAAATCGATGAACTTATCCCACAAACTTCTGTCATAATCAGTGTACAGCCGATCCCGATAAGTAAAGTCAACAAAAACCACCAGGGGGGGGGGGGATGACGGGCATTGCATTTTTGGAATCTACGCACCTTGAAACGGAAAAGAAAAAAATTTGAGCGGGTGTTATACAAATTTTTTGCTGAGCGAATACATAGGTGTATTATTCACAGAATAATAAACCAAAAGTACATAGTGCATGACTAACAGGATTTGGAGACGGATTTACGTAATTTTTTACGCTGAATCTAATGGTGACATACCCAGACCTTCCTAGAAACGTCGCTCGTCTGTCGGTGGGATTGTATGCGAAAAAACGCGTGTTAAACAGAGTGAGGTTTGTTTCTGTTGTTTGTAGTGAATAGAGAGTGTGTTTTCGAATAGAGTCTGGGCATGTCACCATTAGATTCAGCGTAAAAAATTAGAAAACCCGCCTCCAAATCCTGTTAGTCATGCAGTTCTTTTTTCCCCAAGAAAAAACCCCTCAAATGTGCCTGAAAACACACGTTTTTTCGCATAAAAACTAAATTCTCTCGAAAACGTTCCTTCTAAAAAATAAAAACTGACTATACTGTTCGAACGCTGAGGCTTTTGCGCATTTTTTAGGCTTACAGGCTATAACTTATCACCAGAATTATGGGGGACTAATGAGCGTTTGAAAAACAGGCAGTTTTCAAGATTTGACGAAATTAACTTTTCGGGCTCATTGTTCACCCTCAAGTTCTCTTCAAAAAATTATTGTTAGAGGCTCAAAAGACGGGAAATTTAACGCCCTTTCCAACGGTGTACTCAGATTTGGTTTTACTTTTCATATTAGGGGAGTTATGGCCTTTTCAGTGACCAAAGGTCGAAAACTCGAAAAAAATCTTAACAGTGAAAAAACTCAGGTTTTTAGTGGCTTACAAAAAAACTTTATAGAACACTTTTTGTTGGAAATTAGTTGTAGAACACGTGGTTAAAGTTTTTCGGATCATAAGTGAGACACCGTGTATTAGGTTGGTCATTGAAAATTCAAAGCAATTTTTTTTTTAATCACTAAAACATTTAAGGAAAAGGCACATTACAGGTGATGGATATTGTTGTATACACCTATAACAAATTATTTTAAAAGAAATGAGAACAATCGAAGTATGACTGAATAAACAGAGGCGGGTGGTTGGTTGATCACATGCTAAGAATAACTATCAATGTTGCTTCACATTGTAATGATGTATAATAAAATGTGGCGATTCTAATAATAATAATTTATTACATTCCCAGATGTTTCTAGTAAAAATTAATAGCCATTTTTCATCAAACATGCGGAAGACCTGGGATAACACGAAAAACTGCAGTCATGTAGCATGGCTTAATGAGCGAATTTTCAAAGGAATAGTCTGGGAAATTGAGGCTGACTTGGCACTTGTTGAGACCAGAGTGGCACGTCTTGCACAAAAATTATGTTAACAAAAATCATTTTTGGGAAAAAATTAAAGTGTACCTATATCGTCGGGTGAGAGGTAAAAGTGAACAAGTAACATTTTTTTCGGAAAATAATGTTTTTAGTTATTCCGGTGCTAGGGAACGTTATCGTCTCCCAAATAGGTTAAAATGTTGAATCAATTCGTCGAATCGATAAAAAATTCCAAAAAAAGTTTTACCTTAACGAAACAAAACGTCTTCAGTGAACAAATGACATTTATACGGATTTACCTGAAGGAAAAATATGGAAAGAACTCAACCCTACAGTCTGGTAAAAGTTATCAAGTACCTACCATGTGTACATTTTTACTTATATGCACGGGGGAAGTATTCATTCAAATAAAAATGTACAAGTGGGAGCTATTAACTTTTGCCACAATTGAAGATTGAACACGGATTCATTTCGTTCAGGTAAAAACGTACAAATGTCATTAGTTCATTTTTACTTATAAACTGAATGTGAATTTGGCAATTATTCATTCAAATAGAAATGTACAAGTGGGAGTTGTTCATTTTTACCAAATTAAAGCAAAGGGTTCATTTTGTTCAGGTAAAAATGAACAAACGGCATATGTAACTAGGGTGATCTAAAGTCAATGCCGCGTTTGCTCAGGGACAACTGATAAAGTGCTTGAAACCTAATAGAGGCTTTTGTTTCTGCTGGACTGAAAATAACGGAATTGAGAAGGTGAGAAAACAATGATTTACCAGATTAAATAGATAGAATAGGTAGTATTTTTTTCGAGTTTTAGTGATGTGAACAACTGCTGAGCATTCACTATGTGTTTCGAGGTAAAAATTAACAAGTCCAGTTTCTCTTTAGTTTTTTAAATAACTTCAATTTAAGATTACTATTGGAAATATTATCACCTCATATGAACAGAAGATGGTATTAACGAAAGAAAAAATCATGTTAGACGAGGAAATGTACTGAGGAAACCTGGTACTGGCCCGATTTCAAAAATGACCAAAAATTCAGATGGCTCTCCTGTAAAATTTGTCAAATGCTACTTGTTCAATTTCACCTCTGACCCGACGATTATATAACAAATTTTGGATGACAAATTTTTCTAGTTCAATTTTAATATAAACAAATTTTGGAGGGTTTTCCGGTGCACTCCCTGTATCTCTGAAATTTTGGAACAAGCCAAATACCTAGTTGTTACATTTTTCTTGGAAAATTCGATAAAATTTAGAAGTTGTGGGATAAAAAAAACATCGATAGATACATATCCCTACTTGAAGAGCATGCTCATACAACATTTCATCGACATTTGAGACCGAGTAGGAGTGGTGGGGGGGGGGGGGGGGGGACTCAAAATTAAATTAAAAATGCCTCATCAGGTAGTCAACGTGATAACGCTGAATAAAAATAAAGACAAAACCAGTCAGAACAATTGGAAAGAGAGTCGTACTATACTCAAATGTAGGATAACGAACATACTTAAACCTACATTGAGACTACTTCTTGTTATTGCAATTTTCAAAGTTATCTTAAACTGATGAGGTATGCCATGCATCCTTGCGTAATCCAGCCAGTGAAAAAGATGCCAAAATTGAGGAAACTAACACTTTTCAATAGCAACAGAGCTTGAATAATTTCAGAATAAATGAACTAAAACGAGGGTATTCCTTGTAATAAGCTCTGTGGCCGGGCAGAAAAACTGGGAACGAGAAGGGAAAGTGTGCGTAACGGCTTCTCTAACGCCCTATGTATCCGTCTGCGCCTTTCCCGCCACTTGGGAGAACGGTTGATTTAACCCCAAACATTGCTAGGTAGTCGCCCCCCCTCCCCCCAACCAAATAAAGCCCATGATAAAAGAAATCATGCATTATGCTTCAGCAGGTAATTTACCCCTACACCAGATGTGAAGAAAAAGAAAACATGCATTATGCTACAGCAGGTAATTTACCCCTACACCAGATGTGAAGACATCTGGCTATACCTATATTAAGCACCTATCTACCAAAGTCAACATCAACCTGAATAACAACAAAAAAGTCTTCGACAAATCCGTACCAACCACATTTTTGAAATTAAATTTACCTTTTTTTTTTAAATGTTACCCACTTTCTCATTAGTTTCCCCAGGAACTTTACTGTAATTTAAACTGTAAATTCACATTCTAGCAAGCAAAATTCACGAAGAAATGATTAAAGTGTGGCTTTCTTCAAGGTATCTACTTCCAGTTTTCATGAAATAAAGTTGAACAAGTTGAAGGAAATGTTTGGTAATAGTAGGTATACCAGAAAATGTTGAAATCTCGATGAACTTGAGGTGTTTTTGACAATTTGGTGGGGTACTTACATATGATTTTCTCGATTGCCTCTTCAGGCAGATGCCAACTTATGAGCAAGTCACGCACTTCACTAGCCTGGGACATTGCTACAAAGCAAAAACCACACCGTGCGTATATATGGTGCAATATGTACTCACAATATTCCACTGGTATATGGAGGTTTGGAAACCCAAAGAAAACACAAAACCAACTCGTTAAGACTGACTGGAATCTGGTGTGAATCGAATGAAGAAGAAGACTGACACAACTTGCACAACTGCTGAGAGAGCACTGATACTGGTTGGCAGCGCTTGCTCATTATATAGGGTCAGTCCCCTCCTCCGCCTAAGCTGATAGAGGTATGATAGTGTGCAGGGTCTTACTCTATCAAAACACTATGAGAAAACTATCATAGTATAGGGTATTGAAAGTGTGCAACTCTGTTGCACACAAATTTCAACACTTTTCACATTAGCAAACGCTGACCCAGATCCATCCTGACTTTCTAAGGGTCGGGGCGTTAGTTTCTCAATATTTTCCATTACACAAACCATAAATAAATGTAGTTATGCTACCTGAAATCACCTTCAAGCACATATGTCCACATTTCCATAGGAATATCAAGGGTTCCACTCAAAACCACCAAAACCTACCTATATAACAATACAAAAATTTGATGTTCAGATATAAATTATCAAATCCAAAAGAAACTCTTTCAGACACTATCAACCGAAGGCTATCAAAACCCTATCAGCTCACTATGAGTTCTCCATCAAAAGACTATCAACAACCTATCAGAACACTATCAGGCAATGGTGTATCTATCAAAAACCTATCACATGGTATCCTCCGATAGACCAGCACTACTGGATTTTTGATAGAGACACCTCTTCATAATGTTTCTGGATGGTTAGGGGTAGGATTGGTTCCAAACCGTTGGAATGTTCCTAAAATTTCGTGTGATGATACCCGGAGTGCGAAATTTGATTTTCGAATATAAATTAGCAAATCCGAAAGAAACTCTTTCAAACACTATCAACCAAGGGCTATCAAAACTCTATCAGTTCACTATGAGTTCTCCATCAAAATACTATCAACAACCTATCAGAACGCTATCAGGCGATGGTGTATCTATCAAAAACCTATCACAAGTTATCCTGTGATAGACCAGCACTACAGGGTTTTTGATAGAGACACCCCTTCATGCATCACATGTATTGAAAGTGTACAACTCTGTGCACTATTATCATCTATAAGAACACCATAACTGTAAATAATTTTTGAAGAAATAGATTTATCTCTCACTTACCTCATCCATTGCCACACTACTGGATCATGTGAGGGAAGTCTTCATTGGACTGGCACAAAAATGAGAAGGAAATCACGAACACAAATTTCAACACTTTTCACATAAGCAAACGATGATCCAGATCCATCCTGACTTTCTATGGGTCGGCGCGTTAGTTTCTCTATATTTTCCATCACACAAACCATAAATAAATGTAGTTATGCTACCTGAAATCACCTTCAAGCACATATGTCCACATTTCTGCAGGAATATCAAGTTTTCCACTCAAAACCACCAAAACCTACCTATATAAAAATACAAAAATTCGATGTTCAGATATAAATTATCAAATCCAAAAGGAACTCTTTCAGACACTATCAACCGAAGGCTATCAAAACCCTATCAGTTCACTATGAGTTCTCCATCAAAATACTATCAACAACCTATCAGAACACTATCAGGGAATGGTGTATCTATCAAAAACCTATCACAAGTTATCCTGTGATAGACCAGCACTACAGGGTTTTTGATAGAGACACCCCTTCATGCATCACATGTATTGAAAGTGTGCAACTCTGTGCACTATTATCATCTATAAGAACACCATAACTGTAGATAATTTTTGAAGAAATAGATTTATCTCTCACTTACCTCATCCATTGCCACACTACTGGATCATGTGAGGGAAATTTTCATTGGAAGGCACAAAAATGAGAAGGAAATCACGAACACAAATTTCAACACTTTTCACATTAGCAAACGCTGACCCAGATCCATCCTGACTTTCTATGGGTCGGCGCGTTAGTTTCTCTATATTTTCCATCACACAAACCATAAATAAATGTAGTTATGCTACCTGAAATCACCTTCAAGCACATATGTCCACATTTCTGCAGGAATATCAAGTTTTCCACTCAAAACCACCAAAACCTACCTATATAACAATACAAAAATTCGATGTTCAGATATAAATTATCAAATCCAAAAGAAACCCTTTAAGACACTATCAACCGAAGGCTATCAAAACCCTATCAGTTCACTATGAGTTCTCCATCAAAAGACTATCAACAACCTATCAGAACTCTATCAGGCAATGGTGTATCTATCAAAAACCTATCACAAGTTATCCTGTGATAGACCAGCACTACAGGAGTTTTGATAGAGACACCTCTTCATATAATGAAATTTAAATTTTACATACCTCCATCCTGTTTGTCATACTTTAACGCTTTCTCAACCAAGTTATGGACGTACAGATTGGTTTCAACTTTCTTTAATGTTTCTGGATGGTTAGGGGTAGGATTGGTTCCAAACCGTTGCTGAAATGTTCCTGAGATGTTCCTAAAATTTCATGTGATGATACCTGGAGTGCGAAATTTCATATTCGGATATAAATTCTTTCAAACACTATCAACCAATGGCTATCAAAACCCTATCAGTTCACTATGAGTTCTCCATCAAGACTATCAACAACCTATCAGAACACTGTCAGGCAATGGTGTATCTATCAAAAACCTATAACAAGTTATCCTCCGATAGACCAGCACTACAGGATTTTTTATAGAGACACCCCTTCATGCATCACATGTATTGAAAGTGTGCAACTCTGTGCACTATTATCATCTATAAGAACACCATAACTGTAGATAATTTTTGAAGAAATATATTTATCTCTCTCTTAACTCATCCATTGCCACAGTACTGGATCATGTGAGGGAAATCTTCATTGGAGTGGGACGAAAATGAGAAGGAAATCATGAACACAAATTTCAACACTTTTCACATTAGCAAACGGTAACCCACATCTATCCTGACTTTCTATGGGTCGGGGCGTTAGCTTCTCTATATTTTCCATCACATAAACCATAAATAAATGTAGTTATTCTACCTGAAATCACCTTCAAGCACATATCTATGTCCACATTTCTATAGGAATATCAAGTGTTCCACTCAAAACCGCCAAACTCCACAACCTCCAAAAGAAACTCTTTCAGACACTATCAACTGAAGGCTATCAAAACCCTGTCAGTTCACTATGAGTTCTCCATCAAAAGACTATCAACACCCTATCAGAACGGTATCAGGCAATGGCGTATCTATCAAAAACCTATCACAAGTTATCCTGTGATAGACCAGCACTACAGGATTTTTGATAGAGACACCCCTTAATGTATCACAATTTAAATTTTACAACATCTCTACCCCATTTTTCGTACTTCTCAACACTTCTTTGACCATAATATACAGCACATACAGATTTGAAAATTGGGAAATAATAATACATTTCACACTTTCAAACTTTTTGAAACAATCTGGGTTCGAAGAGGAACTTCTGTAATATCCCGCTCAAAATGTTCTCTCTTCTCAACATTAATTGTTCAGTTTCACTTGTTTTCACTGGTCATGCACTGGAGAGTTAGGTTCTCATAACTGCCCATGAAATAAGCTATTTATAAATAAACTTCTTTCGACAATTCGATGTTCAGATATAAATTATCAAATCCGAAAGATAGTCTTTCAAACACTATCAACCGAAGGCTATCAAAACTCTATCAGTTCACTATGAGTTCTCCATCAAAAGACTATCAACAACCTATCAGAACACTATCAGGCAATGGCGCAGCTATCAAAAACCTATAACAAGTTATCCTCCGATAGACCAGCACTACAGGATTTTTGATAGAGACACCTGTTCATATAATGAAATTTAAATTTTACATACCTCCACCCTGTTTGTCATACTTTAACGCTTTCTCATCCAAGTTACGGACATACAGATCGGTTTCAACTTTCTTCAATGTTTCGGGATGGTTAGGGATAGGACTGGTTCCAAACCATTGATACGTACCTAAACCTTCGTGTGATGATACCTGGAGTGCAAAATTTGATATTCGGATATAAATCAGCAAATCCGAATGAAACTTTTTCAAATACTACCTAGGGCTATCAAAACCCTATCAGTTCACCATGAGTTCTCCATCAAAAGACTATCAACAACGTATCAGGACGCTATCAGACAATGGCGTATCTATCAAAAACCTATCACAAGTTATCTTTTGGTAGACCTGCACTACAGGATTTTTGATAGAGGCACTCCTTCATATAATGAAATTTAAATTTTACATACCTCCACCCTGTTTGTCATACTTTAACGCTTTCTCAACCAAGTTACGGACATACAGATCGGTTTCAACTTTCTTCAATGTTTCGGGATGGTTAGGGGTAGGACTGGTAGGACATTTATAGCATTTATAGCGATAGTGTTTTCATGGTATGTATGCCCATCATTTTGGTAGTTCGAAATATTTCCATCTATCATCTTCCAACAGGGATAGTGTTTTCATGGTATCAGAGCTGATCATTTGATGGTATGAATTATTTTTATCTATCATTCTCATCTAATGATAGCGTTTTGATAGTAACCATGTTGAGTTTTTAATAGAAGTGAAAAATGCCATCTATCATACTCATCCAATGATAGCCTTTTGATAGAACTGTGTCTGTAAAAACGCTATCATTACGCTATAAGAACACTATCACCTTCTTCACCAGTCTCAAAAAAAAAAAAAATCCTAACCCCCCCCCCCCCCCCCACTGGAGGAGTTGGGATTTTTGCAGTGCCACATTTATAGCATGAAGGCTGTTGATTTCATCAAATGGAATATTTCTATCATTCTCCACTGAAGAGAATGTTCTAAAAAGGCTGATCATTTAATAGGGTGAAATATTCCCATCTATATTTTCCAATGATAGATGATTTCTATGATTTTCCAATAATTTTGTTTGGAATATTCCTATCTACCGTTTTCCAACTAGGGTAGTTTTTTCACGGTGTCAAAGCTGATCATTTAGTAGTTTGAAATATTTTCATCTATTATTCTCATTTAATGGAAGCGTTTTGATAGTAACCATGTTGAGTTTTTAATAGAAGTGAAAAATGCCATCTATCATACTCATCCAATGATAGCCTTTTGATAGAACTGTGTCTGTAAAAACGCTATTACAACGCTATCATTACCCTATAAGAACACTATCACCTTCTTCACTAGTCTCAAAAAAAAAAAAAGAAATCCCAACCCCCCCCCCCCCCCACTGTAGGATTTGGGATTTTTGCAGTGCCACATTTATAGCATGAAGGCTGTTGATTTCATCAAATGGAATATTTCTATCATTCTCCACTGAAGAGAATGTTCTAAAAAGGCTGATCATTTAATAGGGTGAAATATTCCCATCTATATTTTCCAATGATAGATGATTTCTATGATTTTCCAATAATTTTGTTTGGAATATTCCTATCTACCGTTTTCCAACTAGGGTAGTTTTTTCACGGTGTCAAAGCTGATCATTTAGTAGTTTGAAATATTTTCATCTATTATTCTCATTTAATGGAAGAGTTTTGATAGTAACCATGTTGAGTTTTTAATAGAAGTGAAAAATGCCATCTATCATACTCATCCAATGATAGCCTTTTGATAGAACTGTGTCTGTAAAAACGCTATTACAACGCTATCATTACCCTATAAGAACACTATCACCTTCTTCACTAGTCTCAAAAAAAAAAAAAGAAATCCCAACCCCCCCCCCCCCCCCCACTGTAGGATTTGGGATTTTTGCAGTGCCACATTTATAGCATGAAGGCTGTTGATTTCATCAAATGGAATATTTCTATCATTCTCCACTGAAGAGAATGTTCTAAAAAGGCTGATCATTTAATAGGGTGAAATATTCCCATCTATATTTTCCAATGATAGATGATTTCTATGATTTTCCAATAATTTTGTTTGGAATATTCCTATCTACCGTTTTCCAACTAGGGTAGTTTTTTCACGGTGTCAAAGCTGATCATTTAGTAGTTTGAAATATTTTCATCTATTATTCTCATTTAATGGAAGCGTTTTGATAGTAACCATGTTGAGTTTTTAATAGAAGTGAAAAATGCCATCTATCATACTCATCCAATGATAGCCTTTTGATAGAACTGTGTCTGTAAAAACGCTATTACAACGCTATCATTACCCTATAAGAACACTATCACCTTCTTCACTAGTCTCAAAAAAAAAGAAATCCCAACCCCCCCCCCCCCCCCCACCACTGTAGGATTTGGGATTTTTGCAGTGCCACATTTATAGCATGAAGGCTGTTGATTTCATCAAATGGAATATTTCTATCATTCTCCACTGAAGAGAATGTTCTAAAAAGGCTGATCATTTAATAGGGTGAAATATTCCCATCTATATTTTCCAATGATAGATGATTTCTATGATTTTCCAATAATTTTGTTTGGAATATTCCTATCTACCGTTTTCCAACTAGGGTAGTTTTTTCACGGTGTCAAAGCTGATCATTTAGTAGTTTGAAATATTTTCATCTATTATTCTCATTTAATGGAAGCGTTTTGATAGTAACCATGTTGAGTTTTTAATAGAAGTGAAAAATGCCATCTATCATACTCATCCAATGATAGCCTTTTGATAGAACTGTGTCTGTAAAAACGCTATTACAACGCTATCATTACCCTATAAGAACACTATCACCTTCTTCACTAGTCTCAAAAAAAAAGAAATCCCAACCCCCCCCCCCCCCCCCACCACTGTAGGATTTGGGATTTTTGCAGTGCCACATTTATAGCATGAAGGCTGTTGATTTCATCAAATGGAATATTTCTATCATTCTCCACTGAAGAGAATGTTCTAAAAAGGCTGATCATTTAATAGGGTGAAATATTCCCATCTATATTTTCCAATGATAGATGATTTCTATGATTTTCCAATAATTTTGTTTGGAATATTCCTATCTACCGTTTTCCAACTAGGGTAGTTTTTTCACGGTGTCAAAGCTGATCATTTAGTAGTTTGAAATATTTTCATCTATTATTCTCATTTAATGGAAGAGTTTTGATAGTAACCATGTTGAGTTTTTAATAGAAGTGAAAAATGCCATCTATCATACTCATCCAATGATAGCCTTTTGATAGAACTGTGTCTGTAAAAACGCTATTACAACGCTATCATTACCCTATAAGAACACTATCACCTTCTTCACTAGTCTCAAAAAAAAAAAAAGAAATCCCAACCCCCCCCCCCCCCCCCCACTGTAGGATTTGGGATTTTTGCAGTGCCACATTTATAGCATGAAGGCTGTTGATTTCATCAAATGGAATATTTCTATCATTCTCCACTGAAGAGAATGTTCTAAAAAGGCTGATCATTTAATAGGGTGAAATATTCCCATCTATATTTTCCAATGATAGATGATTTCTATGATTTTCCAATAATTTTGTTTGGAATATTCCTATCTACCGTTTTCCAACTAGGGTAGTTTTTTCACGGTATCAAAGCTGATCATTTAGTAGTTTGAAATATTTTCATCTATTATTCTCATTTAATGGAAGCGTTTTGATAGTAACCCTGTTGAGTTTTTAATAGAAGTGAAAAATGCCATCTATCATACTCATCCAATGATAGCCTTTTGATAGAACTGTGTCTGTAAAAACGCTATTACAACGCTATCATTACCCTATAAGAACACTATCACCTTCTTCACTAGTCTAAAAAAAAAAAGAAATCCCCCCCCCCCCCCCCACTGTAGGATTTGGGATTTTTGCAGTGCCACATTTATAGCATGAAGGCTGTTGATTTCATCAAATGGAATATTTCTATCATTCTCCACTGAAGAGAATGTTCTAAAAAGGCTGATCATTTAATAGGGTGAAATATTCCCATCTATATTTTCCAATGATAGATGATTTCTATGATTTTCCAATAATTTTGTTTGGAATATTCCTATCTACCGTTTTCCAACTAGGGTAGTTTTTTCACGGTGTCAAAGCTGATCATTTAGTAGTTTGAAATATTTTCATCTATTATTCTCATCTAATGGTAGCGTTTTGATAGTAACCATGTTGAGCTTTTGATAGAGGTGAAAAATGCCATCTGTCATACTCATCCAATGATAGTCTTTTCATAGTAACCAGGTAGAGATTTTGATAGAGATGAAAAATTCCCTCTATCATTCTCATCCAACGATAGCCTTTTGATAGTAACCAGGTTGAACTTCTGATAGAGGTGAAAAATTTTATCTATCATTCTCACCCAATGATAGCCTTTCGATAGTTCTTCAGAAAGAGATGAAAAATGCTATCTATCACTCTCATTGCATCATAGTTTTTTGATGGTGATTTGCCGCATTTTTGATAAAGATGAAAAGTGCTGTCTATCATTCTAATTGAGTGAAAGATTTTTGATAGTGAACAGACCGCATTCTTGAGAGACGTGAAAGATGCTATCTATCATTCTCATCATGTGATAGTCTTTTGATAGTGATCAGGCCGCAATTTTGATAGAGTTTTTTCTTTCACTCTATCACTGCCACATTTTGATAGGTTTCTGATAGATCAGATATATCAGATTGATAGTATCTGATAGAATGGGATGTCAAACACTATCACTTAAGGGTGACTCATCCATGTTGATAGACTTTTGATAGTATGCAAAACCAAGTGATAGGTTCCCGATAGATGAGTTTTGTCATGTGATAGTTATCTGATAGGTGCCTCATAGTTGTCTGATAGTGTGCCACTTGAGGGCAAATTGGGCCACGGAGGAGGAACCCTTTGATAGGGAACTGATAGGAAACCGATAGTGGGTATGTTCATCTATCACTGAGATAGTGTGCAGTGATAGTGTATTTTTCTCAGTGTTAAAACTGCATGAAATCCGTTGAAGTGGTATAGAAATAGTCATGACATAGAAAATCGGTTCCAACAGACAATAATAGTTTTTCTTCAACAACGTTGGCAAAATCTGAGTTTTTTGGCTCACAAATTGCTAGAAACCACCAAGAAGAATGGCAAGGTACAATTTACTTCGAAAATTCGCTCATACCATCATGTTGCGTGGCTGGAACTTGGAATAAAAATTTTTCGATTCTCTTCAGTTTCTGAGCACCATACAACCATAATAACAAATAACACAATGTAACACTTCATATAAAATACTAGAGTGTTGTGTGTGTATGTGTGTGCGCGTTTGTGTAAACGTTTCGATAATTAGGCACAGGAATGGCGTGGAATCATTGAAATCCCCAGCAGTCAGAGAATTGAAACAGTTTGAATTTTGCACTGAATTGGCAATTTCTCCGAAAAATGATGAAGGAAACCAGTTTTGAGAGTACAAAATGTACCAAATGAAAATGTCGGTGTACTGCTACAAACAAGTAGGCAGGTATATAAATTTCATGTCAATCATCAAATACTTCATAAAAATCTAGAGGCTTACTTAATGCTCTTGATTTCAATAACGCCTTGGACTTTATCCTAACTGTACCTCTATAAAACGTAGAGGTATCCGAATTATTTCAATTATACGGAGTTAGGTAACGAAGTTATCTACAAACACTACACGGAACTCATATTCCCAGGACAGCTCAATCGTCAGCCCGTTTGAGTGGGAAAAGGGGGAGAAAAACCTGGTTTCCTCCTTTGAAACGTCCCCGTTTTTTCACCCTCTTTTGCATCCCTTTCTTCATACCCCCAGATCCGCATTCATGTATACGCATCAGGAAACGGCCTACTCCTGTCCGCACTCTCGGAATGGACATTGCTGTTACCCCAATCCCCCTCGCACCGTCATTCCTCCTATAGATGGCCCCGTAATATACATATCCTTTAGCTTTTCTGTCCGAAAACTTCTCTTTCCCCCCACCCCATTCCGTTTCATCTCTTACGCCGAAAGAGGGAATGAAAAGAGACCCTTTTTTCCTTTTCCCTTGAATCGCATTTACAAGATCCCTTTTCCCCCTCGTAATTTCTGCCCGAGCAGGAGATCGATTCTAGCGATATGAAAATATTTATTTCGATTTGGGAAGAAGAGAAACCTAGTTTTCTCCCGTTTGGTCGCCTTTTTATGTTTTCTCTATTGACATCGAGCTTATTGGTATTGTACTAACTTATATCGACAGTCTTGATCTATACTGCATTGTACTGACTTATAATGTTGGTGTAGTAACCTATAATTGGCATTATTGTACTGACTGAGTAAATTCGCTTTATACTGAGTTTTATGGGAAATATAATATTTTTATAATTCATTTCCACCAGCTTTCAGTTGTTGAAAACAATATAAATATTTCAGTATAATTCCTCACTTTTTGAGACAGAGATTTTTCGAGGGATTGAGCTCTGAAACTCAGTCAGTAACGGTTAGGAGTCCTAGCCAATTTAATTTATACAAATTCGCCAAAAGTGGTAAAGAACGGTGACTAATGACACAGAAACATAGATTCATAATAAAAATATTGATTTAAAAAATAAATAAATAAAAACTACAGACACATGATCAAAACTGATTCAAATTAGAATTCTTTTTCGGTCAAAAATCACCAATAATTGCTATCAAAACAACTATGGTTCCTCGAAAATTGGCACATGGACTTTTTATCAGAGAAGGTTTACTTTTGAAATGAAACATAAGGTCAAATACTGTCTCAAGTAGTATAGTAATAAAGGTGATGGAATTCGTTACTCTAAAAGTGGCCTTAGCTTGTAGTAGCAGTGGTGTCGTTAGTGCCAATCATGACGGCTAAATTGATAGGGATCGCGATAAGGCTGATGGGTCTCAGGGCACGAAGGAGTGAAAAGGGCTTGACGAGGTCTTTAGTGAGCCTAATAATCATGAGGACAACATGAGGGCGTCCACTTGCAGCCTGGGGGCAATTGAAGAGTATGACCCGGGTCCTAAAAAGGAGCACTTGAGACTGTTTTGTCTCAATTAATCCAACAAAGCAGGCTTGATGCTGTTCGAGTTTTTCAAGTTGTCCAATCGTGAGATTAAAGACTCCCTGACAAGCGGCTTATGTCAGGGCGAGGGTCACGTGATACCACTAATTGTGATGAAAACTCTTAACCCTAATAGGGCGAGAGCTGGCAACTAATTGAAATTCTCATTCGTTTTGTGCTCCAACAGCAGTACTAGTAAACATGGTGCGTGTGAGAAGCAAGGTTCAAAGAGTTTCAAATAATGGAAAATCTGAACATATGGCAAAATGGCAAACGTAATTTTTTGGCATTTTTTGGAAAAATAAAATGTTAAATTCATCTAACAATGAAGATTTTGCTATTTTATTAGCATCTATAAGTAGAAATCGACCCCTGGACGGGCTAATTTTTGTGTGAATGGTATTGTAATCATCCCAGTTTCCAATCCCGTCATGTACCGTGACATTTTCATGAATCACAGAGGTTGTTGAGCTATAACGCGACCTACGGCATTCGGGGGGTGCGATTCAAATTGTAATAAAAGCTTTGTTGTTGATGAACATTTTCTTATTTGACTTTTTCCGCATAATTCATGGCAATTTGACTATTCAATTTGTATTTTGGGGGTAAAAAAGGCGATTTGTTTGGGATAACCAGCATCAACCTTCTGGGCAGACGACCGTCCCTCTCAATAGACAGCCAAAAACTATAATGCTCGTTTGCCCAGTCTGTGAGGTAATGAGAGGCCCATTGTATGTCCGTAGGTAAAGGTAGGTCCCACCCCGAAAGTGCAAGAAGTAGTCAGAACGATTCAATCACCATCACTTCAAACTTCTGGACCATCAATACCTAATCACCGCGCACATACCCGACCCTCCCCCTGAACGTCACTACAGAATACTGAAGCCTAGGAAACACGAACCTCTTTCAGCTAAATGAGTAGAGAGGATTAGGTAAAGCGGATTTGTGGAAGAAAGACGCTGGATCTTACTCCACTCAAGTTTCAAGCCACTACAATCCTCTCACTTAAATAATGGCATGTCTACAACCTGTAGTACAATTTCCAAGTTTTCGTATTATTACAACAAAACAAAAAAATGCTAAGTTTATCTGCTCATCCATTCGGCACCAGCTCGATGGGCTACTTATTGCCCCAACGTCAAGGATACCTGATTTGACCCAATGGATAGCCTGGAATAAGGAAATTAGCACGCAGATGGAAATTATGCATTATTTCTTAACCTACTCATGACTGGCTTGTAAAAAATGAATTGATTGATTGAAGTGAATTGGTTGATTGTAAAGATGAATTGATTTAGTAGATAACAACCTCAATATAAATTTTATTGACCAATTCCTCAGTTAATATGAAACTGTTAATGGATACGACTAAATAATATAGATATTGAGTCAACTCCAACCGCCTTCGTCCTATTCAACGCGGCTGGATCGGAAACCATCAGCTAGATAAGCTATACCAACCTTCGAGCTCCATCTCCGACCAAAATTACGGGGAGCCGGTTTCCAGGGAAAGGCGACTCGAGTCCTTTCAGAGAATAACTCACCATTAACTCTCCGATATTAGCTGTAATTATGAGCCATACCCCCCCCCCCCCCCCCCCCCCCCCGATCATAATTACCGTAACCGACAAATGACCCCTGAAACCTGTGAATTACTACCACTTCTTTGGCCTCGTGATACCACAGAATTCAGTGGGATTCCGGAGGTTAGAAAACATTCGACCACTACTCGCTGGTCGGGTCCCATAATGTTTGTTTTAATAGGCAATGCCGACGGTGGTTGCATCTTGTTCCGCTGTCGAACAAAGATTAGACCGGCGGATGTAAAATTAAAATACTGCGTCTGCGTACCAAATATCAGGTATCCCTTTTGGATCCTCTCACTCGGCTCGAACAACCATCGATTATCGTGACCCATCAGAGCACGCGATGGAGCCGATCTGATCGCCCTTTAATGATAGACTGGCGGAGGCTCCGCGGTGCCCAGGAATCACTGAAGGGAGAAATCCGATCACGGTCATCCACAGCCGATTTCTGGCATTATCTTCATACAACGGACCGACCCCCAAAAAGTCGTTTCGGCAGAGGCGGCTGAGGTTTTTTCAAGATAGTTTCCGAATGGGGAAATGACAATAATTCAGGCTTCCTCTAGGACCGTTAAGAAGAGGGCCGATCATCTTGTGATCACCCTCCGATCATCAATCTTGGTCCCACTTTTCTTCTGTAATACGAAATAAAGTGGTGAGGCCCGATCCTTCTCTTGAGGAGATCATCCTAATCAAAAGAACGTGCGAGATAGAAGCGCTATAACTAGCTGAACGAACTGATGATTCTTAGGAAACCGATCATATTCGGGAACTCTGAGAAACTACCCTCATACTATAATAAGTCGGCATGTTAGTGTTAGGCACCTACTACTACAAGCTGCATCACCAACACCTTGCACAGGCTATTAGGAAAAAGTGAAGTAGGAAGAATGTTTGTATTCATGAGCCTACTCGTCCATCTTTCAAGATGGATTCCAAGAGTTAATCCATTCCAATGGATAATCATCAACTACTCACGTTGTTTACACTGGCTTGTCACCAGACGGGTCGGGTTCGATTCCGGGTAGCAGTGATGACTTCGACCTCTAGGGCACTTAGGAGCATGGAAAGTAGGTATTTGAGCGCACAATAAAAAGCAAGTTGTGACAGGCTCTGTCCCGTTGAGACATGCCCATTGGCCAAACTCACAGAAACGTGTCTTTATGTAGGTACATTCCAAGAATTTTGGAATTCCAGAGATCGAAATTGCCGGTTTTGACTGACCCCTAGTATTCTCAAGTTTAATTTCATTAGCAATCTGCTACATTTCGGCCGTTTTACACCAACCATCATCAGGGCCGAGTACAAAAGTGTGGATGTTGGAGGGAATAGTATTTCCCATTATTCTCAGTAAACAGTAGAGCAAACTAAAAATGCTATGCATTTCTTCAGACTCTAGAATACAACCCACGGAATCAACGTTCCAACGGTATATTTGCTTTAACGAAGAAAGAGGACTCCGAATGGAGAGGAAAAAAATAAAACTCCAGTGTCACGGATGCAGTTGTTTGTAGTGAATGAATCCATGAGGAACTGAAATGAATGGTATATGGTGATGATAAGACTGATTTACGGTTTGAATATGTACATAACAATTTAAAGACTTCAATACAACACCAAAGGTACACCATAGTCACAATCTCATCAACGCACTCATGCAGGCATTGAATAGTGATCTTCCTCTTCTCTCTGAAACCTGATGACGATCAGGGAATTGATCAAAACTTTGGCATCAGGATGCGTTTTTCACATTAATAAACCCTCAACAATTCCAAAACCAGTCACTCGACACGAACGTTTGCTACGATCACCATTCACTACAACAAGAAACTCTAGAAGGGCATAAAAGCAGATAAGTGAAATATTGGTTGAACTCCACAAGCTGCAACCAGAGGGAAATAGAAAGACAGTTGGCAAAAGATCAGTCATTCCTTTCAAGAGAATCGGCAGTTGGGACGTCATCCAAGTAAACTGTTGCTCTATTATTGTTACAGCATTCTCTGGATGTGTAACTCAGAGCGAGATGCTAAAACAATGTAACGGAACGGGACGGTTGTCTTCAATGATTTGAGAACGATAGGGAAAGTCGGGAACAGCGTTGCTTCGGCGACCTTTTTCCAGAGGCGTCGGTTCCAATCGTCCGTCGTCATCGATTTGAAGTAAAAATAGAAGTTACGAGTCCCTAGGGATGCGGAGTGTTTAAATTCGAGGAGTCCAGGAACAGCGTCCGAAAATCGGCCCCAGCGCCTTGCTGAAATACCAGACATGGGTTGTAGTAATGTTGGATCTCATGATGTGCATCAGCTTCAGAAACGGTGAAATATATCATGCTGTGCACAATATCATTGATGAATCATGAAGAACAAGACTACCTTATTTATACACACGAGCACAAGGGATGTCAATGCCCAGTGGCAAAGTGATTTTGATCAGTTTACAATCCAAATTTGATTAGATCTCACAACAATGTCATTTAATACGATTTTCAAATACTGACGTATATTAAAGAAAAACGTTGTTCCAAGTTACAAGGAAGCTTAAGCGGCACTAGCTTTACTATTATTTAAATATATTTTGAAAATAAGTTCCAAATATACTTCGATTTGGTCTGCCTAACGAGATCCGATTAAAATTCTGAGGTTATCTCAGACGTGTCCCTTACGAACATTAACAGAATCTTGAAGGTATAATAGGTACTTATACCTTGTTCTTCCATCTGGGAGCAAGAGATAACATATTCGTAACTGATGATGAGTTATTGACAGTGCTGTATTACGGTTATTGATAGTGTGATAAGAGGTAAGTGATAAGAGGTTATTGGTAGTTTAATAAGAGGGACGTATTATTTGCTGTTGTTTAGAATTCAACGACTTTCACAAGCCCCTCTCCTTCCACTCTCTCCAAACTCTTCTGCTTCACTCTCACAGCCACCGCCAAACTTTCCTCTAATAGAACCATCACGATGACAGTTGCAAAATTACCAACCCTTCCCGCCATTTCTACATTCAACATGGGCCATCAAAAGACGGAACGGTGGGAGGAGGAGGGGATCTGAAACACCAGTTTGGGATGATAATATCCAACCCAGTTCAAATTATCAATGATTTCATGATGGACTCGGCTCGAAATATTTCTCAAAACATTTTTGAATCGGACCACCTAGAGAAGTGTTTTACTATCATTTAGCCCGTTTTCTCTACCCTCCTCTCCATTCGCTTCCCTTCCGGTCCATTTCGTCGAGAGACAGAATAACGTATAAGAAAATACAGCTGTCAAATCACGCGGCGTCATTCATAACCAAAAACGTAGGTACTTGCATTAAATAATTATACTCGTCGAAACAAGCGTTCAAAAACAACAGAAAAACGCATACACTGCCTGGTACCCTCTTTGACAGTACAATAACAAGGTTGTTTGAAGGGTAAGAGCAGCTTGCTAGAGGTGGTGGTCGTTGGGGGAGCTGCTCGTTACATCATCCGCCCTTTCCTCAAACACTCCGCGCCCTTTGACGCCCTTTTCTTTGCAGTTATAATGGGCCTTTTGTTCATTCATTAACGCTCTTTCGCTTTGGAAAACCTCATCGTCAATTTTCGACGTCGTTTTCCAACGGGGATCGGGAGAACAAAGTAGTTGGAGCCTCGAAAGCAGGATAGCTGGAATCGAGGGAAAACAACTTAGTTTCGATAGGTAGGTACTAATTCTAGAAAATAATAAGTGTATAATCAGGTTATATGCCAAATCCATCATCACACCCCGTGTGGAATTGAAACATACGATTTAAGGTTCAGAACTATTTGATAACTGAGTGTACCACCTGTTGTAAATTCGGATACAAACTTCTTGCGTTCCACAGGATAGTAAACGTTTGTTGAGAGTGACACTTCGAAGAGGAGATAGATGTAACTTATAAGGTAGATGTAACTAATAAGATAGAGGTAGGTACTTAATAAGTATTTGCATTAAAACTTGCATTAAAACTATTTGACAACTGAGTGTACCACCTGTTGTTCATTCGGATCCGAATTTGTACATTCGGATACATTTGACAACTAACCGTACCACCGGACAATGGACTATTTGACAACTAAGTGTACCACCTACTGCACATTCGGATACAAATTTGTACTTCGGATACAAATAAAACTTGCATTAAAACTAATAAGCCTGTAAAGCTTATTAAAAGCATTTAATAAGCATTAAAACGATTTGTCAACTGGGTGTACCACCTGCTGTACATTCGGATACAAATTTCTTGCGTTCCACAGGATAGTAAAAGTTGGTTGAGAGTGACGCTTCGAAGAGGAGACAGAGATACCTAAATAAGGTAGGCAAGTAAATTGCAAAGTTATCACCATTTCAGGTGGGTACGCACCCACCACTTTTAATCTAACAAATTCAATGAAAACTGAATTGTAATAGTTACTTATTCTGCCTGCAGCCTCCTACCTACCTGAATAGACCCAGCTGAACGCTTCATCAGCTATTAGGTACTGCTTTAGTAGGTACCAAGCGGTAAGTTACTTCGTACTTAACGAGCTCTAATTATATCGCATCTGTTATAAGAATATCTATTCTATGTCAAGACAGCTCCAGCCCCTTAATAATGCTATCAGACTCCACACCATCACAAACTCATCGGGAAGCACTACAGATTACTAGGTCATAGCTGCGAGTATCTCGGCCAGTACTCTCCTTGAGGACTAATGCGCGTTTAATGGAGGTCCGATTCCAGCCTCCTAGAACAACCGTCGGTCTGATAAAGTCCTTGTCAGAGTAAAGCACTCAGAGTTTACAGTCATCCAACTGATTGGTAGTTGAGCCCTCACCCATTACCCAGTCCCTCTTAATTACTACAATAACGGACTGCCAGTGGTCATACGATGTGAAGGCCTTATTAGACCTGAATTGCAGTTAAATATCGAGATTGAACGAAACAGGAGTTACTGTATCGAAAGTCCCGATTACTGTTGATGCAGATTGCACATGCTCATGACAATACGATGATATACCAACAATTCGTAGGTTATGTATTGGACCAGGTTGATTTACAGTGAAATTGGTTCATTAATGAAAATAATAAACCAACATATGAAGACGCAGCGTAATATATTTCATACGCTCGCTCAATGATTTTAAGGCCAAGCAAGAAGCAACCCAATTAACTCACTTCCAGCATCAAAAGCAAGGAAACGAAAGCAAGGCCCAAAATTGCAAGTACCAACGTATTCAACCAAGTGTACAATTCCTCCTTTGTTGTTATAATACATTATTAGCATTACAGCAACGAAGCTTAGTAGATATCTAAAACAACATAAAGAAACAACCTTCTCGTCCAAAGCCAAAATGCCTAAATTGTAACATACCCAACGGAACAGTACCAACCTAAATTCCACACGGTTACTTTTAATTCGGAATGCGAGACATCCGATGAAGGAGCACTCGAATGAACTACTAACTGATCCTCCATTAGTTACCGATCCATCAGTACCAATTTTATCATCAAATTACGTACAATGCAATCTAAATGAGCGATCACGAAAGATAAGTTTTTCTAGTACCTACCTATTTTAGCTCGTGTCAATAGTTTTGACCAAATTTACAATTTTAATGCTCATCAAATAGAGCAATATTGTAGTGAGCTATATATGTAGGTAATCGTTTGCGAAAAAGCGCATCGAAACCACTGCAGGACACAACACATCATGACAATATAATAATGAGGGAAGAGAGACACGCAGTATTTTACAGTCATTTTGTCCGTATTTTCAGGGTTTTATCGGTATCCAGGGAAGTCCAGGTTTTACTACTGGGGCGTCCAATAAAAGGAGCCCCCACTCCCACCCTACTGTGCATCAGCCAGCGAACTGATGCTTCCATGATTTCAGGTCATTAGACAAACGATTCCTTCAAAACAATACGAAACCATTTTAAACAAGCAAGTTTTAGACAGAAATATCCACCGCTCGGCGTTCCGGAGACGAAAACTTGGTTCGTTAACCCTTACATCCCCATCTCGGGCCTAGTCTCGCGTCGCCCTCCCGCTCCCACCTATTCTCCGACCGTTGTCATAAGTTTGGCTCCAAGGGCTCACGTGCTCGTTGAGAAAGCGTTTTGCGAAGTTTATAATGCGCCAATTAACGATAAACTTTCGCCCTGAGCTAACGATACGATCCATTTAGTGTTCTACCGAGTATTTTACGGGTATCCCCAACTCCTTCGATATTCGGAAGATTTCCTTACGTTGAAATAGTGGTACGTGTGCCGCCATTGGATTTTGAGGCTCTTCGTACAGGTGCAACCACAAAATGTGGATGAACCAACAAATTTTGAGAAGAAAGATAAAATTGAGGGGATAAAGTTGAGGGGATAATGTAATCATAATAAGCTACTGAAGTTGGAGAAGCATACTTACTTCAACTTTGGAACAGCTAGGTACCATTATTTCAATACATATTTGCTAAGTTGCTACCTAGTGTATTTTCTAACCATTAGATCTCACAAGAAAGCATTTACTCAAGTCTTGAACTTGATATGCTGATTCACAGCTTCCATCCACAGCGCCATAAATGCCATAACAGGTAATTTTGGGTCGCACATTTGACCCTCGGAGTAGTCAAACTGCAAATTTTTAGACATTTTTAGGCAAATGGTCTTCTTCTACTACACGTAGTCGGTCGGAGTTTTCACCCACTTGAGCAACGACTCATATTCGTTGCTATAAATATTTAAAAATTTATATCAATTATACGCAATCAATTATTGCAGGGCCTCTCGACTAAGATTCCTTTCTTGCGTCTCGAGTGCTCTTCTGAAGGGCGAATAGAACTTCGTGGATTGCGCCAAGTCGACTTGAAAAAGAATAAATCTCACGAGGGAGAAGTCTTAGATTGAAAAGAAGATAATAGGCATATTTCAAAAGACAAATACACGGGACGATCTTCCTTCTAATTAAACTGCCCCTATTTTTCAAAGTTTTAATTACGAAAAAGATGGCTTGACTTTGCAAGGCCTTCTCCTCCTCCCTTTTTTCTTATCCTTTATCTTCTCAACGAGAGGATGGGCCTGGAAGACTGATGGTGTTTGAATGTGCCAATTCTTCTTCAGAGCTGAAGTGATTCGAGTGGACTCGTGTTTTTTTCCATGTACAACTTAAAGTAGCTCAGCTGATGAAATACATTATAAAACGAAACAGATTACGAATAAACAGTAATCTGACGATGAGAAAAATCGTGATTCAGGGATCGAGGATTCGTGTGCATTAGTATTGGAGGACAGGAAGTGTACCCATAACATTGAATGCTTCACCGATGGTTTTGCATAAACAGCAGGAATCTACTCATTTAGGGCATTATATTTGCTAATTTAATGCCACCAACAGAATAAAACCATGGGTCGAGGCCTAAGTAAGAGGTAGACCTAGGAGTCGCTTCCTATTACAAAAGTTGACCATCATTAATTGGAGCCGTGATTATTCTTTATTGTGTAGATATAGAGTTATCACTCATTAGTCCGGAGAGCCGTACCTACCCACAGTGTGAAATTCGAGCCATGATTACTTCTTATTTTGTGAGTACAGTTATATCACTCATTACAGCGGAGAGCCATACCTTTCCATAGTGTGAAATGTACAAGTCAGATGTGGTTTCAGAATACAATATCTCATTGGCCCATTTCTGCCTAAAATAGGGTGCCTACTGACCTGTAGTCCTAAGATTCCATAATGTAGACAGGTACCTTAACTTTCATATTCCAGATTCTCCACACCCTTATAATATTTCCCATAGTCGTCCATTTTTTCGCTGCAAGCGCAGATAATAAACCATAAGGGGGATCAAGCTGCATTTTCGTAATATAAATAACGGACGACAAGATTTACTGGAGGGAAGGGGAACAAACTCATTCTTTGTGCTGTCTAGATACATATCTGCAGGACAATATGAATGAATAATATCTTCTGTGTACTCATGTTCACTGAGTGTGATGGCAAAGATTTATTACATAAGTACGTATGTAAGAACTCCAAGAGGATCCTGAGGTCGTAAATATTTGAAAACAATCAATTTCCGAGCAGTGTCCGAATTAAACTACCAGTTCACATCAAGCGAGTCTGATGTACACTTTAAGAGTTCCACAGACCTATTATGCTGAAACAAACTTCAGAAATTACTTTGATCAACGAAGATAGGCATGAATAAGAATGAGATAAATGGGTGACTGAAAGAATGAGGGTCATGAGCTAGTGTCTTCACACCGAAGGAACTGCCCGAATTGACAGTACAAGGTTTGAGTTTTAATCAAGGAAATTCTCTTAGGTAAACGGCAACAACTTCTTACGCTGGAAAACACATAGGTACTTCACCACAGAATTTACCATATACGATTGACTCCCAGAGTTGATATTACGTCCATAATGTCAGTTATGTAGTGGATTTCGAGGGCTAATGAAGACTGGAGTCGAGAGATGAAGGTAGAAAGAAAGCCCATAAGGTCCGAGACCGACGTAGGTCACGTTTTCATCTCGACAGATCATCATTGTTGTTTGCTTCCCATCGACAAGTCATTCCCCAGAATGGATTCGAACAGTCTACTGAATGAAACCTTTCCTTCCGACGCCATTCAAAGCTATCTTCATCCTCTCAGGCAGATCTTCCTTCCTCCTTTTTTTTCTTTTCTTTTTTTTCTTTAAAAGGAAACGGTCATTCGGTGGCTCACGTCACTGGACGTGCCTTCCTTCTTTGCACGTGATCGATCGATACTATTATCACGTGTAAAGTGGGCTTCGAATTCTCATGAAAATTCTACATGGTGACCATTTTTTTATTACGCTCAATTAAATGATCCTGGCGCTTCCTAATAAATTAGAAGGAGATGAAGAATACCTTCAACCAAAAGGTGGTAAGAAGGAGTAGTTCGAAGCAGTCAGAGATAGTTTCCGTGGGCCGTTGTACCGAGCATGACTAAGATTGGGAAGAGATAGTTACGTTGGCATCAAAATATATTTGGACGGATCCAAACACCTTTCAAACCACAACCTTTATAGAAAGGCCGATAATACTAAGGCCGTTTGTGGGTACCTAATTAGAGATTATCAAGCCGAAAGTAAAAATTGTGCTCCTTATGATTCAATGACCAAAGCACCTTTACACAAAATCTGTATCACATTGCAATTTGAGCAAGGATCAGTATCAGGGAGGTAAAATTACTGTGTCCAGCCAGGGGAGGGGAGTCACTTGAATTACACAAAGCTCTTCACATCAAAACTCCCGTTTTTCAGCCCATTGACGATTACCCACATGGGCGGGCCCGGGCAGTGGTCACACGTGAAACAGCCTTCTGATCCACCACACGTGGACAAGAGGTAAATCACGTGGCAAATAAGAGCCACGTGTAACTTTTCCTTGTACCTCGTTAACGCTCTTCTCATTTTCCAGGCCACCATCCCTCCCAACACTCATCGTTATATCTTATTTTTTTCCCCTCCCTGTTACGGGTTTTGTATTTGAGGCGCTTCCGACGCCTGATGCGGGTCTAAGGGTAATATGTCGAGGAAGACATGCCCGTCAGACCGTAAAGGCAGCTGTGTGTCACCGAGGCGTGTTTAACAAAAAAATGAAGAATTGGTCAGAAACTCGTAATGAAATTACAGTCATACAGGATGAGGAAATTTCATTATTGGGGTGTCGGTGGGAGAGGTAAATGTGAAAACGTTGTTGATACTGCAAGATTTATTTGATGATAGTAAATCAATATTTTCAACCACCATTTGACCACAACCTTTTGAGCCATATACTCTCCTGGGTAGCTTTTGTTGTTATGGAGCATCACTACAATCATGAAACAAGAACTGAACAATTTTTAAATTTTATTTATTAATTTTTTTGTTTCAATGTTCTGTTACCTACCTATATAATCGGAAATATTTTGCAATTATCTCCTACATGTACTACTTAATTTTCGTTAAGGAATTCGTCGAAAATACTAAATGCGGGTGAGTTTCCTTCTTGCATTTCAGAAAATGCTTCGCAAGGAAGTTGAAGGGATAGAAGGGGTGGATTTCTGAAACTTACCTACTTACTTCATTCTGTACATACAATCCAATACATACAATCCAATCATTATGAGTAGCAGACAAGCAGAACTTACCAAAAGTTACCAAGAATAAAGTTGGAAAATGAATTCACCTGAAACAAAAAATATAAGAATAATAATTTTAATAGGAACATCGCTAGGTAAGTAACTTTTTTGAGGTTATCACAAGAGATTGCATGAGACATATTTATAATGGGAATGGTGCATTGGTATCGCAGTTGTTCACATTACTCTCATCCCAATATCAGGTCAACATGATAGGAGGACGACAGGATATTTTGAGCAGAAAACCAAACACATAATTATTACCAAATCAAGAAACCCTGAATAAACGTTGTAGGATATATTAAATTCTGCGTAGAATGAAGCCAGATTGAGCTATCAAGGTATGTCGCGAAGTTGAGAAAGGGAATTGATTAGTGTTTACACCAAAAAAAGCCCGGTCTCCAGTGGTCTCAGATTTCCATATCCTACATGAATTTAGGAAACTAGAAATATTTGAAAAGAATAAAAGTGACTCCAGCGAGGCATGAAGCTTCGTCCTTCCTCAAATGATTGTGATCGCTTTTCTGATCAACCTTTGGGACACGACAGAATTCGTTTAGAAATTTCTTCAACAGGCTAATAACAGCGCTCACAGGCAACGTTAATCATGTTATTCAGATCATGTTGATTCCGAAAGCGATTTTCAAAGAAAATGAGCTATTGCAATGGGTCCAACATTTTTGGCATATGAATTATTGGAAATTTTCTCAATTTTTCTCCGTTTTAAGAATTTTGAGTCTAATCCTAGATTTTGAATTTTTTATAGAAATATAATATTATAATAAATTATAATATATTTAAAAAAAGTCAAAATCGGACCTTCAAGCTGATGAACTTAAATTTCGGCAAAATAATATGTTAGTAACAGAAAATGAAAGGGTAAGTTCAAATAGAGCAATTCAAAAATAAAAAGGGAGTCAAATTGAGGTTGAGGGGGGGGGGGGGGGGGGGTGTCAAAAAATAAAATCCAGGGGAGAACCAAAAAACAGTTCAGCTAAGATGTTCATCGGAATGGTCCAAACCGAATTTCTATTTTGGGGGAGGGGCAAATTGTATAAACCCTTTTCAATTCCTGGTCAAACTGAAGCGAAGATAACACAAAATTATTGGTAATCATAGTGAAATCTCCTATGACGTTTACACGCATGATTTGGGAACCACAATTCATCAGGTAGGTGTACCTGTGGGTATGAATGTCCAGTCCAGACCAAGAAATGTAAAAGAGAAGGGGTTACAGGAGGGATAAGGATATTACACTCCTCGTCCCTGTCCGAAGGAAAACAAAACGAATGGTTCACGGGTGTTTGCACGTAATTCATTTTCAGTCCCCATATTTTTCATATTTCACCCCCCATCGTAGGTCCTTTTCTGGAGGGGAAGGAGGGGGGTTGACTGAAAAAACCACCCCCTCACGTCTCTCGGTCTTTTCAGACCACACATGGGCTACAACCCTTCTCAAGACAACCAACAACAGACCATTAGGAGGAGTTTTTTTTAACTTGTTGAGCTCGAGCGGTTTTTTTCGAACCAGATTTTTTCCAATGTTAAAAAACCCATGAGCATGTTCCGCATGAGCGGATCTTGTGTTTTAAACGTTATTTACGACACGTCGGAAAATTGAGAGAGAAGAAACCTGCGTTTATCGTCATATATCTTCGTTCGAGATGCTCCACTTCTTTTATCCCCCGCGCCCCCGACATCTTAACTCTTCTGTTCTCAGAAAATGGAAAACTCCGGTATCTCAGATTAGGACATCAATCTCAACTTGAGTTTACGAGCGACGGTGCGCAAATAAAAAAATTCCACCGAAACAAGAACACCGGAGGGAGCTCTTAAAAAGTTCCGATTTACATTTTGTGGGGGCCTCTTCCAAACTATAGACCACCAGTAGCGAATTTGAAAAGAAGAGAAAAGAAAATCAGTTCTACCGGAGTAATTAATCTCGATACAATGTCTCATCGAATAGTCATTTGTTCTCCCTCGGAATCTTTCTCGTTCGATGGACTTTTTTTCTCATCTTGCCGCCGGCCCTCCACGAAGGAATTTACATAGTATAATTCGGTTCCTAATGTCCGCCCCACACCTTTTTGCATGCCTTCTTTGTTTCATCAGGCTTGGCTTTGTATGCTGAATACTGAAACGAACAAACCCTGGTATTATATTATAGCATTTCCAAGTTAAATTGGGCATTTTCCAAAACAATTTGGAAAACATTCGTACCGTGAAAAAAAGGGTGAGTTTGAAGATGAGCAATTTTCAAAAATTCGACGGGGGTCAAATTTGAGTTTTGGGGGGTCAAAATTCGGTAAAAACGGCTAAAATCGCGAACAATTGATATAAAATCATTGAATGTGATATGGAAAGGTGAGTAAAGACAAAAAAAAGCTACCTATTTATTTTTCATACAAAATAGGCGACAAATTTGGATTCTTGGGGTTCAAAAATTGGCAATAAGGGCTAAAATCAATACTAATTCATTTGTCGTTATGTGGGATGGTGATTCACGACAGAAAGAGGAATTTCGACAGTAAAAATATTTTTTCAAAAAAGACATTAAATAAGGATCAAAAATCGGTAAAAATGACTAAAATCACGAAAAATTATATAATTTCACGAAAAGTAGTATGGTTCCTCGCTGTATCTTCTTTTACACAATAGCACCAATATTCCTTTGAAAATTCGCTTTTATAGCCATGCTGCATGACTGGAACTTTTACCAGCATTAGGGTTAAATTAGGAATTTATAATCATTAGGATTAAAAATGTAAATAATAATATGGTGTGAAAATACGAACTCCACCAACTTTTTTCGATGATAAACATTTTTTATCTACGTTTTATAGTAGGTATCTAGCTATAAAAAACAAAGTAATGCCTTATGGGTTGAGATAAAATTAGGAGTTCCTGGCTCGTTTTGTGCGTTGTGTGGTGATGTCTCGTGGGTGTTGCATACGTCTGCATTAACGTGTGCGGTCAAGTCTCGGTCAGTTTGGCCGTGGATTCAGTATGACCATCTTGGTGTGGCGCGCTTGTGTATTAATTAGGTTATGGAGCGGTTTAAACATTGTCAGATGCAGTTTTGTTGATGATTGGTACGTCGAATATGCATGCGTATTTCAAGGATTTCGATCATGTCCAGTCTACTTCCTTTCAGTTGTGGGTATTACCATGCATTTGTTATTGTCAGTAATTTCATGTCCGTGGTCGTAAAGGTGGTTAGCTAGTTGGAGCGTCTTATTTTGAGTTTGAATGACCTAAAGCGGTCTGTGTACTCAGTTTTAAGCTGCGTACTGTTAGTCGTGTGTACAACAATGACATTTCTGACTCCAGAAAAAAGTCGCCCTCGAACGGTAAGAAAAGATCTGAAGGCGATTTCAACTCCTAGAAGACAGTCTGTTTTGAATCGCACCGAACTACCTCCTCCGGGAGTCAGACATTTCATTAGTGGGTCTCCCAGGAGTTGGTCGGAAGCTGGAAAAACAGGCCGCTTACAAAACTACTTCCACTCATCAACAATTCATTTGGCGCATTATTCCAGACATAATGATCCGTCCCCCACAGGCAGGAGACGCGTTTAAAAAGAACATCCCCGCACCTGCTCCATTTCCATTTCGTAACATCTTAAACGTTCCAAGACCTCACACGAACTCACGACTCCTATCCGTCTCATTATAATCACCTTGTCAATTTACCCCTCCATGATAAAACATTTACCTCGTATTTAATGAATCATCAACCACGGGTCTCAAAAACGCCGGCTTCTAATAATAGAGGGCTGAGACCACTCATTTCAATGATTCGACGTTTTCACCCGAATCTTGTCGCGTGTTGCGTGATATTTTTAGTTTTAATCGAACGCTTTTCAACAATAAGTCTCTGAGGTCACATGTATTCCTTAAAATCGCTTAAGGTATTCAACACGGTTACCAGCAACGCAATGTAAGATTCATTTCGTTCCGGAAATAATTGTTTTTCAAAGTATTCCTAGAGCGACGTCAACTCTTTTTGAAAGCGAGAAAACGACAAATTTTACGGTCGTCTGTCTCCAGAATTAGAACTTCGGATGCAAACCGTCGTAAACCCCCACAGAAGTTGGACGCAGAGGACCTTAAGCGGTCAATAAACACGTTATGAAGAGTGGGAACGGGCAGTTAAAATCTATCTGAATTGAATATACCGAGAGAAACACAAGTCCCTTTCTGGTAGGCGTTGTTTGATGGAGTCAATAAACCAGGAGTATGGGAGCTGTAAAACGGGGTCTTGGGAAACGTATCTTGCCAGAGAAACCGAGTTAGGGGACGTGACGTCACATGGTGTAGGACCTTCGATAAGGTATTGGCAGTCTGCATTCGGAATCCAGTGACTGTTTTAGTTTATTTCACGTTCACGGCTTTTTTGAGGGTCAGTGGCTACGATTATATGCTGCCAGGTCAACGAAGAAAACGCTGCACATCATTACACAACGGTTTATTATTTACCTGAATAGATACCGCTTCTGCGTAGATCACAGTTTGCTATAGTCAATACCTACCCTCGTGCTCCCCTAGGAAAGCAATAAATCGAGTATTGGAGCCGGCCGAGGTCATTAATATGCGGTAATCATATAATTAATAATTATTTGTTTTCATTCATGAAGCATATGCTACGAAAATACCTATCAACAAAATCCAAAATGACCATCATTCCTCAAATGAAATAATATCTCGGAACAACCAACTCGATTTCATACAGCAATACTTGATTATAATCAGCTGTTCCCTACCAATGATACTATACCGTTTCATTCACGATCATGTTGACGAAGCTTTTCGGTGCAACTTCAGGGCTTTACTGTGAACAAATGGCAGGACTTACAATGGTGCGGGTGGTCTCAAAAAATTCCATGTTCAAGAAGTATCTAGAAACGTAAACGCATTCGAGATAACGGCATCTTGGAAAATTCAACCCCTATTTTTCACCTCTTAGAGACGACTGACAGCAATAATAAGCTTCGCGGACCAACTAGAACCCAAATGGGACCCACAAACCACATTTCCATCAATTTTCGTTCATGGTAACTAAGAAGAAAAAAAACGAAGTTTTTAGCGGCCGGCGGATAGAAATTGTTTTATTATTCCATTTTCGGATTCTACTTACTTTGAAACGGAAACCATCAAATTTTGATAGGGAGGAGGGTATTTTTTATTCTTTAAATTTATATTCTTTTTTTTTCATGCTCGATTCCAGGTTATTATTGTCAATAAAACCAAACCCCGTAGTTCAGAAACTCGCTCCGAGGTTTTCAGACACCTTCAGTTTTATAGACAACGAATGGATTGCAATCAACTCATACCTGTCACAAAATAACTGCGAAACAATCGATTTTCAAATCGATCAATCGCGCAAGGGTTTTTTTCTATATATGTGGATTTTTCCGAAATTTCAAGAAACGCTCAACTCGTCTGATGGGCGTTTCACTTCAATACAAAAAATGATAATGATGATTTGTATTCCCCGCGACCATAAATTCATGATTAACCAAAACCTCAGGCGAGGTTTTGTTTAAGTTTTAAAAAGTGAGCCGACTAAATAAACTGATGCATTCGATCTATTTACCAACCAAAAACTGAAACAAATGTTGTTGGGACACTCAGCTGAGTCGTTCCACATGAATAAATGTGCTTCAAGTCAAGATCGCGCTGTTGAGACATTTTTTCTCTATGATTTCGACCGTCAAAATGTCAGTTTCCGGGTCGAACATTTTTTTTTTTTTTAGAAATCCGGTGAAAATTTTTCGTAAATCCTGGCGAATGATCACGTAGGGTTATCGCCAATAATAATATTAATAAATAGGTTTAACATCATCGGCATATATACAGGTCAGATTAGATATACTACTGATGAATAGGACGTATAGGAATACCTGTCGAAAGGGATTTGGGGAAAAGGTGGTTCCCGATAGAAAGAAAACTCCGTAAAAGAGATTAGGGCTCTGAAACGCCGATGGCCAGGAAGGTGTAGAGAGTATACCGTCTGTCAGGAGATACGAGAACTAGGGATCCTCGAGGGGAAAGAAACTAACTTCAGCCTCCACAACTCTGGTTACTTTTTCGACAATGGTGCCCCGTTAAGTGCACAACTTTCGAGCGACAGGAAGTTTATCAGCCGAACCCCATTTTCCAGATGACGTCCTGCGATTTTTTTTTTTCTCACTACGGACTTCATTCAAGTGAGGTGAGTACGAATTTCAATGATTGCTGTAAA
Organism: Leptopterna dolabrata; assembly: GCA_954871275.1. Lineage (NCBI taxonomy): Eukaryota > Metazoa > Arthropoda > Insecta > Hemiptera > Miridae > Leptopterna > Leptopterna dolabrata. The sequence continues at coordinate 21,077,961 of OX940985.1, forward strand.
AAACGAATCACCAGCCTTCAGAGGCCCCACAATCCATCTTAGCTGGCTTCTAATTTCAATCTCCAAAACAAGAATTGAAGTTATCAGGCAACAATAAATTTTAAAATGCACTTTCATATCCTTCCAACTGCACGAGACTCCTTTTAGTTCAACCTAAGCCACAGTGGAATACAAGAAGAATCAGCAGTTGAAAATACCTTAGGAGCCAATCGGCCTGATTCAGATCTGCAGCCCAGACCACTATTTTCCGATTTTTTCCCCCCAAATATTCTCTACATTTAATTCTATGGAAGGTTTTTTTCCCCCTTTTGAATTGCGAGCTAAGCAGACCAAGACAATGCAAAAGGGTGTTCTATATCCCGCATTCAACTATACTCTCAAAAAATATTGGTGGTAGGGGTTTTTTTTCATTTTGAGGAGAGAGCGTTAGCGGGCATACAACAGACCACTCGTCCACACAGCGGTGACCGAACAGCCATGGGTCAATCAAGCTTTACCTACTTGATGTGGGACCTCTGTGACGAAATTTCCCTTCTTCTGTGAATGGCGATCCATAGGCAAGAAGAAGGGAAATGCGTTGGAAGAAAAAAAGGAGTAATTTCGCCTAGCGGCGGCTAAACTGCTGTATAATTCGTGTAGGTACCAAATTAGATAGACCCAACAAAGGAATAGGAAAAGTGAAGTATGTCTTTCCATGTGTGTACGAGTGCCTGTTACATAGGTAGACCGAACCATTCAGCTTATTACTTAGGACTTGAGCGTGGTGGTTAGAACTTTTCCCACGAGTGGCGCAACTAAACTAACACTTCCTGAGTTGGTACTTCTGATCAATAACTACATTTCAGACATTCATGGAAGGATTCTAAGTAATGATTTCCGTATCGCAACGTTAATCATTCTACTCTTACTCCTTGTGGTGATACCAAATTTTAAAATCCCATTTCGGAGTTGAAGTAATTTATGGCGGTTCTGAACGCATTTCGACGGACAGCAGGAATCCGTTTTATGAAAACGCCCCATGGTAAATGCCAAAGCAGATAAGAGGAGCCCGGGAGTGGGGGGTAATTAACAGTTCGATAGGCTAAATAAATGTGACCATTCTCAACTCCCCCCACTCAGGAAGAATAAACATTAAACTGAAGAGGTCTGAGGGGGTTGTGGCACCCTGGGGTTTCAAATGTGCGTTTTGATAGGGAATGATGAGGTGGGAGGGGTCAGAATGTTGTTGTGGATTTGCGGTAAGTTCCGCAGTTAATCGTCCGAGTTGAGCCAGCAGTATTGATCAAAACAGGGGTGAGTCATTGTTTTGAGAATGGAACAATGTCCAAACCAAGATCATTTCAAACATGTAAGTTAGACATTTTTAAAAGTGTACCGATTCGAGTAGTTTGTTCTTAAAAATAGTTTGTTCGATGTTTTTCAACTGACAGGTCTCAGTAAGAACTTTCCAAAGAAATTACATCTTGAAGGGTATCTCACGTTCAGAAGGGTACGTTGTGAACACAAGATGCTTTGGATACCACAAACAGCAGCACAAGCTGCACTTATTATATACACCATGAAGCAATTTATAACGAAGCAGAGTCAACCTTTTCAAAATGTAATGACTCCATAGAAAGATGTTAACTCTAATTACAATACTAAAACTTGTGGGATGGAGTTCTACAGAAATAGTCCATCAACCGTCAACAAAATTTATAATTACAATCGTAATCAGTCATTGCGCGCGAAGAAACAGTAGGGGTTAATAATCTGTGCAATCATGATATTTCATAATTAGATTAATCATCATTTCCACTTTTAATTCAATTTGCAAAATGAAATAAATCCCTATTACACCTTCATAAATGAGGAGCAATAAATTTCATTCAAGAGTTAAGAGCACGAAACGCGTTTCTCCCCTTTGGGTGAATTACTTTAAATTTATTATGTTTCCCCTTTCGTTTCGAACCGGTTATTATCACCCTCTGGACTTCAGGGGTACCCTTATCGTACCACTTATCCCCCTCTAGATGTCCTGGGGTCCTTCATCCGATGGTTATCTTTGGACGGTAAAACCCAAGAGGTGGAAACCTCTGGATGCCACCCTCGAAAATCCCAGGTTTTCAGCTCGTAACTATGGAAAATCTTTTTTCATTCGTTCAATTAAAGAAAACTCGCCCCCCTTTTCAACTCTCACGTCGCACATTATTTTCCAACCTCCCTTTTCACTGTCGGTGTTTTTTTCTCCTGTCTGAATACAAAACAGCTAATTTCAGAGATCTTTCTATTTAAAAAAAAAACTCTCGGGTCTGATATTCGTTTTTCTGAATCTATTCAAAATATTCACCCTCTCAACTCCATTCACTACCAAATAATCCGAGAAACGAGATTATAACTTGTCCAACAGATCATAAAACAAAGGACGTAGTTTTTTCTTCGCCTTTTTATTGGCTTGGTTAATAGCTTGTAGTTGCAAAATGTTAAGGGGCTTCAACGTCATTTCCTCTGTTAGCAGTGAATGCTTCGTTAATCAAATGAAAAATATTGGTTTATTATTTTCAATAATAAACCTTTGGAATCGAGCATGAAATAAATGTAACCCTCAAAATTTGATGGTTTACGTTTCAAGGTATGTAGAATCCGAAAATGCAATAAAAAAACGCTGCAAATTATTACACAACGGTTTATTATTTACCTGTACAGATATATTTCTGCGTAGATCACTGTTCCCTTGGTCACTACCTACTCTTGCCGTTGTGTAATAAATCGCTGTGTACAAAAACGGTGAAGTATGATTGGGTAAATTATTACACAACTGTAAATTATTATACAACGGTAAATTATTACACAACAGTTTATTATCATATCTACGTAGAAGGGGCACCTATACGGGTAAATTATTGCACAACGGTTTATTATTTGCCTTATGCTTCATGAAGAACTAGAAATAATTAATGATTGAATTATTGAATCCCGCGCGTTTGTATGAAACTTTAATTCTGGGGCCGGCTCCAGTACTCGATTTAGGGCTTTCCTGGGGAGGAGTTCGAGGGTATTGACCACAGAAAACAGTGATCTTCGCAGGAGTAATCACCGGGCATCTATACAGGTAAATAATATACCTTTGTGTAATAATTCGCAGCTTTTTTTTTTATATATTTCTGAATTTGTCTACGAAGACGTTCAACTGTTTCACTTCCGTGATAACTATATCCACTCTGTTTGAGACAATTGAAAAAATTGTTGTTTTTCTCAAAACTAAAGTTTGTGGAAGACTAACAATATTTTACCTCGTTTATTGACAATAATAATATGAAGAGAAATGTAGTATCAGATGAGGCCAGAGATGGATATTATAAAATACATTGTAATAGCAGATACCTTCATAATATATTTATCAAACCTCATTCGATTATAATAATTATTATCCTTATAATATAAGGATAACAATCCTTATATTAAATCCATCGATTGAAGAGAAAAAATCCTTAATTCAAGCGTATTAAGCTACATTACAAGCTGTCTCGCTGGTGGTCATCAGTTGGTGGTCTCATCATTCGACAATGACATTTACCTTGCAACTTCAACTATTATTATACTGACAGTAAGCTGTCTCCCCAACTGCGGATTGGGTTATGCACATGTGCTATATATTTATGCATATGTTTGTATGAGGACTTTATAATCAGATCAACTGTGAATTGCAATCGAACCCCCATCCTGACAGAAAAGCAATCCAAAATAACGATCAAGCTTATCTTCTGAACAATGAACTTTGTGGAGGTGACGTGTCACACCGTGTTCACTCAAAGAGTTCAGGGACATGAAATAATCGTCAGCTTTGATTTTAGACTTTAGAATAAGTAGGTACATAGAATTTTGCGATCAAATTCGACCAGGGGCGTGGAGACCTTTCGGACGTCTTAAGATTCATTAAGAAGAAGAAGGAAAAACGCTGCAAATCCCTGCACAACGGTTTATTATTTTGTATAGAATACCCTTGTGTTACAGATCACAGCTCTATGTATAGATAACCCGTCTATATAATATGATATGTACTATTCTATACATATTATGTAGATCGCAGACCCTCCGTAGGTTAGTACCTAACCCCGTACTCGTTACTAGGTACCTACCTAAATCACGAGTTAAATGTTGCTAAAATAGTTCTGCCGATGACAAACAGTACCTAACAAAAAGAAACACACATAATGAAGTTCTGAAAAGAAATTGTTGATGAGGAGTGAAAAAAGTTGCAAAAGTACCTACCAACAAACTCCAGCCCCTTCTACGTAGCTGGTATAATGAACCGTTGTGTAATAATTTACCGTTGAGTAATAATTTACCGTAGTAATAATTTACCCATCAATAATACTTCAACGTTTGTTCAAGTTTCACTACCTACCAACAAACTCCAAAAGAGCCATCATTTTTCAAATTAAATAATATCACAAAACAACCAACTCGACTTCATACTCCGCCAATATAATCAGGTGATCCCTACCAATGATTTTATCTCCGCCAAATTTCCTAGTGTGGGCGCGTCTCTGGTTACGAGATTTGGTTTGAATTGTATACAATTTCATTCACACTGGAGTCGAAAATGCCTGTCGGTGCAAACTTCGGGGCCTTACTGTGAACGAACGGCTGGACGTACGATGCTCCGGATGGTCTTAAAAAACTCGCAAGTTCAAGAACTATATAAAACCGTAAAAATATTTACGTAAAAAAATTGTATAGGCGTTTTGAAAATTTCAACCCCTATTTTGAACCCCTTAGAGATGACTCACAGTAACGTCGAGCTTCGAGGACCAACTAGACGCCGAACGGAACCTATAACCCGAATTTCATCAATTTTTTTTCATGGTAACTAAGAAAAGTGGCCCGTACGGCGTACGGCGTACGGCGGACAGACAGAAATATTTTTATTGCAGTTTTGGATTCTACATACCTTGAAACGTAAACCATCAAATTTTGAGGGGGGCTAAGAATTTTTTTTTTCATGCTCGATTCCAATGGTTCATTATTGAAAATAATAAACCAAAATCATTAATTCGTTTCATCAAGCCATATTATCAACTCCGCCCACAAGAAAAGCTTTGGATTCTTTGGATTTGTAGCGTAAAGATAGAAGTGGATTTGGGCATGTAAATTATAGTCCTTAATCTGGATAGGAACCTTCGGAAATAAATCCTAGAACCCAGATGCCATAGTACTAAATAAATGTTCATCCGCACAAATTCAACAACTTCACCAAAATCAATACGTGCGCCGAGTTCCTGTACGTACTGCATAATGATGACTTTGGGGATATTTGCATCATTCGTCATGACTGTAGAAATCATGTGATAGGGTATCGAATATGCAACGACATGAACGACCACCTGGGACGACGTGGCAGTTTGAATCATGAACAACGACCACACTCTTCTACGGCGAAAAGCGAAACAAAACGGATCCCCCAACACCTCCATACCTCCTGGGCTACAACTACGAACAGATGTACAAATTGGCAGGTGGCGGCGCGGCGGAGGGACTTGGAATTACAAATGAAGTCCCGGACACCTCTGCTGAGGCCTCCGGGGCTGGGAACAAGCCGGAGCCGGGAAGAGCGAACTCCGATGAATCAACGCGGCAGATCAGATCAGACAGTCTTGCCCTCGAGCCACAAAGGGGATCAGCGATCGGTTACACTTGCTAATGCCCATCAAGTCTGTCGAACCAGCTACCGCCCTTTCTTCACAACTGGTAAACTGTTACACGCTTTGGTCTGAGTGTCGTTGTTCACACTTTTTACCATCCGAGAAACCCCATTGAAATTCAGCAAAGCAGCGTCGAGGAAGTTTTTGCCTCGACAAGTCTTTGTCTTCTTTACACCATTCGGTTCTTCGAAGATCACAATCGAATCCCAATTTCGTGGACCTAACGTTCTTCTGGAACGAGTTGATGTAGAAATTGGCGGTCCATCAATATCTCCCATTGTGCAGCTTTTTCTTTATAATCAACCAAACACACTGGAAATCTTTCTTTCTTCACACAATTGTGGATATTTTAAACCAGTTTTCGCCGATCCATTATCATCAGCCGAATCGCTGAGCTTCTTTTGTCAACCTAATGTTGGACGGGCACATTCATCACGATGAAACCCTAGATAGCAAAATAATAGCTCTGTCGTTGATCGCCTCTGTAAAATCGAGAGAACAATCGGTTTCAGAAAATGTTTTAGAACTTTTTATGACGTGAAACTCAAGAATGTCTAGTGGTATTGAAGGAGCACGTTCAGCCCACGTCTGCAGTTTTGCACTCTCAAGTATTGGAATTTGTTGCCTGTATGAATACATAATATTCAGTTTTCGAAACGCCCAGAACTATGCGAAATAAAAGAAAGTGAGAGAGAGGATTTTCATTTGCCGTCACAAAATCTGCATGACCATGGTTATAGGGGGCGTGTTTTGAGCTCACTCGATACTTCTTGGAATATTATTTCTCGTTTAGAGATAATTCTTTCTCAGAGGATAATGATTAATAAAATTACTCTCAATAGGGAAATTCTTGACCCAATGGATGAGATTACATGTTGTAAAACTATCTGGATAAATGATCTCATGACAATACAAAGTTAACAATTTAGTTAACAACAGCTTAATTGGCTAGGATAAAACAAAATTCATTCCCTATTAAAAAAAAGCCAATCGCGTTGAAATATTTTTCAAAACTATAGGGTGCCAAGGATACAAGAATCTTCCAGAATCATAAAATAGAACTGTGCGATACAAATTTCAAGTCATAAGGTAGAACTGTATGACTTGAAATTTGTATCGCTCGTTTCCTAAACCTCACGAAAGTGTCGAACTTTGGAAAGTAGAGGGCAATTTAGCATTCTCAGGTGGTCCAACTAGCGTTTCATCAAAGCCGATACTGAATCTCTCCTGCGCATGCGCAACGTGTTTGACTGGAAACTCTGAACTTCACGGAGCAGTAATACTAGTGAACTGAATTTGGAGAAAAGACACACGTTGATTCTTAGATGGTGTCTAGTCAGTCTCATGATAATTCTACTGCGGATGTTGGTTAGGTACCTATATAATAATTCAATTCAATTCAATTCAATTTTTTTATTCAGCAAATACTTTATACAACAAATATAATGATTTTTAGAGAGTCTATATACATAATACAAGATCTAAACTTATGTTGGTTTCTGAGCCTAAGGTCAATGACCCGTCCAGGCTCGTCTCTTCCACCACTATTTATTACTGCGTATGTATGTACCAGCAGTTTCCTTGAAAAAACACAACGTAAGTATTTGGAGAATGAGTTACATTGATCAAGAACCAACAGTATTTACAGAGTAGTTAGTAAATACACTTAATGCTACGAAGGCTGATTTGTATTTTTATCCTAATTTAAACTTATTTATAACAACACTTTCGTTATTTTCAAGCTCAAAATATTCTAGAACTAGTTTTTTAAATTTTCCTGTCGATGTTGAAGTCTTGGTTAGGAGCGGTAACTGTTCAAATAGTGCTGGAGCTAGCCATGGAAATTGTCGAGTGTAGAAATCATTATGCGCCTGTGGTATCTGGAGGACATAGTTGATAATATCCTGTCATGTTTTGGAAATCATGTTGGGAACGAATTAGATTAAAAATAATATAGATAGTAGTTGTGAGTTGCTTACTTATGGCTCATCATAACATTCTCAACTAAATGGGCTTCACTAATACCTGTTGCTCTATGATTCAACTAGGTCTATGCTTCAAATTGATCTATGATTCCACTAGATCTATGATTCACTAATACCTGTTGCTCTATGATCCCACTAGAGCACACATTTCTAAACCACAGAGTTTGTCAATTTCTGGACAAAGTCACGTGCCCTATTCGGAAAGAAGAGATGAACACTGAATGAAGTCATGATTGAGAAGGCACTGCTAGAAATGTGGAAACCGAGCTTCGGCATCCATCGCCACCCTCCGACACCGTTTTCTGCTTCCACGTTCCGGGTCTTCAGTTCCAGAAGCTGCTTTGTATTCCGAGGTCTCCTCCACTTTTCGTTCTCTTACTGGTCTCGGCGCTTGCTCGAGTTGAAGACAAAGTTACTTTTTCCTTCAGCCACTTCCCGTTCCGCTTCGCGGATTCCTCCCTCCATTACGCTTCTCGAGTTTGGTGACGAAAATGGGTTCGGATTTGCCGAGTCCCCATCCCTTTTCTGCGGGGGCAACTGCCTTCCTCAATCACTGTCCTCTATTCTCGTTCGCAGAGTGTTTTCGACTGCGATTCCTAACGCATCTAGATACAACGCCTACTGGTAGTTCAGCTTGGATTCCAACTCCGTTGGAACTGCTAGGTCCAATTTGTCTTGAATAACGTGAAAACGCTGCAAATTATTACACAAGGGTTTATTATTTAGCTGCATAGATGCCCTTTCTGCGCACTGTTTTCTGTGGTCAATGCCTACCCTCGAGCTCACCCCAGGAAAGCCATAAGTTGAGTACTGGAGCCAGCCGGGGAATTACAGTTTCATAAATATTCGGTGGATTGATTAATTCTGTCATTAATAATTGTTATTCATGAAGCATAACGTTTGCTGAAGTTACAAAAGTACCTATCAAAAAGTCCAAAATAACCATCATTCTTCAAATGAAATAATATCACAGAACAACCAACTCGACTATAATCATCTGTTCCTAACAGTGATATCGGGGCTGGATGCATACCGTTTCATTCACGATCATGTTGACGAAGCTTTTCACTGCAAACCAACGGCTGGACGTAAGCGCTCCGGGTGGCCTAAAAAAATCACCAAGCCCGGTTTTCTGTGGTGGATGGGGGCATCTATACACACCACCCGGAGCATTGTACGTCCAGCTGTTCTTTTGCCGTTGGTTTGCAGTGAAAAGCTTCGTCAACATGATCGCGAATCATCATTGCTATGGAACACCTGATTATAATCAATGGCTGTATGAAATCGAGCTGAATGTTCGGTGACTATTATGTCATCTGAAGAATGGTGGCTCTTCTGAATTTTGCTGATAGGTACTTTTGTAACTGGAACAAATTGCATACTTCATGAGTAGCAAAAAATAATTTTGGTAGAATTCTTGAATCTATTTTTATGAAACTGTAATATTTATGGAACTGTAATATCGCCTGGATGGCTCCAGTACTCGATTTAGGGCTTTCCTGGGGTGAGCTTGAGGGTGAGTATTGACCACAGAATCCAGTGATCTACGCAGAAGGGGCAGCTATACAGGTAAATAATAAACCGTTGTGTAATAATTTGCAGGGCTTTTAATTCCACTTCGGATTTGATGGGGGTGGGGGTGGGGGTATTAAAAAGTTTCATGCTCGTTTCAAAAGGTTTTAAGTACTGAAAATTATAAACCAAAATGGGGTTTCACACAAATTTGTTTGTCACATTTTTTCCGGACCGCCCTGTATAAGGGAAGGGATCTTTCATCTCTGCGACAATCGTGATCAATGTTGTTGATGGGAATAATCGGAGAATGAATCCAGCAGTGATCAAGGAAACTCCACGACTTCCTTCAAGGATCTTACAGAGACCAGTCCTTTGTCGCGGCCAAGCTCACCTTTCCGTTTCATTTTCGAACGTGAGCGCCAACGATGTTCAGCCTCATGAATAATGAACTCGCAACGCGTGTCTCAGATGCCGAGAGCGTGATATGATTCATCGACCCGATCGAGCGACGAAAGCAAATAAAGTTCTAAATGGCTTCATCGAAATCTCTCGTGAAAGTCGCTAATAAGCTCAGATCGTGGGAAATAACTTGTATACAGCGGAGGAACATGATCTGTCGCACTGTTGATGATAGAATGATGGACACAAGAATGAGAACTGATGTTTCAGATTGCTGCGGTTATCTGAATAGTTAAGACGCTTACTAGTCACTTTTCTCGTAGGCTGTATTATGACAAAATGGGGGAAGTTCCTTTATTTTTAATTTTTTCTTTATTTACTTCAGAGTCAACCAAGCTAGCAAGCGCTTTCTATTCACTTTTGGGAGGAAAAAATAATGTTGTGCCTGTCAGTCAGTGTGTCCGCCAAACGCAGTTTCCTCGATTCAAATCCGATTTTGCTGAAATGTTCAGGGATCATGCGGGTTGGGCCATATGCATGATCCCCTTGAATCAGAATGATAGGGGATCATGGGTATCGCCACTGCGCAAGCGCAAACGCGAAAGCCGAGGTATCTACTCAATTTCTCATGGATCAATGGCTCGATTTTGCTGGGGGGTAGATCCTGGATAATCCCACTGAATTTCAGAACGATCGGATCAGTGGTATGGCCACTGCAGATTTCTACCTAACCAATTATCGACGATATTATTACAATGCTCATTTACTATTAGGAAACCTACGTCTTATCATGTAATTATCATACTTTTAATTTATATGTACGCTCATGCCACCGATACGGGGAAGCTATGTGCCATTAAACATGCCACAAGTTTTTTTCTTTCTTGAATGCAGTCGTCGAGATGATCTCAGATCATGGACTCGTTTACTTGGAAACGGCATACTTATTCAATATTCATTAGCTTCCTGTCAACAACAGCTTCATTTTCGATTCATCTGATGTCTGAGCTCATTATGAATAGCTCCGATGCCCCCATGTAGATGGACACCTTCAATTATCCGAGTGCTAATAATCATAAAACATACAGCTAGCCATGTTAGCAGCTCAAACAATTAACAATAGGATATTACGTTTACGATAAATCTTTACGGTGACTGAAAACTGTTGATAATGTTTAGAGCGTTGATTTTTCACGATTTATTTACTCCTTAATCCACATAAGCCAATGAAAATCATGTTAGACGCAATAAATATAAAATATTACATCCAAAGTTGGTTCCAAGGGATTGGCCCCAATGGAATGATCAGCCTGGTATGTGGTGTCCACACTGCTCATAACGTATTGCGTTCGCTAAGAATTCATATTGCCCCTTCGCCGATCGCGGCTTTTTTTGCTTCAACATTCCCAACGAACAAGTTCACACTATCTCACAATGCCAGTAGTACAAGACCGCATCTCCGAAGCACCGCACGGCGTCGATACGGACATTCCTAAGACACAAGAAGCACTTTTTATCTTCCCCTCTCCCCCTCTCCTACTCGTCTCATCCTCTTTTTCTGAGTTATTTCCCGGTCGGAGAGGGAATGGCAATGCAGAGAATATTGTACGACCCCACGTGGAGCACCCAGTTCCACCCTGCAGTTGAACGCTCTACATGCCAAGTTTCCATAATAATGTCCTCCTGCCGTTACGATGTGAATGTGATATACTCGCATTATGCACTTATTCGATGTATTCAATTCCAACGAATACGGCAAGTGTCAGTTCAATACATCGCATTTCCCGAAGCCAACTCCGGATTTTAACGACAACAAAAAAGTTCAACAATGTGGATCTGGCTGCTACTCAAGAAGCATAATCCCCAGAGATGAGAGGGACACAATGTGAACTTATATGGCGTTTCTCGATCTGAAGACGAAATCCACAGGCATTTTATAGACTACTGCGAGAAGACAGTCTTCGACTGTGTAAAGGAAAAAGACGTTAAATTTTCTCACAATGGTTTTCTATCAGTCTTAGTCATTCAGGTGATGGGCGAGTTAGCACTACTTTCATAATAATCCAAATCCCACGTAAAAAAGAAATAGAGTCTGATTCACGAAACTTTCACTTCCTCATTCATGTCACAGACTCGACCCAGTTTTCAGAACTTTCTTTATTTCGTTATTAAATTGAGACAGTAGTTATTTGCCTGTAGATGGAAACATAAATAAGAAACACAAAAATCGTGATAATATGCCAGTTTCGTTCTCTCGATGGTACCAGAAATCGACCAGTCACATTAGTGAAATCCAAGAATCCATCAGTGCGTCTGTTCCCATTCGCAGATGCGTCGATAAAACTGTTGTGAACCGGTTTTGAATACAACAACTCGTACATAGGTAGAGAGGTGTTACAATTATGAGAAATTTCAAGCATTTTTAAATGTCAAAAAAAGACGGCATATATTCCATTAAAACAGTAGGAATACGTACACTTAGAAATTTCTACATTTCATACTTGGTAATCATCGGTAATCATCTTAATCATTGCTTTAACCTAGATGCCTCAGACATTGCAAATATGCGCAAACTTGGCAGAAAGGCCTGGGCGATTTAAAGTACTGATTAAGAGTAAGGGCATGTTATTAAATGCATGCTGAAAAATAGAAAATATAGAATGTATCAATGAAATTTAGTCACTTTTTAACCGATTTCAAAAAAAAGGGGGAGGTTCTCAATTCGAACTGCTCCTGTTCTCAATTATGCGATCAGTTTGGATCATCCCCCGGTGGTCCCATTATATTTTTTGTAAAGAATGGTCCAGTATGTAGCCAACAGGAATAACGATAAGATGAGCGAAATTATTCCGAAACTAATGGACCGAGAAGTAAAAACGTACTACTGGGCCTGTACTAGGCCAGTTATACGCTTTGATTTCTAGTGCTTTGAGAGACATTGCACGATCTGAAGGCAGAAAGTATAGTCTGCCAACCTGTGGATACCCCAGTAATGATATCAGAGATATACCTACCTACCTATTATAATAAACAAAATATTTTTCAACAAAAAACAAGAACGACTTCAAAAAAGCTGTATAAAACTAAAAAAGTAAAGAATAATTTTTATGCTGAACGAACGTACATAATTTATTCAAATCCAATACAACACAATTTTTGAACTTGTGACATATATTAACTAAAAATCCCATACATAGGTAGCCTTCGTGTATGTTTGTTCAGCATAAAAATTATTCTTTACTTTTTGGTCTTATACAGCTTTTTTGAAGTAGGTTTGGTTTTTTGTTTATAAATAGGTAGGTAGGTATTTATTTATTTTTATTTATTTATTTTTTTTAACCTTACAATTCCCAATAATGTTCACACCTCTGTAACTATTTAGACAACATGAAATAAGTGACATGAAATATAGAAGGTTATTTATTGATAACCTTAAATAAAAAGGTACAAGTGTTTGTAATGTGTGGCTCCACGTCATCAGGCACTACTTTTCAAAGAGGAATATGAAGTATCACAACATCCGAAGTACCTAAGCGATGAAGTGAAGGGAGAATTTGATGGAACCATTCGGGAGTAAAATTGCTCGCGTGGAATGAGAAGAAGAGAAATCTCATAACATCCAACGCAGTCACAATATCGTCTAAGTAGCAACTCAGTGTTTCCGTAGAGCTGCTATGACATCACAAATCCCATAGCCCTCTTCGAAATCTGTTTTTCCCACTTTAAACGCCCTTTTATGGGACCATTTAGTCGAAAGTAATTCTCTTCTTTTTCACCTCTGGGGAGAGAGAGAAAAAAATTTGAGAGGGGTCAAGCGATGGTTTTCCTAGCAGGGATAATCCTGTTACGGGAACGGGGTATGATTGTAGTTTATGGCCGAATGTCCCCCAAGCGAAAACTGAAGGGGGAAGGGGATTGAATTCTTTTTATACAGCTGGTGCCGGAGGTAATCCTGGCTCGTAAAGAACGGCCTGAAGGGGAATGCGGTAGCTTATAGGCGTTGCCTGTATCGGGAGACGTGATAGGACCCAAGATTGACCCCTGCTCTGTCATACAGGACGTTCTCCAGAATCTCTGATTTTGGAGAAATTGAGCCGAAATGGTGCCTAAAATAGCCTTGTAAAAACAGTATGACAGAACGTACATTCTAGTACAATAATCAACCCATGGATGACCTCATGAATGACCGCTTTTAAAATTCAATTTTGGCATGAACTGGTTAGAACCAAAACTGAGGGCACCATCCCTGGAGGCTCGTAAACGCCCGCATCTCAAAACTGAATGAACCCCGATTTACATTACATGTCAGAAATTTTCTTGGGTGTTCTTCGTTACTGGCCTTCTTTTTCAAAATTTAATTACTATGCGAAAACTCGACGGAAAAATAAGTTTCAGGAGCGTTTTGGAATCCAGAAAAGACGAACTTTCCACTCATTTTAGCCTTGAGAATGCAGCAATTACTTGAATAACGATAAAAGCTTGTCGAAAAAACGGGGGCCAGTAACAAAGAATTTCTCCAGTCAAATTCTTTATTACTGGCCCCCAACCCTCCTTCATATTTCATTTTACGAAGAATCTATGTTTTGCGATCTCTGGTGGTTTACCTGATGTTATCCTCTTTCTTGAGATGCGAGCGAGATCAAATACTAAATCTATACATTTCAACTAATTTGTGTTTTGCGATTTTGGATGGATGGGGGATCCTATCCAGATCAACAATAATTCGTCTAATCTACGCAACGTGATTTTGGATGGATATGAGTTGCTAGGTACCTAATATTGAGTAGCATTGAGAACATCCAGGTAACCTATTACACAAAGGCGTCTACACATTTTAATCAATCTAAGAGACATCCACGCATTTCCAGGTGAAACCTTCTTAGACCGCTGGTCTTGTAGCACTAGACAGAGACAGTATACCTGGTGGGCATCATCGTTTACATAGAAAAAGACAGATCATGCAAAAACCCAGGCGGTGGTTGATCTACAGCGGACAGTTCATGAGTCAATAAATAATGAACAAGAAAGTTTGGGGGCCAGTAACAAAGAATTACACCTGCCACATTCTTTGTTACAGGACCCCAACACAAGTTTTACTAACTCGAGTTAGTAATGTAACATCGTTGAAGCCAATATAAGTGAAAACTACGTGTTTTCTAGTTACCAAAACGCTCCTGAAACTTATTTTTGACATGGATATGTCTTTACGGGGGGGGGGGGGGGAACCAAAAATTTGTATCCCATTTTGGTTTATTATTTTCAATAACGAACCTTTGGAAGCGAGCATGAAAATTTTTTTCTTAACCCCCTCAAAATTTGATGGTTTACGTTTCAAGGTATTTTGATTCTGGAAAGGCAATAAAAAAATTTCTGTCCGTCCGCCGTACACCGTACGCCGCACTTTTCTTAGTTACCATGAGCTAAAATTGACAAAATTCGGTTTATAGGTCCCATTTTTCCACTAAGAAGATTTTAACGCGATACCAATAAACAAACTACCTAACGACATCGTCCGGATGAACAATTTCGTATTTAAGGAAAAACTTAAATAATTCAATTAGAGGTAGAAATACGTTTTTACTACAGACTTATCCATGACCTTTGGTTTTTTTGTAGAGCTTTCCCGCAGCAAATAAATTTCAAAAATGGAGGCAAGTAATAAAGAACACCCTCACTGGCAACTGTGTTTCATATAAAAGATAATCTGACAGCTTTTGATGGAGTGACAACCAATGCACTGCTACCTCGATAGCAGATAACGTATCGCTTAATTCGAAGAGTTTGTAGTAGGTTCATCGAACATGATTTCTGATGAGTTGAGACTCTTCGCCAGAGCCAGTGAAGATCCCTTGTAAAAGACAGTCGGACTGGGCAGAAACCACGAACCAAATCGAGCCAAGACAAACTGAGACGAATACATTTCAACAACGAAACTGTTCGAAATAGACGGCAAACTAAAGGAATAGGTCCACTGAAACTCCTTGGACAGGTTCTTCGAAGATTCACGGAAGCCCCAACTGCCTTTGTCACAAATCAACGCTAATCCAACAACCGCGGGAATAGCCCAATCCAGGGAGACACTAATAACCGCCGCCTAATCTTATAAATAAAATTTATTATGCGCATTCCCCAGTCTGCTCACGATAAATTCCGGGTGTAGTCTTCGGTAGGGAAGAATACGTCATTTCTTGAATAATTATAAGTTGTAGTTCAGAAGAATTTCTAGTTCCACAGGCTCGAATGAGGGAATTTGGTACAGGAGTGAAATTTGAAGTTCAGCTTTTACTCGGAAACAAATGAACGGGAAATTTTTACGAAACGAGCAATTCTTTTTCGGTGAAGTCGAAAAAGATTTACATTGCAATGGCTCTATCAGTAATGGTGCATGGATTCGGGGGAGAGGTTGTGGAAAAACACTGATGAACAAATAACTTATTTACAACAAAAGTTGGTGATTAAAACACTACTGAAAATAAGGTTATTGGCCCTTCTGACTTGATATTCAAAGAGTTCCAAGGTCAACACGATCCACTAGTTGATTAAAACCTTAGAACACTGACAAAAATACACAAAGAAATAATCCCGTAAAAGGATCCTTGCGTTTTCAAACAAGTATAACACAAGAATTAGGACCATTATAATATATGTTTTTTGTTTTTTATAATACGTACTACTTATTTATTTTATAAGTACTAAAAATCCCCTTTCAACAAAATAGTAGTGGCCAGAATATGCATACAAGATGTTTCAGGATAAACTACATTCACTTTACTGTTTGATACTGCAATTAATTTTCAACAAAAAGCGTCACATAGGGCATTTTCGACCACCTCTATTTATCGGAAGTATTGAGGATGAAGATGTTCTTCTGTTCGGACACGTCGTCATTTTAACTCCCAAAAATATTCCTTACTTTCCGCTCAAAAATAGAATCTGTGTACAACATTGAGAGAGAGAATTGAATTCCCTATAAGACGGATCTCCAAATAAATTATATTTCTTCGTAGAAATCAACGGGAAAACATCCGTAAATTCTTGGCTTTCCAACGGTAAACAATTCTCGTTTTTATCGTGATATTTATGTAGATGAGAAAATTTTGTCTGAACGAGAAAATCGGGTTTTTCTTGTGTTTTAGTGTATTAGACGGCTTAGATCAACCTGGCTATGATTTGCAAAGTTGGGTATCGACTTCGACGTAGGTAATTTTACGTAGGTAATTTTACACGCTGAATGAATGGATATGATCTCGAGTCGTCACGACTGTCGACAAGACTTTTCCTGATTATTTCGGACACTGCAGTGCATATTTCGTACATATCAGCGCCTCCAACCTACGGTTCGCTTTAGTTCACGCATTTACTAAATTATGAATATCCAAGTTACCTAGATAAGATTACAGTTGCTTCAATTGAACTATTTCAAAAAGAAAGTCCTCAATAGAGAAATTAGTTTCTATAATTCTGTTGGTTTCTGAAGTCAATCGAAAAACGATATGTGTTGCAGGAAAACATGTATATTCACACTACTTGCCGAGAATAATTTATTCATCCATAAGCTCAACGTCTCGACAGTTTTCATACGCTTCGTGTTGTGCCAACTAAACAATTCTATTCGGATACGTTCAGTGCCCGCTAAACGAGCACACAACATTTCACCGCTAATGGAATCAGCATTTCCTGCGCAGCGCTTTCAGCTCGAAAAAAGTCCCCCTCTCATGAATCGAACGGGGAGGGGCTTGATTAATATGAGTTATTCTACATAAAGGATGAAGTTACCGCCTGATTGGCTCGAATTTAATCCGGCAGATAAGCCCTCAGAGCGGTCGGGAGCGGGAGCTCGACCTGGGAAAGCAAAACATTCGCAATATTTTGGGATTTGAATTGCAAAGTTCGTTCAGAGCTGCATCGGGACATCGATGAGGGAACTTGCCATCAGACTCGGGGGAACACGAACCGAACAACCGCCTAAGAGTTCAACGATTCCTTGTGATACAGAAGAATGGTAAATCATTAATCAACGGTAAATTATTACACAATGGTTCATTATACCATCTACGTAGAAGGGGCTGGAGATTGTTGGTAGGTAGGTACGTTTGCAACTTTTTTCACTCCTCATTAACAATTTCCCTTCAGAACTTCATTTTGTGCGTTTCTTTTTGCCATTTTAGTTACTGTTTGGTCATCGACAGAATCATTTTAGCAACATTTAACTCGTAATTTAGGTAGGTACCTAGTAACGAGTACGGGGGTAGGTAACATAATATGTGTAGATAGTACATATTATATTATATAGACGGGTTTTCTATACAGTGTAAGATCCCAATTTGGCACTTGGATTCTTACACTGATTACCAAACGAAACGAGTAAAAATCAAGAGGAAGAAGCTCCGCGGATTTTCGACGACTGACCTCGATCGTATTGTTCTGTCGGGTTTTATACGATTTTTCCGTAGCTTCTTCCTCTTGATTTTTACTCGTTTCGTTTGGTAATCAGTGTAAGAATCCAAGTGCCAAATTGGGATCTTACACCAGAGAACTGTAATCTGTAACAAAAGTACTGTACAAAATAATAAACCGTGGTGCAGGGATTTGCAGCGTTTTTCATGCTCGATTCTAAGGGTTCACTATTGTCAATGTATGTAAGTCAATATTGTATGTAAGTATGTACAATTGTCAATTGTATGTAAGTCAATATCCAGAATTCTATCCAGAATGCTCAAGGCTGAAAAGAGTGGTATTTGTTCCAATAATTCATCTAGTTTTCTTCGAAAATCCGGTAAATCCATAAATCATCCATCAGTTATTACTTACAGTGGAGAGTGGGGGGGGGGGGGTACACACAACTGCAAAACTTGTGGCGGTACTGAAGAGCGAGTGATGTATGGCGGTGTTTCAACAACCGAGAGGATAAATGTCGGGATTGTTAGGGAAATCACGGAGCAGCTGAGAAATGCGGTAAAGATTTGACGTGCGGTCTGAGGGAGGAAACGGGGAAGATCGGATGGGAACGTGCGAGGATCGGAAGAAGTTTTTCCAAGCCATCAACGGCCTCGCACTCGGATGGAAATGCCCGTTCAGGTCATTTGACGCCGATGGAGGCGAGAAATTCCCCCGGGGGAATTCCCCAGGGGGGTCTGAGGCCGTTGGGGGGGGGGGGGTCTGAGACCGTTTGGGGGAGGGGGGGGGGTCTGAGGCCGTTGGGGGGGGGGGGAGTCTGAGACCGTTTGGGGGAGGGAGGGGGGGTCTGAGGCCGTTTTTCAAGGGGGGGTCTGAAGGAATAACTGCAACCTGGGGCGGTTCGAGGCGGGATCGATCCTCTGTGGACGGCTCCGAGGCTGCGTTCGTCCGGTGAAACCTGATCGGGGGACATTGATTTTAGCCCTTAATAGCAATTTTTGGCCCCAAAAATCCAAATTTGACCCCTACTCTGTGTAAAAAAAAAAACCGAAATGGTATTGTTCTCTCTACTCACCCTTCCATACCATTTTCAGTGATTTTATACAAATTGTTCGCGATTTTAGCCGGTTGTCCCCTGTTTTTGACCCCTAAAAACTCAAATTGAACCCTTAGAATTTTTGAAAATCGCTCATTTTCGAAATCATTCTTTTGCTTGGCAATACAAACGTTTTGGCAAAATTATAAATTTTTATTTTAAAAAACGCTGCGAAGGTCTTGTCACATGGGTATATTATTCCATAGGACATTCCTACAGAAATGTTGGCTGCATATTTATTGTTTCTCAAAAACATGAATTTAGACTCATATTTTTTCCAAATTAGCTGTGATCATTGATAGTGCCATTTAACTGTCTTGATTCACCTCTTGATACTACTTCTAGTGTTATTATACAAATTTATGGTGATTTCAGACAATTTCCCAGGTTTTTGGCCCATAAAAATTAATATTGGGAGCTCAACCTTAGGTACAACCTCAATTCTTTGTTCAAAAGACTTTGTTCAAAATAACTTCATATGCGGTCGCCCAGCCCTAAAAGCACGGAAAACGATACCTCACAGGCTCATGTTACTAAAACAACAAAAAAAAACCATTTTTACACCCGTTTTTCACCCATAACACCCCTGGGTATATTCAGATCGGGATGCAAAATTTTGGGACACAACTAGGGCCCAAATGGAGCCTGTGTGCGGAAGAACGAATTTTTTAGATCGAAATTGAAGCAGCAGTAATAAACCAAACCGGAGGCAGACGAACCGGAAAGGAGTTCGTCGTTTTGAAACAACTAAAACCGACGAAATCCTTTTTGGAGACGACGAACGCGAGACGATTTCGCACTAACCCTCCGAATCTCACCTCATCACGACCTCGCTTTCGGGCTGTTACGCGCGATGATTTCCGGACACACAAAGACACTGAACCAAACTGGTTCAGAAAGGTATTTTTCCCAATTAGAGTCAACTAATGACAATTTTGACAAATTCGTTGTACTGAAGGCAACTTGACCATAAATGGCGATTTTCGATCAACAGAAAACAGCGGCCCAATATTTTGAAAAAACAAGAGCCAGATTGAGCAAAAGTTTGCTTTTAGAACCAGAAACGAGCTCATCTAGTAATTAAAAAGTTCCTGACGCAGCATGGCCGAGAACTGTAGTAACGAATCTTACGAACAAACTATAGCAACAAATTTAGTGATCAATTTTAGGAACAAATCATAGCAACAAAATTTAGGAATGAATATTGTAGAAACCTACGTTAGGAACATGTTATACCAACAAACTGTAGGAAGATAATTTTTGGAACGAATTTCTGCAATGTAGGTGTACCTATTTTAGGTAGTAACAAAACTGTACTAACGAATCTCACGAACAAATTATAGCAACAAATTTAGTGATCAATTTTAAGAACAAATTATAGCAACAAAATTAAGGAACGAATTGTAGAAACCTACGTTAGGAACGTGTTATACCAACAAACTGGAGGAAGATGATTTCTTTAACGGAGTTTTGCGATGTGGGTACCTATTTTAGGTAGTAACAAAACTGTAGTAACGAATCTTACGAACAAATTATAGCAACAAATCTAGTGATCAATTTTAAGAACAAATTATAGCAACAAAATTAAGGAACGAATTGTAGAAACCTACGTTAGGAACGTGTTATACCAACAAACTGGAGGAAGATGATTTCTTTAACGGAGTTTTGCGATGTGGGTGCCTATTTTAGGTAGTAACAAAACTGTAGTAACGAATCTTACGAACAAATTATAGCAACAAATCTAGTGATCAATTTTAGGAACAAATTACAGCAACAAAATTTAGGAACGAATTGTAGAAACCTACGTTAGGAACGTGTTACACCAATAAACTGTAGGAAGATAATTTTTGGAACGAAGTTTACGAACAAATTATAGCAACAAATGTATTAATCAATTTTAGGAACAAATTGCAGACACGAAATTTAAAAACAAATCAAATTCAATCGATCAAATGCATAGCAAGCAATTTTAGAATTAAAATAATATTGATAACATTTTATAATGCAATATTGGTAAAAGTGTTCAAGAGTTGATTGGGGGGTTCAATTTATATACCGTGTGATTGAATAATACACCAACAAAAAGGTTGGAGGGAGAGGGAGGTGATTTTTTGTAGACAAAAAACCAAATTTGCCCCGTTGTTCACCACAAATAAACAATTTTCTTTGAGGATGAGCGAAAATTTGCTTCGAGAACCGAAAGGAAACCGGTTCATCTGCTCATTGAAAACTGATCAATTAGCTCTGTTATGGAGCCAGCCGGGCGGTTACTGCCGGAATTGGTTTTCTCTCCACGCGCGGCCAGTAAATAAAATTGAGAAAAACACTCTGAGCCGTTACGAGCGACTTTCGTTCCCGATCGGTTTCCCGGGTCGTGCGGCAGCGACGGGAGGGTGGTGAAGAGGGTGGGGGGGGGGGGCTAACGGGAAAATGAAGTGGATCCCCTCTCGTGTGTGGCGTCCACTTGATGTCTTTAATGGTCGAGTAATTTGGTTTGGAATGGGCGGGAGGGGGAGGGGGGAGAAAATGGGGAAATGCGTGTGTGGGAGGGGAAATGCGTGTGGGAGGTGGGTGGGTATGAGGTGGGTGGGTATGAGGTGGGTGGGATGAGACGGGGTGGGGGACGAGGGGCACTCGCGGGCCGCAACCTCTTCATGCGACGGCTTCCTAATTTCAATAAACCGCTCATCGGACACAGGAAGGAAAACCGCGGAAACCGGGTGAGGTTTCATTCTCGAAAAGGTTACCGTTCGGAACTAACAGGGTTAAGAGGACGGGCGACGGGGCAATGATTAGAGGGGTCTTTGTCTTGTGGAGCAGCTGGACGGGGGTCAGACCCTCCCCCACGGACCCACCTGCTACTTTCAAGTACATCACCCCAGGGCGGGGGGTCCGTTTAACCCTGCTGAAGAGGTGACATCGAAGTCCAATCAAGTCGCCTCATCAAAGTAGTTCGGGAGAACCTTCGTAATTAGGTTGCGGACTGCGGGAATTGAGGTCTGTCGCCTGCTACGAACTACCTGATACACCTTCGTACCTGCTCCGTACGACCCCGTGGAACAACGCGAGTGAACCGCCATTTTCGCTTCCAGACCCCCTAAAGAAATATAATACAAACAATTTCCCAGGTTTATGACTCATAAAAATGAATTTTGGGAGCTGAACCTTCTTTAAAACCTCAATTCTTCGCTCTTTGGTCAAAATAAACTTCATATTCGGTCTAATCAACCTAAAAAACACGGAAAACGCTATCTCACAAGCACGTATGTAAAACCTCTAAAACCACGAATTCAGTAAGCCCCCAAAAACACGAATTGGACTCTCTTTTTTATATCACCTTTAATCATTGATAGTGCCATCCAATTGTCTTGATTCACACCTGCTAATACCACTTCCAGTGCTATTTGACAATTTTGTGGTGATTTCAGACAATTTCACAGGTTTTTTACTAATAAAAAAAATGAATTTTGGGAGCTAAACCTTCTTTAAAACCTCAATTCTCCACTCCTTGGTCAAAATCGACTTCATATTCGGTCTTCTCGCCCTAAAAAAGCTGAAAAGTCCTTGTCGAATGGGTTTATTATTCTGCTGGACATACCTACAGAAATGTTGGCTGTCCATTCATTGTTTCTTTCATGTGCAATAATTCAAATACATAGCTATTTTTGACGGTTTCCATCAATTTTGGTCCCCCAAAACACGAATTAGGCTCTTTTTTTTAAATTATCTTTAATCATTGATAGTGCCATTTAATTGTATTGATTCTCCTATTGATACTACTTCTGCTGTTATTACACTAATTTCGAGTGATTTCAGACAATATCCCAAGTTTTTAACTCATAAAAAATGAATTGGGAGCTGAATCTTCGTTACAACCTCAATTCTTCACTAATTGGTCAAAATCAACTTCATATTCGGCCTTCTCGCCATAAAACGCTGCAAAGCCCTTGCACAGAAAGGTTGGCTGTTCATTTATTGTTTCTTTCATGTGCAATAATTGAAATACATAGCTATTTTTGACGGTTTCCATCAATTTTGGTCCCCCAAAACACGAATTAGGCTCTTTTTTTAAAATTATCTTTAATCATTGATAGTGCCATTTAATTGTATTGATTCTCCTGTTGATACTACATCCAGTGTTATTAGACAAGTTTATGGT
Organism: Leptopterna dolabrata; assembly: GCA_954871275.1. Lineage (NCBI taxonomy): Eukaryota > Metazoa > Arthropoda > Insecta > Hemiptera > Miridae > Leptopterna > Leptopterna dolabrata. Next base: position 21,101,196 of record OX940985.1, read on the forward strand.
GATTTCAGACAATATCCAAGATTTCTGACTGATAAAAAAATCAATTTTGGGAGCTGAATCTTCGTCACAACTCAATTCTTCACTCTTTTGTCAAAATCAACTTTGTATTCGGTCTTCTCTCTCTAAAAAACCATGGAAAACGATACATCACAAGTTCATGTTCGGAGAATAATAAACTTGAAGTGGACAGTGGGTGTTTCTTTACATCCAACAGACGAACTAAGTAACAGCGGTCGCATGAAACGTTCGAAGCCGAGACCACGCGTGAAATGCAGGTGAGAGCAGACGCTGCCTGTATCGATGCAGACCTCGTCAAAGAGGTTTGTTCCAGCGCCGTGAATAGAACGTGCACTAGTTCAGTGCGAGAACTAGTAGGTACAGTGAGGATGAGATCATGAATTTTTCGGTTTATGAACTGAACAGCTGGAACGCCTGAACTAGAAACCTCCTAATAGAAGACTACCTATAACAAAATGCAAGAAACAATAATTTTTATTCGCGTGAGAAGACCAGGTACATGAAAATTTTGAGGTTATACGAGTACACATCAGCGAGGTTATCTTCGAGTTTTCGGATCACAAACCTGCTCTCCGTTTGGATCAAGCAATTCATGTGCCGGTTCAAGAACTCGTGGCGGGTAAAACGTTATACGTGAACTTCACCATTTACGCGAACTCGCTGGAACGCTTCACGGCCCGCTTAGGCCTGCGCAGAGCGATTGCGACGGATTAGTTCATGAACTCAAGCGCGCTGGAACGAACCTAATAAGGAAGCACGTAGTCACAGTGCAATCACTTTTGGTGGCGAGAACGTGATGTCAATGCGAAGGAAGAGGACGAGGGCGGCTAAAGACATTTCGACAGGTGATAGAGCGAAAGGGTTTCGAAGCCGTCGAGCGGCGCGTGAGGGCAATTCGAGCGGAGTTTTCCTGTCGTGACACAGTGACGACGCGAATTATACAGATCATTACATCGACCCTTTTCTCACCTGAAGACCGCAAAACTCGCTGAATTCCTCATAAATTAGTGATACCGTTGAATGATTCGTACAACAGCACTGCACGAGCAATCAATCAGCCAATTAGAAACCTTCATTCCAGAAGATCAAATAATTAGGAATTGAATTACACAACGGCATTTCGATCCATAGGGGACTTTGACAGGGCCTACCAACCTTTGAAATCGAGCATGAAAAAATAAAAAATAAATCCCCCACCCACCACAACAAACCATCCTAGACTGTTTTCGTTTCAAGGTACGTGAAATCCCAAAAAGGAATAAAATAAATTATAATTTTTTCTGCAGTGTTGCTACTTCATTTGCCTATCTTGCCTCTCTCACCCTCTTCTTCTTACACCAAAAAAAACTAATAATCCTTTTTCATTTTTTGTTCAGGGAAAATTTTACAGAACGACTGAGGAGATATCTCAGGTGCTAGCAGAAATGGAAGAAATGGACAGTGATGGAGAAGATGGAGGATACCCGAAACATAAAACATAAAAGAAAAAACATAAAGAAAAACGTGGGGTTTTCAAGTATTCCCCGTATTTCCAGCCTGCACTTTCCAGTTCTGCGGTCAAATTTGGAATTTGGAAAATTCCCTCGGGAAGTCCCTTGAATTTCCTTCGGGAAAAATCAGGATATCAGGGATTTTGCGGGCAAAACAACTCAACTTACCATCAAGTTGCTCGTACGATACATAGCATGAAAGGCGGATTTCAACATTTTCAACCAGGCCGAACACGAATCCATCGAAAAATACCTCACAAGCTCATGTTCACTAAAACCTTTAAAAACAGACCCTCCGTAGGTTAGTACCTAACCCCGTACTCGTTATCTAGCTAAATCACGAGTTAAATGTTGCTAAAATAATTCTGTCGATGACAAACAGCAACTAAAATGGCAAAAAGAAACGCAAATAATGAAGTTCTGAAGGGAAATTGTTGATGTGGAGTGAAAATTTTTTTTTTTCATGCTCGATTCCAATGGTTCATTATTGAAAATAATGAAACACAAACGGTGGGTACAGCTTCCGTACAAGTACGCAACCACGAGGGACATTTTATGTCTTAGCGCCCCCTCCCGCACCCACACCAAGTACTTCGTACTTAATTGTTTTGGTCAAGATTTCCAACGAATGGTAAACTCTGTCCTTGGGCGGTCACAAATGACAAAGAATCACGTTTCAATTTAAAAACAAGTACTTTGTACTTAATTGTCGCAGAACTATCACCTAGTCCGAACAGCCTTCAGTCCCAATTAGTTCGGATTAGCCGGACTCCACTGTATTATGTACTTAAACATTCATTTAAACAATCACGCTCATACCGCAGCTTGTTGGCCACGCAGTCCGCAGTGGTTAACGTAGTATGGTTAGGTAAATCGAGAGCTATCCAACGAGTGGTGAACGATTTTTGTACGATGATAACTGGCGAAGATAAAGTTCCGTAGCAACGAATCGGTTGTAAGCGAAAATCATCAGAAATATTTTCGTGACGTTGTTTCCGTTGCATGTCTCCGTTGCATGTCCCGCGTTTCATTTTCGAGTTAGTAGCAAAGTAAAGACATAAAATGTCAAAAACCTTTTTCTGTCCGACCGCCATACACAGTATACACTTAACATTTTCCTTATAATTACTAAGGAAAGTCATCTCAAAGGGTTGAAAAATATATGATGAAATTTTCAGAACGCCGGAGCTTGAAAACTTACAATAGAACGGTATGGCTTTTTACGTTTTTAAATTGATCTCAAAGTAAAGCATATTTTGAGACCACCCGGAGCATTGTACGACCACCCGTTCGTTTGGGCCGAAAAGCTTCGACAACATGATCGTGAATTAAATGGTATACATCCAGCCCAGCTAACATCGCTAGGGGACAACTGATTACAATTACGGATGGCTGCATGAAGTCGAGTTGGTTGTTCTGTGATATTATTTCATTTGAAAAAGCTGCAAATCCCTGCACAACGGTTTATTATTTTGTACAGAATACCCTTCTGTTACAGATCACAGCTCTCTGTATACGAATACAATATGTACTATTCAATAAATATTATGTAGACCGCAGATCCTCCGTAGGTTAGTACCTAACACCGTACTCGTTACGAGGTACCTACCTAAATCACGAGTTAAATGTTGCTAAAATAATTCTGTCGATGACCAAACAGTAACTAAAATGGCAAAAAGAAACGCAAATAATGAAGTTCTGAAGGGAAATTGTTGATGTGGAGTGAAAAAAGTTCCAAAAGTACCTACCAACAAACTCCAGCCCCTTCTAAGTAGGTAGATGGTATAATGAACGGCTGTGTAATAGTTTACCGTTGTGTAATAATTTACCCATCAATAATACTTCAACGTTTGTTCAAGTTTCACTACCTAACAACAACAACAACAAAATAATAATAACAATATCACAGAACAACCAACTCGACTTCATTACTCTATGAATATACCTACGTAATCAGGTGATCCCTAGCAATGATTTTATCTCGGGCCAGTTCCCGATTATTAGTGCATCCCTAGTGATGATATTTGGGCTGAATGTATACAATTTCATTCACCCTGCTGTTGAAAATGCCTGTCGGTGCAAACTTCGGGGCTTCACTGTGAACGAAGGGCTGGACGTACAACGCTCCGGGTGGCTTAAAAAACTCCCAAGTTTGAGAATATTTAAAACCGCAAACAAATTCGAGAAAACGGCGTCCTGGATACTTCAGCCCCTACTTTTCACCCCTTAGTGATGACTGACATTAACGCCGAGCTTCGAGGACCAACTAGACCCCAAATAAACCGAATTTCGTCAATTTTGGTTCATGGTAACTACGGTAAGTGCGAAAAGGGCGGACGGACAGAATTTTTTTTTAAATTGCATTTTCGGATTCTACATACCTTAAAACGGAAACCATGAAATTTTGAGGGGGGGTTAATAGTTTTTTTTCATGCTCGATTCCAAAGGTTCGTTATTGAAAATAATAAACAAAAATGACGGCTCTATAGGTTTTTGTTGATAGGTAGTAGGTACTTTTATAAATTGAACAAACCTCTGCATGAATAATAAAAAATAATTAATTACCGAATTATTGAACCAAGCGCGTCTTTATTTGTCATCTATTTTTCACCCCTTATACATGATTGATAGTAACGCCGAGCTTCGCGGGCCAACTAGACCTAAAATGGGATCAACATACCAAATTTCATTAATTTTCGATCACTGTTACTAGGAAAATTGCGAAGTGCGGCGGACGGACAGAAATTCTGTTACTCCATTTGCGGGTTCTACGCACATTGAAACGTAAACCATCCAATTCTGTGGAGGATGGGGGGTTAGAAACATTTTTCATGCTCGATTCTGAAGGTTCACTATTGAATATAATGGGTAAACCAAAATATTTGATTGACTAAACCGTTACGAGAAAGGTAATTGCTAGACCAGCAGAAACAAGAAGGAAGATTATTAGATAGAATGATACTTATGAAATGTTTGATAGATATACTGTTAAGTACGCCGGCTAACACAATTACCTCATATTAGATCAGGATTTCGGGGAGGGATAGAGAACACACATTTAAACAGGTGAATACAATTTGTCCGTATGCCGCGTTTTGTGCATTTATTTAAGCCGCTTCATAAAGATATGGTGGTCGTACAAAGGACCGGTGATATATATCTTCATCTTAGGGTGTTAAGTTCCCTAAGTTAATAATACCTAATGGAAGTATGAAGGTAAATAATGGAAGGGCAGATAGGAGTAGGTACCTACCTACTTTACTTCGAAAACTCGCTCATACGGTCATGCCGCATGACTAGAATATGTATCTTTCTATTGAGATCTCGCGGTCCCTTGTATAGGAAAAACCAATAAGGAGCCTTCAATTCGCTTGTACCCTGACAGGCTATATACCCGCAGTAGTACAGTGATCCTTCCGGAGTAATTTACCCTTAAAATGATTTATAAACAGGGAAATCCGCCTTCGAGTTCACCGAAAACCTTCGGGAGAAAACGTTTGCGGAGGGGCGCAACTGAGGGGGAACGGGATTTTCTCATCACTATAAATCCCTCGGAGGACTTAAAGTCGTGGCGGAGAGGGAAGGAGTGTGATGGAGAAGGGGGAAAACAGGCGAGCGAAGAACCGCACACATATCAACTAATCCTTTTCGCGGCAACTTTCTAATGACGGGCTGCCAAGGTTTTGACGTGCTCTCCCAAGCCAAGTCACTTCGTCCCTGTCGTTTCCAGTGAAAATAGTATCAGGTTGATATTATACCGAAAATAATAACATAAAACTGCGATATATTATACTCCACAGCTAGACAAAAAACGCTGCAAATTATTACACAACCGTTTATTATTTACCTGTATAGACGCCCCTTCTGCGTTGATCACTGTTTTCTGTGGTCCATACCCTCGAGCTCCCCCCAGAAAGCCCTAAATCGAGTACATTTCATAAAAAAGCGCGGGATTCAATAATTCAATTATTAATTATTTGTAGTTATTCATGAAGCGCAAGGTAAACAATAAACCGTTGTGTAGTAGTTTACAGTTGTGTAACAATAAATTTACCCAATAAATACTTCAACGTTTGTTCAAGTTGCAAAAGTACCCAGGTACCAACAAAATCCAAAAGAGCCATAATTTTTCAATTAGAATAATATCACAACAACAAACTCGACTTCATACAGCCAACCGTGATTATAACCAGGTGCTCCCTAGCGATGATATCTGGGCCGGATTTATACAGTTTGATTCACGATCATGTTGACGAAGCTTTTCGTTGCAAACGAACGGCTGGACGTGCAATGCTCCGTGCGGTCTCAAAAAATTCTTTAGTTCAAGATTAAAAACGTTAAAAAAACCATACCCTTCTATTGAAAGTTTTCGAGCTACGGCGTTCTGAAAACTTCAACCCCTACTTTTCTCCCCGTAGAGATGACTGACAGTAACGTCGAGGTTCGCAGACCAAGTAGACCCAACAGGGGACCTAGCTGAACCAAAATTAATGAGAGAGAGAGAGAGAGAGAGAGAGAGAAATTTATTCACAACAGAAACATATGCATACAAGACATAGAAAATACATTGAATAATATTGCTCGTCATAGGTCAGAGACCCGTGTCGACGAGACAAGAGCTGCAGCTGCAGAGCAGTTACACCCAGTATGCTATCGCAAGGTTACAAAATAATATTTAAAAAAGAAAAAAACGAGCTTTACACTATTAGTATCATTAAATTAATTTAAGTTAAATTAACTTATCTGCCTAAACGAGAGAAGAGAATAGAAAAATCAAACATAGGCACTAAGAATAATTGCATTGGCTTCTTCTACGGTCATCCCGATAACCCATGAAGTGACGATTTTTTTATATTGGGATGAACTGAACCTGTTAGGGTTCTTCAAATCCTCCGACACCGCCCTATGCAACATGAAAAGGATATATAGAGGACTTCTCGTAGTAGCTCTAAGACGAATGGGGGGGTTTATCACATTCCCCGCCAACTGAAAACGGGTTTTATAACTTCCCAATGGGATTCTATCAGCAATCAGTTGAGTGTTCTTGTGGTAAAATAACAAAACGGTTTTGATAAATAAATGTCTCAGTGACAACAATTTGGACTCTGAAAACACCATGTTACTTGGATATCTTCGCGGCCGCCCTAACATCAACTTAATGATTGCTTTCTGAGTAACATATAATCCGTCAATCACACTGGCATACGCTCCACCCCACACTGTAATTCCATATAGGAGAACAGACTGGACGAGACCATAATAGACAAGCCTCAAATTTGAGAGACCCATCAAATTACGCACATTACAGAAGATAGGGACGAATTTCACCAATTTCGAACGTACATAGCTTAAGTGGTCTTTCCAAGTCAATTTGCTGTCTATCACTACACCCAAGTAGGTATTTGCACTTGACCCTTTCGAGTTCCCTACACGCACAGCCAGAAGCTCCACCACATGAGTGGATGATGATAGTCTGAAACCACATTTCATTAATTTTGGCTCATGGTAAATAAATTTTTTTATTCCATTCTCGGATTCTACGTAGTACCTTTAAACAGAAACCATCAAGTGGGAAGGAGGGTGTGTTAAAAAATGCCTTGCTCGATTACAATGGTTCATTATTGAAAATAATAAACCAAAATAATCCAAAGGACCGATACAGTTATCACCAAATGTACAGCCGAATTTTTGAAAAGAAATTCAAGAATACTGAGTAGGTAAACGAATTTTAGAAAATCGCAACCACAACGCAGTTTTCCTAAACCACCAAAAGTTGATAATAACATCACCAAAATGGGTAAGGGTGTTGAATTGAGCCACAAAAACACTATTTCAGTAGAAAAAGCTGCAACGACGGTAAAGTGCGATGGGTCGGCCAAGAAGGCGGCAAACAGTGGGATGAAACCCCTTAAACGAAATGGCCAAAGGTAATTGCAAAGCAAGCTGAGCATTATTGCAGGCAGTAAAATTACGCTGTGTAGCTCGATTTCAGAAAGACCTAAGACACATCCATGATCGAATGTTGTTCGAAAGTAAGAGAGACGTTTCACTAATCTTTAGTGAGTTTTCGAACAAAATAAGATATAGGAAAGAGTTGTGTGTATACGTTTTTGACTATTTTCCGTTGCAGAGCATGTTGACTTTTGTAAAAATATTTCCTTCGGGACGGTATCGTACTTTTGACTTGAGGGTTAGTGTATATAGGTTACTGTGTCAGCAGTTCCCCAAATGAGTTCCAGGTCATTCATGAACTGCAGGAGACAGAACGATTGTCGTTGTTCCTGGATGCCAAGTACCTACAACTCACAACATGGATTTTCTGCTTCACCTTCTTCCGAGTCTACCGAAGTAGAGGGAGCCTTGTGATCGCTTTCGGGATGAAAACATATTTTTGTTCTCCATAACAAAAACAACAAGATATAAAGAAAAAATTTGGAAAAGAAAGATATAAAGAAACAACAAGATATAAAGAAAAAATTTGGTTTGGCGTCGGTCTATGTGTTCGCATATCCTTCCGCATACTTGAAAGTTCGTCTATTGAGCTAAAATTTGGCGGGTTCGTGTGGGTCAGGCCCTGGATGGTTCCATAAATAAATTTCATGGATACCAGACTTGAACTTCGTTCGCGCCTGAGCAGACGTACCTACTCTCCTGGAAACACCCATAACACTATCCGAAAGCAAACGATACCCCGTTAGTCTAAGTTATCTGAAACCCCAAAATAACCTTTTCCTTGCATACATTTTTCACCCAGTAAACAACGAACGATTTTTCTCCGCCCATAAAATCGGCAAGAGAGGACGCGACAAACGGAATATGGTGGTTAAAAAGTTTTGTCCCCAATCGATAACACGGAGGAGAATGAAAAACCAACAGTGAGTTTGATTGATGAAAATTGACTCTCTATTATGATTATTCTGCGCCAATCTATTGTTTGAGCAACTAAAGTTGAGGTTATGCCATTCTGCCCTACTCTAACCTACCGTTATAATTTCCAACTATTCAATTACAGATCACAGGCGATGAAAGAGAGGGAAAAGGAAAATCTCTTAAGGTGAAAAACGTCCCAAACGAATCAGCTGAATTTTACGAGGTGATCCAATCGCAATGATGACACGTTTGCTCAAAAAAGAGCTGCACCCCATCAATAAAACGTTCTACCAAAATTGTTTTTCGGGTGGACTCATAAAACAGAATATTAACTTCGTGTTAAGATTATTTGAGGAGGTTTTATGCTGCGGAGGGCGGAATGATTTACAGTTGTTTACAAGGCCGGGACGCAGTCTCCCAATTAGGCTTGAAGGAGCTTCGAGTGAATGACACAGCCAGTGCCACATTAATCTCTGCTGCGGCCCCCTCGACTCATCCCCGACCCCCTTTGTGGATGTTGGGAACTACAGAAGTTGAGAGTTTTCTTTGAAGACTGATTCACTCCTATATCCATCTTGGGATATTACAAAGTGGAGATCATCTAGGAGCCGGGACAAACCATTAAGGACTATTATTGAATTACTGTTGAGGGAAAGTAGCTGCGAGTGAATATCATCAAAGGAAATCAAACAACTGACAATATTTGTCTAAACTTTATTTGCTCAGCATATTATCTAACACATAAATAGGCAACGCGAAATTATTGCTAATTCCGCATGTTTGATTTTCAACGCGTGCCAGTTTCGACTGGTGGAACTTATAGTTGAGGTATTCATAAACCCATGACAGAGCCAGCACGCAAGCGCCCTCTACAGCTGACCGGGGGAAAAACTCGGGTCTACTAATTTGTAGCGTTTTTGGTTTATTATTGGAATCGAGCATGAAGAAAAAATAAAAATTGACCCCCTCCCCCTTTGATGGTTACTATATCAAGGTACGTAGAATCCGAAAATTGAATAAACGAATTAAAAAATTCTGTCCGCCGCCCTACGCCATACTTCGTACTTTCCTTAGTTACCATGAACCTATATTAATTAAATTTGGTTTGTATGTCTCATTTTGGGTATACTTGGTCCGCGAAGCTCGGCGTTACTGCCAGTATCTCTAAGGGGTAAAAAATAGAGGTTGACATTTTCAGAACGCCATAGCTCTAAAACTTTCAATAGAAGGGTCTGGTTTTTTAATTACGTTTGTATGTTAATCTCGAACTAAAGAATTTTTTGATACCACCCGGAGCATTTTAGGTCCAGGCGTTCGTTTGCACCGAAAAGCGTCGTCAACATGATCGTGAACGAAACGGTATAAATCCAGCCCAGATATCATGGACAGGGAACCCTGACTATTATCACGCGTGGCTGTCTGAAATCGAATTGGTTGTTGGGTGATATTGTTTCATTTGAAGATGGCTCTTTTGAATATTGTTGATAGGTACTTTTGCAACTTGAATAAACGTTAAATGCTTCATGAATAACAACAAATAACCAATGATAGAATAAACTGAATCCACCGAATATTTATGTAACTGTCAATCCCTGGCCGGTTCCAATACTCGATTTTGGACTTCCCCGGGGGAGAGCACGAGGGTAGGTACCACAGAAAGCCTCAAAACCCAGTGATCTAAGCAGAAGGGGCATATATACAGGTAAATAGGTTTTTATTTTAGATTCAGATTCTACACCAAAAATAATGCGGATTTTCTTTATACCTACTTTGAAAATGAGGGGTGGAGACCGGAATTTTTTCTGGGACACCCTGTACACACTCTCCTATTAATACGGAACATGGCGTGCATAACTAACTGTCGTCTTCTGGCAAAACCTGAGCACGTCAGTGAGAAGACTGATGAAGACCTGTGGGGTTCCGAGGCGCCTATGACCCTTCCTGAGACCACACCAAAGTTCACAGGAGAACCCTCGTCGACCCTCCCAATAGATTTATAACGTAACCGATGGGATAAGACCCGCCAGACAAGGGACATCTGTCACGTTTACATAGGTCCTACTATGTTTACATAGTTCTAGAGCCATCCCCCAGTCCCCTTAGGCGAACCCCAGAAAAACTTAATACTCCAGTGTGTACATATGTGGTCCGGACTCGAGATAGGGATAACAGCTAACGGATGGTAGATAAACAGTATTGGAGGGAATGGGGTGTGAGCTTGGAGCTTAAAAAATGATCGAAAAGGCCTCAATTCTTGAACAAACTAAATAATCCCATTTTATCAACATATTCAACGATGCAGGTTATTTATAGCTACTGGTCAACTTGAATGCAACGATACGAGAATGGGTAGGTAATAACGAGGAAACTTAAAATAATATTACCTATGTAGATAACACATTACAGCCGAGTGGTGACAATTTACAATGCACATACCTGAAACAAAAACCATAGATTCGTTACATAAATTGATGGCTGATAAAATATATTATTTTGTTACCGTCCAATTAGTGAAGTAGTAGACGTAAAAGTAGTAATTCAAGAGTTATGTCGTTACTTAGGCTACCTATCGTTCATTTAAAATTAACCGAACAAGCTATAAGAGAGATTTATCAAAAATATAAGAGAGATTTATTTTGCCAAGTAGTTACTGCATTTGGTATGAAATAGTGGAATTAAGTAGAAATGAAATTTTGGGTAACTATTTGGCGTTTGATAAATTTTCAAGGTGGTACCTACTTAGATTGAATGAACGGACCTTGAGACGTACATATAAGTGATAAAGCGTAAATACCTATTCATTATTTTACATCACTGTTAGACGCTATTTGGTAAGAGCGATTCATGACCCAACCGTTCAAAAAAATCATCAACATGGGGGCGAATCAAATGGTAAACGTCACCCTACTTTACGTAGTGGAGCTGATTCGAATCATCAATTTACATATCATTGTGATACCTTCGAGCTTTTTGTTCCGTGGCACGTGCCCACGGAAAGTAGGTAATTTTAGATCCTTTTAAAAATCATATACCTAGGCATTTTTTTAAAATGGATGTTTGATACAGAAAATAGATATTATTTGATACTATAAGTATTTAGAAATTGAAGAAGTGTAGGAACAATGTCCTGTACAAAGACAAACAATAGGGTATAGTGCAGCCAGTGAATAAATATCAGGTACCTCAGGCTCTTACTCGTACATGGGAAATTCAAGACCGCATCAGTGAGCCAATTCACAACTACGATCTAACTGACCAACAGTCATTTCGATTAGGTATGTAAGTTCCAAATGAAAAACCACTTCACTCAGTGTTGAAAAATACTGCAAAAACATAAGCGATATGATATTTGATATTATCATCTAGAGATATTTGAACTTGAATATTTGAATTTGCGGGTAACCATTTGAAATGTTTTTACGTATACAGCGCATTTAAGGGAAGTTTTATTATCCCTCCGATACCGTGTCGTTTATTACAGATCCCAGTCTCACGGAATTTTGATGAAAATCATTTAGAAACGGGAAGGAAATAAAAACCGGAATAAGAAGAAGAAAAGAAATTGTAGCGTTTTTGTGGTTGAAATACAACCACAGATGAAGATTATCACTTCACAAGATTCCACTGATTCGAACAATCCATGATCTAATTACGAATGTCTAACTCATAATGCCGCTGTTATGTTGAAGGAAGTTCGAATATGAATGAGTATTCTAAACCAGGTGTTCACTGCTCTTAACATCTCCGGGTACGTAACAGCCAAGTTGAACAGCTCTCAACTTCGCTCAGAATGGCTCGGTATTTTATCAATCCTCTTTGAGCTCTCAATAGAACTTTTCCCTGCGCACACGGCATAAAAATGTTCCAAACTCCCTCCGGCACCGTACTTGGTAGACTGTTTGCTCTTGAATATTGAATAATATCCGACTAAGTTATTCGTTCCCTAGCCGCTTTCCCTATTCCGAGCCTTCCATTACAAATATTTGAGTTCGTTCCGTCACCTTCTCCCCCCTTTTCCCGCTCGGTTTCGGAGCGCCAGGAAAACCCGCACTTTAATAGTAATATCCCAACAGCGAGGTTGGGTTGGGCCGTGCTGAATTATTCAAGGTGCAATCTAAAGTTTGCCACCTACGGTACGGGGTGTACCCTACGGATCTGCCGTGCCGAAAAAATAACGTTACCGGTCGTGGATGTGGTAGCTAGACAAGAATTGAAGTTAGCAGAAATAGTTACGTTGTTCACGATGATGGCGAACATGGAATCCCTACAGAACGCTATACAAAGCTCCTAGTGTCTCTACTTTAGAGTACAGAAATAATAAGATGAAAAGAAGACAATGCCTACTGGTTCTACAGGCGCCTTTTCGTGATCTAGACACCCCGATGAACCCACCCGAGCAAAACTTTCCGCAGATCCGTAAATTACAACGGATGTGTCCGTATATTACAACAAGTTAATTAAATTACATTCGATTCCCCAAGTATCAGCCTGGATGGATTTCTTTAAGCGCCGTATTTGACGTTCCTTCAAAGCTGACGAGGTGTGAGAGGGGTTCAAACCACCAAAAGACGACAGTGACAGCAAGTATGGTTCTGGTAGTATAGCAACGTTGAAAATATGGATGATATCCAGTCTTATTTACTCTCAAAGGCCACAATTGAAAGAATCTGCCAGCTGATTGCAAATACGTCCCAGTTTTCAGTTCACCAACCCCCTTGCCACTGATAAGTTTATTATGTAAGATGCCGATTCAATTAAAAAAGCTGCACAAGTAGTGTGCACCTGACGAACCTTCTCGTAAGAACGTTCACGTAGACGACCACTATTCGGATCTAACAAATTCCAACATCATCATCATCATTTCATTATTAGAAGGCACATTTTTAGGTGCTACCTTCCAATCGCTACCTTCCAATTCGTTCAATAAAATGGTTTGTGCTCATTTCATTATTGTTTCGCAGGGTATTGTCGGTAACTACACACGCACATCTCCAAATTGTTTATCGGTTGCAGTGTTGCATTTTTTTCGGTCGCAAATTTTAGAATGACCCCCCAGGGCAAAAACATATCCTTGTTAAAACAAATCAAGATCTTCCTACTTGAAAACTGCAAAAACTATAATAGTTTCGTAATATAAACATAATTACAGGAAGGTACGAATTTCATCACAAAAATACGATTGCATATTTGGAAGACGACAATGACCGTTCTCAGAGCAAATGAGCATTCTTTGGGATTTCATGGTTCAGAAACCGTGAAAAACAATTTACCTACTTATAAATAATATTAGTAGGTTGTTGGTGGAAGTAGTTAAATAATCATATATTTGAATCATACAAATGAAGGGGGAGGAAAAACAAGCATAATTAAGGCAGATGCCAAACAATGTAGCGAAATGCATAGTTTTTGGGCAAATGGGCCACTGGGAACCAACCAAACCAGATGCCACAAATCAATTATTGTTAGAATGTTTCTGCGTTTTTAGATAATTTTGTGAAGTGTGGCGTTCTGAGAAGTTGAAAGTTTCAAGAATCGTGGCTACACAACATAAGAGCTTCTATTGCTCTCCTTCGACGAAGAATTTGATTTTCAGCATTCACAGCAGCCTGAATCTCAAGATTCATCAGAAATTCTTTCATAAGGTCGATCAATGACTAAAATATCTTTCAAAGCATATAAAAGATCTTATATATTTTAAAATTTGCTTCAAACCTTCTTGATGTACTCCTATCAAATTTCCAGTCCTCTCCTCAGATCTGAAATGTGGTGAGCTAAACTCGGCTGACACCGATATGACCGCACACGACCCTTTTGAATACGAAACTGCCTATAACGAAACGAATAACGAAACGGAGGGCCCGCACGGAAGACTGCAGGAGAATAGCGAGCCAAAAGGGTTTCCTACTGATAAGCCCTAAAAAAACCTTCAGGTCTATGAAAGTGCAGGAAGGGCCCAACGAAACGGATAACCCTCAACCTGGTATCGCTCACTTCAAAGGGCTCGATTATATATATTTGAAAGTTGAAAAGGAACGGGGGATAAAGAGACCAGGGAAAAAAACGCATAGGCAGCCATTCGCGATAAAACCCGACTTGCCTTTTTTCTGGAAAGTGCCACTAAAAAAAGTCTTTTGTGTTTGAATAGTTTCCACAGGTCGTTTTATGTAGTTCTTTCTGAGATGAGTGTGGTCGCATTATGGCTGCAACGCTGCTACATATACACTTCATGCGGAACATTTCGAACGCCCGAAAGACAGTAAAAACGAACGTCAGACGTAGAGTGAAGTCTAGCTGCAATGGAACCAAAATTATCGCATAAAATGCAGAAAGAAGAACGAAACTGATTTGGGCGAAGAGCTGCATTTGCGAGTGGCCGAAAATTGAACTAAATATCAAACCAAAGATAGTCAGATTTTTACAGATAAACATAGTTTAAGATTCAAATGTATAAACTGCGAGTTATGATATCCATAGCATTAGTTAATTAGACGAAGTTAATTAGTTATTATTTATATTAGTTAGGTATTAGTTAATTCGACTTAGTTAATTAGAGATTAGTTAATTATTCCATGTCGAGTTAATTATATCGGTCCCCGGAAAATCTTTTATGACCAATAAAACTCTTAAGAACCAGATTCTGAAAGTTCAAACTTTATCACAGGTTCACGGAAGTTGGGGATACTAATCCAGGTGGCAGTAACTTTTATTGATTGATCGTGATAAGGAATGATAGCAGTGATCATAACAACCCCGCTCTTCCAACCACTAGCTATTATACTGTAAACAACCTTTAAATCGTAAATATTACTGAAGGTAGGTATAATTTTAGCGCCCATGCGACATCTCATTATCCGTTCGTTTAAATGGGTTCTGACTAATGACACTAAAATTCTTCGTGTGGCTGAATCCATCGAGACAGAAGATCAGCACCATTTTATATGAAATTACCTTAGTTTGAGTTCTTAGTTATGAGCTTTAGCTACTCGAATAATGAAAGAGGAGAACGAATTTGCCGTGTGATAGGTTGTAGAATATAAAGAAAATAGCTGGCGTTTTCCCCCTTGATCATTATAGTTTTTCACCCTCTAAATTTCAATCAAGATATTGATGAAAATCTCTCTTCGGAAGCAAATATCTGTGTCCTATCCAGGACGGGGAAAATAGGTGAAATGCCTCTATATTATTATATTCTGATGAGGGATTTGTCGGGCGAGAATATTGGACACGGGCGAGTGAGAGAGAATATCTTTTAATAACAAAACAAGGGCAGGTCGGTGGTGAAAGGGATATTGGCGGTGATTATACCGCGTTATATAGGAATATTAGCCTTAACCCTCTACCGCAGGGGTTTTACCCTCAGCGGCTCATCTCGGAGGGATCCGATAGGCGGTATACCTTCTCTATGTTGTATGTATTCCTCTCCCGTGTTACCTTAGGTTATCGCGAGCCTGCACAACAGCCTCGTCATCTAACCAATACCCCGCCAACAGGTTTTGCTTCCCCTTGTTCGGATAGCGGGGAGAAACCGCCCTTCTATTCTCCCTAACCTCATCTCATGGATACCTCGAATTCCTGCCTTAATTACAAGAATTTTTCGATCCTTTTACCTCCCCCCCCCCCCCCCCACTACTACTCTACCGTCGGATCCTACTCTTCCCCTCATCGCGGGAATGTTAATAACCTGCACGGTGTTCTGTCGTGTACATGAAACGAGGGAGTTGGGCACATAGCGTGAACACCAAATCCTCCAGGTGGGGAGGGTACGAACGTATCCACAGCGATATGTAGGAATGGTAATTGAGTTGCAACTTCTTCACGTAGGTTCTCTTCATGAGGAGGAGGGACTCGTTTAATAACGAAACATCAAGATGAAGACTACCCTTTCCCGGGTTTCCCCAAACGATACAATAGCAGGTTCAGTAAGTATACATAAATATCGTGAGGTTAAAGGTAAAATTACCCAAGTCACAAGCTAAGTGGCGAAAAATAGGGGAAATCAAATTCAAAAATTTGGGAATAGGTAGGTAGTTTAAATCTGGGGTCTTTAAAACACTTTGTAAAACCTTATTTTTGGGTTAGGAACAGGGCATTTTTATTCGTCATACCAACGGGTAATCAATATTGCTCACAATTATTATTATTTAGATAGGTAATAATTACAACAGCCAAATCAGCCCTTTTGATTCAAACCTACGATATTATAAGGTTACAACCTGAAATCTGTCAAAACTAGTTTCTCAAAGTCAAATTTGGTGGACCTCTGTTAATTCACCAATGCTAGACCGACTAGGGTCATCATGATGAAATGAAGATATCCTTGATAATAACTTGATACTCCTGAAAACTTCTTCTGTTTTGCTCGCCATAAGCACTGATTTGATCAATATAACCTTAGTATGTGGAACATGCTGTAGCTATATATTCGTAGTTTGCCTTGAATGTTAAAGCTATCGTTGGCGTAATAGTACGAGGGAGCTATATGATCCTGATCTTGGGACCCGTTTTCTGCAGCCCATGCCGCTATGAAATTCTCAGAACTAACTCGTAACAGTAGGTATAATGGGATAATCATATGAGAGCCAACTCTTTAGAAGGACTGATCCATCAGGCAGCAAGAGTTCGAAACATCTCACAACGCAGGTTCCGACATTGTACGACCTAACCCTAAGCTCCACTTGGAGGTTTTCCGGCTTCCATCATTGCCTTAGCTTCTCGTCTTCCTCGAGAAGTTTCCTGTTTGAGAGAAATTTAATTAACTCTGTCTTCTTCTAACCGAGGATTTCCGGTTTCTAAAAGACATACGTACGCCCTCCCCCCCGGCGACTTCAAAAGTTTCAGGCCTTCAGATACAGACCCTGCGGCTCTCTAGGCTCATTACCCTTATAATTGATATTGCACTTAGTGTGGCACACGTAGAATTCAATGAATAGTATTGCAAGACTACTGACAAGAGATTAGAAAGTGATTTTGATGTGTTCTCATTCGTTCAGATGAGACTGACACATTTGGAACACTTTACCGATAGCTGAGTTTTCAATCTAATGAATAGGCCCAGGCAAAGGGAGCTGGCGGTGCTAAGATCCTGGAAGTTCTGGCAGTGAGTTGAAATTTCCCGCCATATTAAGTGGTGTGTCATAATTTGATACTAAATGCTTTGCTGATTAGCTCAATTTTTCAATGCTGTTGCTGGGCGGTTTGTACTGACCGCTATATCCGTAACCGCACAGAAACTGTTAACAAATGAATAGCCCCAGACAAAGGGAGCTAATGATACTGAAATCCTGGTAACTCCGGCATCACATCGTCGACTCCACTCCTAAAGGGAAAGGCCTGGAGAGAAGGCCTAACTCCGGACCGCAGGCCATGATTCCATTACTCGCATCTCCTTTCCTGCCCACTTCGCCGTCCCTTGCGAGAAACAGTCCCTCCGCCATACACTGGAGGAGCCTTCCATAGCCCAGGAACGTGCTCTCATAGGAACGGACCCCTTTCCTTCCCTATTAGATTAGGAGGCGAAGGGTGGCGAGATGAAGGCGCTCGCTTTCGGCTTGTCCCTCCGCAGAAGTTGGGCTCCAAAGTCTTAACCCTCGGTGAAAATTATCATCCGACAAAATAAATCGAGTTATGAAGGCCTTCCGAGGTACGCCAATTGTATGCTAACGAAAACATTTCCTTTTATAATGATAATCTTGTTATTAGGTGAGTTTCTCCCTTCTTCTGTGCTACCCCAACTGTTGGTGTTCAGTTGAGAATTATCATTTTCTCTTCGGCGGGATATAATTCACAAGTTCGAGCTACTAGATTAGAGCAACTCCTTCGAACTGGTGTGCATCAACTGGTTTTCGTATGACAATCACCATCCCTTCTCCATGAACCTTTGAATTTTTCCTGCCATATCCCATAAAGCTCGTATATGCAAGAGCTCGAATGGTTCGATGCAATCAACAGTGGACATACATAAGAGTACAACAGAACGGTATGGGCTGAGAAAGTACGCCGATACCGCTCATCAAGAGAACAGCAGAATTTTCAAAGAAATAATCGTGCTATTGCGTAAAAAGATAATTTAGCGAGAAACCATACCACTTTTCGTAAAATTATATAATTTGTTCGAGATTTTAGCAACTTTTACCCATTTTTGGCCATTGTAAAGTCAAATTCGACCCACTCTTTTTAAAGAAAAATATTTCTATCATCGAAATAGTCCACCTTTCTGATTCACCATCCCACAAAATGTCAGGCGAGTTAATATTAACTTTAGCCCTTAATACCTATTTTTGACCCCCAAGAATCAAAACTTGACCCCTATTCCGTATTAAAAAATCAACGAAACAGGTATGGAAGTAAAGGTAGAAAAATACCATTTACTTCCATACCACCATTTTCAGTGATTTTAAATGAATTATTCGCGACTTTAGCAGTTTTTCCAACTTTTGACCCCCTTAAGAACTCAAATTTGACCCCTTTAGAATTTCTGAAAATTGCTCATCTTCGAATTCATCCTTTTGTTTAGCAATAAGAACATTTTGGCGAAATTTGGAATTTTTATCATGTACCTACCCACGGTTAGCTAAAGTCTGCAGTGACAAACACACATTTATATTAAATACATAAACATTTTTGTTAAAATCTAGGGATGAATTCAGGATGCTTTGAAACGGATTTGCCTTATAAAATTCGGTTCTGAAAATCTTGAACCCATTGCAATTCCTTCATTTTCTTTTAAAATTCGCTAAAATCTGTACGAGTACGTTCTAAGCAATACGTACGTCCTAACTAGTACAAGTAATATTGCTATCTACCTATGCATTTTTTCCGTAACACTCATGTACATTTTGTACGTAGTATCCAGCTGTCTACGCTGTGTCATTTGCCACCATAAATGATTCCTACAGTATTTTCTCTACGGATCACGTCATCTATCATTCATGCGGTTTGTTTATAAGAAAAAACATATGAAGAACGTGAGCACGTTGTAGCCGTTTCTTTGAATGCAGGATTAGCGGTGAGCTAATAATGACGAAACGAAGACAAGTTTGTTCAATCCAGCGCATTCAGTCGTGCCATTTCGAGACGTGATTAAACGACACTGATCTCCTCTTGAGGACACCTCAAAGCCTTGTAATAGACCGCCGGGTGAAGGCTAGACGGGATGCTCCATATATACACACTAACTACTTTTACAGTCATTCTTGATTTGACTGATTCTCAACCAAGATGATTTCTTCAATAACAAAATGAAGAAGAACACATTGGGATGACAATTTTAACAATCAATTTTATTATAATTAATGTTACCTGAAGATATCTTCACTGTGCGTTATGAAGAACGCACGAAAATGATTTCGATTTGCAGTTTTATACAATTATTTCAGTCACTCCCTTTTTGGACCATCCTGCATTAATCAATGCGCAAATGTAGGACTTTTCATGTCCTCTCGTACCTGGCGGTATCGATGTGGAACAAGAGGAACCGTTCGGATTTGATATTATTGTTGAGACATCCGGCATATCGCAGGGAGGAACACTGTTTCAATCGACCTTATACACATTGTACATCAGGCTGGCCCAAAAGAAGGTTTATGAGCTTCCCATTAATATAGATGGCTTCCAATCAACCTATAGAAGATATAAAAACAATCTCCGGACCAGGTTATTAGTTTCAACCAAGAACCATACGACGTCCCATCGACGGTCCAGTTCATCAGCTCTGAAAGGCGATGGCGTTATGGACTCTACCGTTGAAAGAAAAGGTTCAAAGCTACAATTACACCACCTACGCGAAGGGCGTAGGATGCGTTGAAAAATTAATTGACTGTGCGAGGCTTATCGGGACATCTACTTTAGGATGGATAGGAAGAACGGTTTTTGATGTATCCTGTAGCTCGTACAAGGGCTCAAGTTATTCTTTGATGAGACAAAAACCTTATCGAACAAAACGACTGTTGAGTAAATGGGCCCATATTACGTGCTGATTTGGTAGACGTGTAGAAAGAGAGGTTTCCAAAAGTTGGAACAGACGGGTAATCTGCGAACGGAAAGGCTCCATTAGTCCACGTTAATGATGAATGTTGTGGTGATTCCGAATATGCCATATTAACAAACAAACAAAAACACAGCGTTTGCATGCCTTATTTTAACTGGACTGCGCAGGAACCATTAAAAAGTTGATGAAAAAGAAAATTTGTAGGAATAAAATTTTGGCTCGAAGTTCTCTCAGGATGTTCGGGTATACTTGAGACCAGTACGCAAATAGCCTGGAAACGACCCGGTTGTAAATTCTGAATAAGGTTCATTATTGAAAAATAATAAACCAAAATAGTTTCGTGAGTTTAAATAACTAACTATTAAACTAACTATTTTGGAACTTTAGAGATGATAACGATCATACCACATATTTAGCCTACTCAGCAGGCCTAAACGAGTGTTTTTATTGAACCGGCGACGATTGAAGCTAAAATAAATGGAGCTGTTTCTTGACCAATGAAGAAAGAAAATATTGCCAAGCCATGTCTTTTTTTGAAACAAAGATACAAGGGAATATTTACTAGGATATCGCGTTTACCCTCTTGTCTTACTTTTTGCGCCAGAATGATGTAATTTTGTCACGTTTGGTTGTACGTTTAAGGAAACGAAAGAATCCTTTGAAAAATTTCCACAGCATGATGCGAACGGTGTGCGTGGAAACTATTCATGGTTTTACCTAATTTTCCTGAACTTCCAGTTTGGCCATTATTTGGCGGATATTAACTTTAAGCTAAATTCTAAAATTTCAGCCCATAAAACGGCTGGGACGAGTGGGCTAGAGAGTCTGATCTTTATATTTATCCGCATTTGGGATAAAAGTTGGCGGGGTCTCTGGTGTACATCTCGGGCAGGCACCAGTACAAGCTGTGAAAAGCCTGCATGTACTTACCCCACCAGGGATTAGCTCTTCAACTCTGATATAATCATGTGAAGCCTACAGGGAATTATGTTGTAATAATAGGTTTCGCTTTTGAGTAAAAGGTCTCCCCCGGGGTATATACCGAGTAAGATCAAATCCAAAATGAACAGTAATTTTTTTTTTGTAAAAAGGGGGGGGGGGGGATTGCGTTTGCCCCATGTGCGGTACCGGACTGGAAGGACGTTGTGATAGAGTGTAACAGTGGGGGTGGACCCTCGAGAGTCCCCCTCCTAAACCAGTGAGTTTATCACCGGTTAAGACTTGAAATCAATTAGACTTCCCCAAACGATCCCGTCTCCACCGGAAGAAAAAATGTATCGAGAACAGCCCACACTGTTACACTCCTCCCCACGTGACATACTTCTGGGTAGCAGAAGTATGAGAGGAAAAAGGGGGAATGAAGTATGAAGTTCTGGTTCAGGAAAAGACATCTGAACAACTTCAAGGTGACTAACCTTCATCGTAATGGTACTACCTCAATAATATTTTACTGGGGCAGAACAAAGCTCCTACATACGAGTATTGGCGGATAATGTTGTCAGAGGTTGTTGTCCAGTGAATTGCACTCATCTGGGCAACCTCTAGGTGATCAACCTCCATCGTTGTGATGGAAAAACTATTGGGACTTGTCAATTGGGACATGGCATCAACAGCGTTCTAATGAGCTCAGTATATTTCAATTATACTGACACTCTAAAGAGGTGAGAGGGGGTGGGGACGCCAATAGATGTATGTATTATCAAAGGGACAGGTTTTGTTAGTAAAGGAATTTTTTCTGGGAAACCTTTGCGCTTATCCTTCTGGTAGGTAAGCCCACAAAAAGTGGATGGAGTATGGTGAAGTGCTCAGCGCATACTACCGAACCACGCTCTGCTACAATGTGACAGAGTGTAACAGCGGGGGTGGACCCTCGAGAGTCCCCCTCCTAGACCAGTGAGATTATCACCGGTTAAGACGGGATATCGATTAGACTTCCCCAAACGATCCCGTCTTCACCGGAAGAAAAAATGTATCGAGAACGGCCCATACTGTTACAACCTTCAGCCAGATACATCCATAAAATATTCTCCATAGGTACATGGCCAGCCAAACCATTCACATTGATACAGGTGAACACTTGAGTTAGGCTTGAACATTTTATTTTTCAACAGTTTAGTTCACTCTCTCTTGATTACCCTTCGTCCTCTATGCATCAAACATCGAATCGCAATACGCATCTCGATGCGCGACGGCAGAAACCGTGCTGAATGAAAATTCGTATCTCACAATCGACATATTAAAAGGGTTTATTTGACCTTATTCAGAATCATTCGGCGGCGGAGGAGCGAAATGTCTATGTAGCCCTTAAGCAAACACCTATTCATCTCAGGTTGGTTTCTATGCCCTTTTAGAAAGGGAAATAACGTTATGAAGACCCTTTGAGGGGTGCAAAGCTCATCCAACCATTTACCGCGGCGGCAGATGAATTTATGGTGGAAACACGGGAAATGTCGAGCGGATTGTCAATCCCACGCCTTTTGCGGTACCCGCTCACTGAATGCCTTTTGACTCCCGGTGGATGATACGCTATTAGCGAGTCGGGAATTGCTGTTGGTGGAGGGGCGACGTGTGTTTTAAATATGAATAGGGTCCCGTGCCCTTTCATAGCGGTACTGGTGAATTATTATGAATAAGGTGGCAAATTATGGGGAAAGGAAGGCGGCAGTTAGCGAAAGGAAAAGAGAAGAGGACAGCTGTCAAACGCTGATCTAATTGCAGGGTGAGGGGGGGTTTGCTTTAATACAATAATCCCGTGGGATTATAAAGGGAAGGGTAATCTGGGAGAACCACTCGAGACATGAAATGTTGGGGAAGAGGGAAGGAAATGAGGATTAAGAAATAGTTGGTACAAATTAATTACTTTAAGCCGATGATTGTCACTAATTAATGAAGTAGTCTTCGCTGTAAATTTTTCAGAACCATCAACTCAATTATGTCAATAGATCTGTGAAAACGCATGATTTAGAAAAACTGAGTATAATTCCTTAGCTTTTATAGATTTCTATTTGCTCAAACAGAAATTTAAGCTACATGACCATTTATATGATTATATTTAATAAGAAGATTGGTATCTATATTACTATAATTTTACTATAATAATTTAATACAATTTTTCCGCACGATTAGCCTTCGTGTTACTGTTCATTCTTGTTGCGAAATGGCGGTAAATCCAACTTGATATGTAGGTACGTAAAGGACGTTAATAGAGAGTATAATACGACCAAACCTTATCGTTTGTCTCCAAATGGTAGGTGCGAAATGGCTCGCAGATAGACTCGTGTATTTTCAGTGCTCCGGAACGAGCTGCAATTAGCTTATAATTTATGAATGCAGCATACATAGTGAATTTTTTTGAAGAAGTCTCTATCAACGATAGAAGAAATCAGGGAAAAAATCAGAAGAAAAAAGAACTCATAAAATATTATCAATGGGTTATATCGAGATAATTGTACTCTGCGATTTGGTTGGTACGCTTTCTAAATAAGAAGGAAAAAAATGCGTGCGGTGCAGAGAAAACCGGATGACGAAGGTGAAACTCACATTCTTATAAGCCGTATAAAA
The DNA here is from genome assembly GCA_954871275.1 of Leptopterna dolabrata. Taxonomy (NCBI): domain Eukaryota; kingdom Metazoa; phylum Arthropoda; class Insecta; order Hemiptera; family Miridae; genus Leptopterna; species Leptopterna dolabrata. The sequence continues at coordinate 21,125,121 of OX940985.1, forward strand.
ATATCTATATTTAAGAAACGAGAAAAAATTGAAAAGATTATGTGTGCTTTGCATGGAAATTTTCCCGGAATAAGCATTCTACAAGGGAAATGGATGGTTCAAAAAGATTATGGGGAGGAGGGAGGCCTCTCTTCACCCCCCAGGGCGGTTATAACTCTCACAGGGCACGAGCTACTTCCTTCGAGCATGATCGGCAAACACTTGATATGCTAATACGCCCGCCCTCGTACCCCGGAGCCAAGTTCGGGTTCTTTAGCGCGGTAATGGAACGAGGAAATACGATGTTAACACACTCGGTAAAAATAGTGCGCTTATGCTGCCTCTCCTCTTCCTTCTCACCGGGATATTATTTATAGAAATATTTTTTCATCTACGACCTATTTCCATGACGTGTTGGCAGGTATATCTTTGGGATCATAACCGCATTACTTTAAACCTCACTTTTTCACGTGACTCAAATTTAACTGACTCCGCTAAACGTATCCAAGATCCGACCATAGAATATCCCCATATTAGGTTGATTTCACAAGTTCGTTGCTGTTTCATGGCCAATTGCTATGAATAGTTAGTTACAATTTTTACTTATTTGTTGAGTGCTTTGAATAGAAAAACTACGAATTAGACCACAAATCAGTTCAAAATTCAACAAATAGGAGCCTAAGTAAAAATGGAAACAAAATATTGATAAAAATTCGTTATGGGCTCAAACCCTTCGGAGGCTTCTATACTTTAGAAATTATTGAAAAAGTCGATAATGGTTGTAGCGAACAGCCTTTTGTCTATTTATGTACGTACTGTTTACCTTATCCTGGAAGGGAAAACGACTGCTCCGATTTGAACAAAACTGAGGAAGAAACCTAGGCCAGTAACATCTTTGCAACTGTTACTTTGCAACTGAGATTGTGTTTCTTTTACTTTGTAACTTTCATTGTACTACTATGAGACCCTTATAATTTTTATCATTTTTATATTCACTTTTATTAATTTTTTCCCCTGATTAGAATGATTTGCTGATTGATTTTATAGAATGTAATTGGGCTTGTCCCGTGAAATAAAGAAATAAGACAATAAGACATAAAAAACTGTAATGATCAGAATCGTCAACATTTGGCTAAGAGGAAGGGGGGGGGGGGGGTACTACGAGGGAGGAAGGAAAACTACCTAGCTGTAATAAGTTGGTCGGATTTGTATTAGGAGCGGAGGATATTATCTTGGGCAGCAAGAATTGAAATCAAGTTGTGAGAATCGGACTTAAGGTAAGTTTTATGATTTGGTGAATACATTGTCTATTACAGGTGAGTTCAATTTGAGAGCTACCTAAGTCGACTGGAATTTTACATATTAAACTGAGCAAAAATGCAGTAATTTTATTACCAAATATTCATCTTGAGCTTCGAGATGAGTGAAGTTCTAGAATATTGAGACTTATGAAGAATAATGTAGATGTTTATTTTCGGAAACTGGCCCATCGAAAACAACCATTATGATACTGGTGGAAGGGATGATGAGAGAAAAAACCATACATTTACGACGTTTGATTGGTATCAATAATTGCAAAACAGGAACGATATAAACTGTCGCTGCATCCGGCGGGTTTTGGATACACAGCAACGGTTTTTTTTAACTACCCTGAGCAACGCATGGGTCATCTAGCAAGTAATATACGATACAACTATAATGCTCTTTTAAATGCTATTTTGTAATGTCCAGGTCTAGATGCAGTTTACAATTAATAGGAGTGCTACCTTACAATTTACATGTACACAGATACCTATTGTAGATCTATTGTAACCATAGAAAGACTGACTTTTCAACAGTAAGGCAAGCCTAAACGTTAGGGGTAATAGGTAGTCGCTCTCCGCCAACTCGTCCCTCAGACAAGTCATTAGGAATGCACGCCCAAGTTTTGATGTAACTCTAATTCAATCTCATCCGCCAACCCTAATAACTTCAAGTCCAAAGCATATCTCCAAGGCGGAACCCTCCGGGACAGTTCCAACCCACGCAGTACATTAGACGATTAATATAATCATTGCGACCAGAAACAGGACGGAAAGGGCGGCAGGAGGAGGGTAACATTTGGCCAAAGCATATGGCACGTGGAACGCATTGACCACAGAGCAGGGTTCGGGAGTAATGTATTCCTCCTGTGGGAAAGGTACGGCTCTCCCCAGCTCCAGGTTTCCTGCCGTGTTGCCCCCTAATAAATGCAGATCCTCCCTTCGGCCATGAGCGGATCGGAAAGAGGCGGAGGAGGTAACCGATAATACAATCCACAATATTGGGCTACCAATCAAGATTCATGGGCACGAACATCATAACAATGAATATAAAGCAGCCAAACCATAACTTACTATTTAGTATTATATCCCTAGACGTTTTTTCTTTGTTGCAATACATCACTATAAATTACTGCACAAGTAAAAGAAAGTTCCACTCATGCAGCATGACCATATGAGCGAATACGAAGAATAACAAACTAATCTCTAACTAAATTGTTTGCCTATTTAAGTAGTCTATTCCGGTCTCGAGCCACCACCAATTTCGATTATTCCTAGCAATTTTTACCGACTTTTTAACCAACAAAAACTCAAATGTTACCAATTTTATTACGTACCTATAGGTATGCAGGGTGTCCCAGTTAAGATGGTCCAAACTTCAGGGTTCAATTCTACGATCGATTTCCGACAAAAAATGTCTCCTAGCAATTTTTCGAAAAACGCTTTGTTTTTTGAGTTATTCCACTTTTAAGATTTTTTAGCTTCTTTCCACATTTTTTCAGTAATATGGCTATAACTCCCTCAAATATTGACTTAAAGTTAAAAAAAAAGGGTACCATTGGAAAGAGCATTAAATTTCCTATAAGATGATGCCCCACTCATGTTTCCAAACTGGGAGTTGGTTTGTTTTTTTCGAGCCCAAACTTGAAATTTTGTTTTTCCCTCATAAGTGATGCGAATTTCACTAAGGATTTTCACCTAAATCGTAGGGAGCAAAATCGATGCGGACCAAAGGAAAAACATCTTCAGATACTTAGCTTTCCAACGATATATCATTTTTTGTGTTTACCATAGTTATTTGAGGAGAAAATGGCATCTGAATGCGAAAATCGTGAAATTTAAAAAGGATTCTGCACGCTACATGTCCCCCCCTCCTCGTGCTAATAACAAGAGAAGTTGACTTCATTCTACTCGCTGAATCGAATAGTGGCTATTCGATTAAATGAGGGGGCGTTCTGTGATTATAAATTATCAAGCCACAAATTACTCTTAATTATGTTGCACACCTCTAGCCCTTGGTATTTGGTGGTGACATGTCGCCCTTCTGCTCCAACTCACTTAATTACTCGAAAAATTGTGAAAGATGTGTTCGTTTGTGTACATTTCAGCGAATGTGAATAACCTTTGGCACTCGTAGTTAGAACAAACACTAGCATTTAGATTGATAGTGAGTCCAAGTTCGACGTATTCCATCTTGCAAGACAAAATGCTAATCAGTTCACCATAATATTATGCATTCTCACGATGCCAAACGTTAGTTACTATTCAAGTTCTATTTAATAAGTTACATAATGATATTTTTGTGACGATGATACAGGTAAATAATTGGAAGAGATTCGACACTATTCGATTCAGCGAGTAGAATGAAGTCAACTTCTCTTGTTATTAGCATGAGGAGGGGGGGGGGGGGACATGTAGCGTGCAGAATCCTTTCTAAATTTCACGATTTTCGCATTCAGATGCCATTTTCTCCTCAAATAACTATGGTAAACACAAAAAATGATATATCGTTGGAAAGCTAAGAATCTGAAGATGTTTTTCCTTTGGTCCGCATTGATTTTGCTCCCTACGATTTAGGTGAAAATCCTTAGTGAAATTCGCATCACTTATGAGGGAAAAACAAAATTTCAAGTTTGAGCTCGAAAAAAACAAACCAACTCCCAGTTTGGAAACATGAGTGGGGCATCATCTTATAGGAAATTTAATGCTCTTTCCAATGGTACCCTTTCTTTAACTTTAAGTCAATATTTGAGGGAGTTATAGCCATATTACTGAAAAAATGTGGAAAGAAACTAAAAAATCTTAAAAGTGGAATAACTCAAAAAACAAAGCGTTTTTTGAAAAATTGCTAAGAGACATTTTTTGTCGGAAATCGATCGTAGAATTGAACCCTGAAGTTTGGACCATCTTAACTGGGACACCCTGTATACTTCCCAGAAAATAGAAAAACGCTGCAAATCCCTGCACAACGGTTTATTATTTTGTATAGAATACCCTTCTGTTACAGATCACAGCTCTATGTATAGATAACCCGTCTATATAATATGATATGTACTATTCTATACATATTATGTAGATCGCAGACCCTCCTTAGGTTGGTACCTAACCCCGTACTCGTTACTAGGTACCTACCTAAATCATGAGTTAAATGTTGCTAAAATAATTCTGCCGATGACAAACAGTACCTAACAAAAAGAAACACACATAATGAAGTTCTGAAAAGAAATTGTTGATGAGGTGTGAAAAAAGTTGCAAAAGTACCTACCAACAAACTCCAGCCCCTTCTACGTAGATGGTATAATGAACCGTTGTGTAATAATTTACCGTTGAGTAATGATTTACCGTAGTAATAATTTACCCATCAATAATACTTCAACGTTTGTTCAAGTTTCACTACCTACCAACAAACTCCAATAGAGCCATCATTTTTCAAATTAAATAATATCACAGAACAACCAACTCGACTTCATACTCCGCCAATATAATCAGGTGATCCCTACCAATGATTGGCCGTATTCACAAATTCCTATTGTGGGCGCGTCTCTGGTTACGAGATTTGGTTTGGATTGTATACAATTTCATTCACACTGGAGTCGAAAATGCCTGTCGGTGCAAACTTCGGGGCCTTACTGTGAACGAACGGCTGGACGTACGATGCTCCGGATGGTCTTAAAAAACTCGCAAGTTCAAGAACTATTTAAAACCATAAAAATATTTACGTAAAAAAATGGTATAGGCGTTTTGAAAATTTCAACCCCTATTTTGAACCCCTTAGAGATGACTCACAGTAACGTCGAGCTTCGAGGACCAACTAGACGCCGAACGGAACCTATAACCCGAATTTCATCAATTTTTTTTCATGGTAACTAAGAAAAGTGGCCCGTACGGCGGACAGACAGAAATATTTTTATTGCAGTTTTGGATTCTACATATCTTGAAACGTAAACCATCAAATTTTGAGGGGGGGTAAGAATTTTTTTTTTCATGCTCGATTCCAATGGTTCATTATTGAAAATAATAAACCAAAAACTGATTCCACTGGAAATTTTGGTGCACACAGTAGGTATAGGATATTTAAGTATGTTGTTAGAGATACGAAAGGTAGGACTTATTTTTTGTTTACTTTTGAAGGTCCCGCTTTCTTCCATTTCCAGTAACGTAGAACGACGTTTGGATCAAGTCGAATCCCACTCTCATGTAGAAGAGAGAGAGAGCGAAAAGATAATTTATCTCGACACAAAGAGAGAACTCCTACCAACGAAGATCAGTCAAGATTGGATGAAAAAACAGTGAATACCTCCCCGATCCTTTTTACGTTCGTTCTTTTGTCAAAAAGACTTAGTTCGAAATAAGATTGAGGGCCCCAAAGCGCAGTGAGGTTGAAACGAATGGGGCAGGGGTTGAACTAACAGAACGAAACGGTAGTTGGGAAATCGTGGAAGGTGAAACGGAAGGATATTTTCTCCTATTCTCTGGGATGAGAGAAGAAAAACAAGGGAGCATTGAGGGATTGCTTCAAGAGGGGAAAAATCTGGATGCTGAGAGTGGGTCACGCGACGGGGAATGCGGGATGTAGAGCGCAGCCTTTCAAGGGTGTGTTTGTTGTTGGCTCTTGCTTTTTGGTGAAAACGAGGGTTGTTTTTCTTAGAGTCTGGAGGAAGAAAAAAGCGTCGAATGTCTGGGTTTACATGTTTCAAGGGAAGCCCTTGTGTCTCCGAAGACACAACCCAGATCGGCAGCTCCTGGTTTGAACATTTCAACAAAGACACTGAAGTTACCCGAAGTCGGAGGTCTGGGGTAGGAGTAGCATTCAAGTTGACTGCAGTCAGGTATCTCAAAATGAGTGGAAGTAGCATTTAAGTTGAATGCAGTCAGGTATCTCAAAATGAGTGGGAGTAGCATTCAGGTTGAATGCAGTTACTTATCTATAAACGAGCAGGAACCTATACGTAGTTAAAATATCTCATCACGTCATCACAATCAGGAGACATCAACTTGACTAACGCAACGAACAGGAAGTCGGAAGACCATTCATAACGTTTCTATGATGCGACCTAATGAAACTTTTTTCGAATGAGAGCTGTCTGAATTTCAACTACACCTATCTGACAAGGTATGAATCGTATTTCTGATCTGGAAGTCAAACCAGGAAAAGACACTGATGACGGCCTAATAAGACGATAAATATTTTAACAAGCTCTGTATTGAACCTCCTCCGTTTGAATGATGATCGCGAAATCGATAGAGTAGTAGGGTATAAAATTCTAAAGGCGATGTGCTACTCGCCGGTCTATGTCTACAGAACGTAAAGAAATAGCACTAAGTTTTTACGAGCATACACAGGAAAACATTGCGGTCAAGATTCGCCAACTTTTCAAGTGGCAGCATCCTAAACATGAAACTTTCGTCGTTCCAGGAATCATATCTCGTTACCAGGGTGACTCCGGAATGAAATTCATGAAGATGGATGCGACCAAGAAATCCTCCTTTTCTCCTCCCAGACAATATTTCCTTCATTGGATAATAACCCGTCTGCCGAGTTGAACGTAAAAAGAGTCGGAGAGAGTTCCGTCTTCATCGCATAATATGGAGAGACAAAAGACTTGTTCTGGAAACTAGTCACATTATTCCATTCCGCTTCCACATCTTCGAACTGTCTCAAACCACAACCACAGTATATTCCTAGTAAAATTGAGGATGAAATGACAACAACATCAACAAAATTCACAATGAGTCCATTAGATACCTGGTTTTATGATTGAACGTGCTATTATGTAGATGAGGGAATACCTCTATAATAAATCGGAATGGAATTGTTTGCCCATAAGGATGACTAGTTCGAGATAACACAGTTACCTATTGTTTCTGTCGTCCATGATCCACAATGATGTTTAAAGCTTGCAGTGTTGAAGTCGTTTTTGCTTGACAAGATAGCCAAGGAAGAAGAATTAGATCTGACCAGAATGTTTTTCAACAAAACCTAGTGATATGTACCAAGTCGGGATTTAAATTAGTAACACTTTGTACAGAGTTCACTAATCGAATGCTAATCGGATGGCACCCTAGGTAGCGGCTCATCCTCCCCTATCAATCAGAGTGATGCCCTTTCCAGGATCTCAGCGTGGTTGCGTCAGTCAGCGTTGTTATCATTCTCAAATTTAAATTTCAGCATTCTAGGATGAGCGAGAAATAAATTTGAAAACAATCCCAGTTTACGTGTCTCCAAACTTTGGAAAGATGTGGGACAAACACGCCGTATCTAGTCACGCCTAGCGATTTCGATCATTTAACTTATAGAAGTCTTGATGAGGAGGAGCCATCCATTGACATCATCATGATGAGTCTGGCTAGCGCTTTTGTCCATCAATAATACCGTTCCTTATTAGAGGCAGACAAAGGGATCACGTAAGTGGACCTGCCGTTGACCCCAGACGAATTCGTCGGGGCAAACCAACCATCAAGGTTGAGTCAATTTATGAATCTAAAAACCCGCTTTGTTCAAGCGTAAACGACCCCAGGAAATGTGAAACCCACGTCTTTTGAATCCTCTCTGCCTGCATTGCAACAATAGCCCGAGTCCAGTTGCAGGGAGGATGTAGTAACTGTTATGTAGTAGCTGTTTAGTTACTTCAAATTTACCAATAATCAATAATAAATTTTTAAACGATTAACCAACTGTTGGCCTTAACCGATCGATTTACATCTCAGGAGTGATCGATTATAGGAAAAATAATGATGTTTTAGGTATTGCTCTAGTGTCTAGTTACTACGTAGTTTCTATTATTGACCTCGTAATTTTATACGTCGACCGAATATATATTATGTACTCGTATCCCGATATATCAGACTAATCATAGCTGATATTAACAATCGCCCAAACTACACATACCTTGGCAAATATGAAGCAGGTAACAGTGACGCTCAACATACCTGAAACAGAAAACGTTGGTTGGATTAGGCGAAATAAATCATGCAAACCAATAAAATAAAATATGTAGGTACCCACAGGTTTTTAATCAACCAATTTATCACACTGCTTGATGTAGAGAAAGACAATGGGGCGTTCGATTTTCAAATCAACGAAGGCAGCCTTTGTAGTAAAGGTTATCTTTCTTAACTAGTTTAAGCACGTAATTACACTAGCGACAACAATATTAATTACTACTGCTGCCGGATTCTAAACGAACTTCTTGGTGAGTCAATCGATCAAGGTTTCGTGTTAGCAGTGTGAAAGGCCGGGGAGCCAAACATAAAAAGACCATCGCCTCTGCCTTTTGGATAACTCCTTGCTCTTGATAAATTACACCTCCAGGAAATGTGTTTGTAATTATTATTGTAATATGTGGTAGGGTCTTTCACTCCAGATAGGTCCGCAGTATCACTTAAGACCAATTACTATAACTCACTAGTCGTTAACGGAGCCCAACAGTCTTCTCATTCGAAGCTATTAGTTTTCAGGTGCCTTCTAAGGAAGTGCGTATAATATCTTCACTTCTGTGAATCGAAGTTCAAATCCTGTCAAATTCAACATACCGAAATATCATAATCATAATCCTTATAAAAACGCGGATTCAGCAAGTATAGACATGTGAATTCAAATTAGTATGTCCGTACTACACCGCAAAGGGTTGCATTGTTACAGAACAATGAAATGTCTGTCATTGGTCTTGTTAAAATTGTATTTTTGATTACACACTCACACAACATTACTTAAGAGTGACCTACCTTGAATGAAATCTACTTATGAATAATGAAACCGAGCGTTCGCAACATTCATTAAAACGGTACTAAATATGACTTCGTTCCAGAGATAGGAAATGTTAGAGGAAAGCCCATCGCTGTTTACAAGGTATCGTGACCCGATCACCTGGGTAGTGCAACCCATAAATTAGTTAAATGCCCCATAATTTTCGTGGGCGGTTATTAGAGCCGAGCGGAGGGAGCATGCAAGATTGACAGCTCCCTCCAACGATGGCAGATCAATAAAATAGGTCGTATACCGACGGTACCCATCGCGAAGGCAATTCCAGTTAGTCGAAAACCCCATCCCGACTATAATATACCCGGCCGTCGTTCACGTTTGCGTTGCATATAACAACCGCGATTTCCCATATGGTTTTTGGAGGGGTTCTATCTGAAACCGATCGATTCCGCTATCGATAGTGGGAACCTTACACTTCTTCCGAAAGGTTACCTTTCCTTGTTTAGGTTCGACGCCGGTACGGCGAAGTGTGAATCCGTGTACCCCAGTGGCAGAGGTTCTATGAGGATCATTTCCATACTAGTGACACACTCTCGCATATATCCATACACAGCAGACTGAAAGCATTGTCGTGTCCCAAGACTACGTGCATACTCCTATTGAACAGTGGAATCAAACTGGGTTTCTATCGACATGCACCGAGGCTGATTTCATTCCCAGGCGATCAGTAGATCATAATATGTATTCTCATAAACTAAAACTTGTATCAGGTCCCAAGCGAACAAACAAATGGCAGAACACTGCTATATACCAACTTTGCAAACCACGATGTTGATAGCTACGACAGTCGACCAAATGGAGATGGGGGATTTTTCCATAGAAAATTCACATCTTCCATTCACATAAACATTTTCTTTCTATGTGCAACAACAGCTGTGGTGTCATGTTACAATTTTACGTAACGTTATATCAGGATGGGAAATTTTGCAATAGAGAATTCATATCTTACCAGCGGAAAACGACATCCTCTTACACGGTTATTCGATAAAACAGTGCTGAACTGCACCGTGGATTGCCTGCTCAAAATCAACGAACACCACAGCAGGTTTGAAGCACAACGAAAACCTTTTCTCTTCAGACACGAGATGCAGAAAACCACATTTTCTTACCAAATGCATCGACACGAGTGATTTTAGGTTATGAAAATTGTGCTTGTTGAGCTGTGTATATAATAGAGACAACGCATTACGATCATGTCGGAGAGAAAATTCTCTATGTCTAAGTAGCCGGTACAAGGTAATGAAAATAACATTTTGTATGGTAATGGTGATTCGTGGACGGGAAAGGATGGCTGGATGAGAAAACTTCTTTCTACCTGAGCTACTGGAACAAATGTGTGTTTCAAGCTCATGACTGGAGTTCACAGCTTACAACTTGACATTCCTTTGATGAGGAGTTGTGGAGGAAAGGCTGGGAGGGGGTTAGTTGAAAAAACAGAAGAACGTCTAAAGGCGGGGTGCATCAAAGGGAAATGAGGGATAAGATCTGAGATATTTTATTGTGGTTTTTGGAAGAGTCACTAAGTTATTCCTGAAGACAGGAGAGTTATCTGAAAATCAAGGTAAACGAAGATAGTGACAGCATTTTAATGGTTGTTAATTTTGAAAAAGAAGCAATAATTCAGTGGATTGTTCACAGGATTATCTGATATGAGCCTTATCAATGAGCATCATCGCTTGTACCTACTAGCTTGTTGTGTCAAGAGTTGGACCGATCTAGATAAAAACAATCTACCGATACCCAGAAATTAATCAAGAACACAAAGTTAATTAATGGTGAAGAGAAAACGTACGTTTTATTTAATGCCAAGTACTTTTTGTCGATTCTAATGGAGTTCTAGTAAATTCTAGTAAAACAAAATCATCGGGAAACCACGTAGTATAGCATATTGTAGTAAAATACATACTTAGATGATCTGATAGAGTGAAACCTGGGGCATGTGTCAAGAGCAGTTTAGATGGAAATAGATTATAATCAGAATCGTAGACATTGAAGGGTTTAATGGGTGAGAGAGCGAGGGGAGTCATGGGTCTGGCGCCTACAAATTCCAATATTGGGATAAACAAAGGAAACACTCACGGGGTAGTTCAGCTTGAAATGTGAGATCATGAGGCTGACTTATCGGTCGGGGGTGGAGAAAATTTTCTTACTCTCTTAAATTACTTCCTAAATATTCCGATTTACTATCAATGCACACGTCCGATTCGATCAATAATCGGAGCTGGTGGTGGGAAGTAGAGTTGGAAGATTCTCTTGGAAATTTAATATATTTCCCTCGAAGAGCTTACAGCGTTTAGTGTATTCAACTGGAAACAAGGGATTCCACACCGATAAGCACCGGCTCTATATTATTTCGAATCGCGCAGGTGGAGAGAGACGGCAGTCAGCAGTATATCACTCGTATACGAGAACACTGCAAAACGCCTAGTCACGAGTCGATTACAAGACCATAAAGGAAAGGGCTGGACTGAGAGCCGTTTGAAATCGGATCAGGTAATTCTGACCACTTGAAAAACCATCCATCAATCGCCCTCCTCTCTCTGCCTCATAACTCATCCGGCACAACGCACGGGTCAGCCCTGAAACAATTACTTCGATGTCACGAGTGATTTCCTCGTAATGACTTGTAGCAGGCGTTTCTTTTCTATTTTTCTCGATTCCCAAAGAACGCTCGTGGCGATACAGATACCTGCTCACGCTTCCCTAAAGGCAACATGATGAGTGTTGGGAACGGAAGATTCTACCAGAAGTTATTTATCGTCCCAATTAATACGGGATGCCATCTCATTGGGCCTCTCCTTTCAAGTAGAATGGTTTTCTAATTCTAATTGCTTCGAAAGGACCGGGAACACTCATCATTCCCTCCTTCGCGGGTTCTCTTCAACACCCGACATTAGTTTTTCTACATAGTGGTTAGCCAGCACGGAATCCGACGCTATTCGAGGGAATCCGATAGTCTGAACCTACAAAAATAAAACCCTTGTTTTGATCTCAAGACCCTCCACTCCTACTGGAACTAGAGTATGCAAATCGTTTCAAACAAAAACCAATGAAGTGTCTAGAAGCGTCAGAAGAAATCAAAACATAGCTCACTTTCAAAACATAGCTCACGCTTTGGTGCTGACTCAATGAAGGGGGGGGGGGGGGGGTCATAAACGCCCGATTTTGTTCTCCATTAGTAAATCGGAGCGTCTGTATGCAAATATTAAAAATTAAGTATTTTCATTAAAGGAATCTGATCAATTTGTTCATTTTTTAATAACAACAACAACTTTTTTTTTTGGACAACCTAACGTCTAGCGCAGGGCATTCCAAGGTGCAATTTAGTATCGAAGGTCGAGGGTGGTGGGGAAAAAGAGTATTGCAGACATTCCATCTAGACCGTAGCTTCTCTTTTGTTTGCTGGAAATTCCTATAGGTACCTGCGTAGTTCTAACCTTCCAAGAAATAGTTGGTATTCATTCCACCTTCAAAGCGAGTTTCTTCTCGCATTTTCTTATCTCAAAATACAAACAAAAAACAGGAGGATTTCCTCGCGCTATTTTTCGGAACCTTTGTGTAAAGGAAAAATTCTCGACGGCCCACGACCAAAGTTTTTTTTTCATGCCTCGGGAAACAAGAGTATTAAGAAATGCTGAGGGTGAGGACAGGAATGTTCCTTAAACAACAAAAAACTGTCGGAGAGGGAGAAAAAGGTCGGGCTGCAAAACATAGTTTGAGAGACTCTCTGGAAATATCGTTAATTAAATTGTGAGAGTGTTTGCTCCCAGAACCGCATTCCTCGCTAATGAAACATCTAAGTTAGGCCGGCAAGGAGTTGGATGCCCCTTGGGGGCCTGTCTTTTCAAAAAGGGTTAAGAAAGGGTGTTGCTGGAATGGACGCAACTTTGGTCATAGTTCCTCCTGCAGAGGCAAGACATACTTACCAAGACTCCGTTTCCATCAAAAGAAACTTTACTTGAAGAGGGAAAAGCTGGTAACATCATCGCTACCGCCTATCCCAGAAGTTAAATGAGGTAATCTTTCTCGGAATCCAGTTTTTTTTCCCTTTTGGTACGCGAGTGGAGCGAATAAGTTGTGAGATGTAGGCTGTTGTAACGGGTAGTTCGAGAATGGGGTTCAAGAATAGAATGATGTGTTATGAAATGGAGCTTTCTTCAACTTATAACTTTTACGAAACAAAATAGAAAACTTGGAAGAGGGTCGGTCCCCACTGCAACCGACAGTACCCATCCATCAAGTCCTCAAACTAAATAGCACATTCCTTATTTCCAGCGGCTCTGAGACTTTTTCATCCCTGAATTGTACTTATTTAATTATCACGTAGGTATTCAATCCCTCATTTTTCATTAACAGTAACTATTAACAGTTGACGAGTACTACCTATAAGTACAGGAACTGACAACAAAACCGTCAGTTTGAGTCACCTCGATTTTCTTACTTCAACCACTTTGTTGATAGCATTTTTGAATTACTGCGCCGCTATTATCATTTCGAAGATAGAATGAAGAAATCATTCGATGTCAAGTACGTCAACAGAAGAAAAACGTCATCAGAGGATTGGTAAAGAATATTTTCTGTTGAATCAGAATTGGAGCAAGTGTATTTTCGTTTCATGTTATGGACAGGTCTTTGGAAGGATAATTACTTCATGTTTTACAGCTGAATCTATGATTGCATGAGATCTATACGTACGGAAAGCGGAAAATTAGGAGCCCAATAATTCAGGGGATGTTCATGGTGAGGGAGTTACTAGTATAGATGGGACGGGTCATTGCACAAAGCGCGACCATCAGTCGTCTGACTCAGACAAGGATCCTCAGTGTCCCCTCTTGGACCTCCTGGCGCCTTCGAACCCATCAGTCGTTATGAACCCAGATGAGACCCTCAGTAGATTTCGAGGCTCAAGAGACAAAAGCCCGTGTTTTTCGATCGCCAGTGCTGCAATTTCGTGATTTCACGGTCCAGGCCCGTAGCGCCCTTCGAGTACAGTACCAACCCCTCATCGCATTTCAGATATGATGTGAAAGGAGGGAGCGTCAGTGCATCTAACGAATGCTTTTCATTTCCTCGTGGTTCGTATCCTCAACCCCAAGTTCGGCGTTCCCTACGAGGGTGAAGGGCCTTCCTCATCTTCGCCAACTGTCCTCCCTCCCACGTTACATTATATATGTGAGTTCTTCACGCCTTGTCCCCCTCCCTTCACTATCGTCTCCAGCAATACATCCCCGTACCGTGACTTGACTGATGAGTCTTAAGAAGAGGAATTTTCATTGGATGGAAAGTAATAGGATTTGACAGTAATCCCCATCGTTTTCCTCCAAGACCTGCCAAAGCTGGAACAAGATTGTTTCCTGGTAACTGAAGATTTATTGCATTTCCCAAAACATACATAGATGTAGGAATATTGAAATGAAAAACAAATATTATTTTTCTTGCCAGCTGCCAGACTTCGTAGTACAATATCTTTGAAAAAGACAAATCGTGAGGAATGCCAACAAAACCTCTCCAATTCCTCTCAAAGGTAATTACAATCTTCAACGTAGAACGAAATCAGGTTTTTTTGTGTTTTTTTACAGAACACTGAACAAACGTATTTTCTCACGAGTACTGACTGTACGAAACATTGAAAGAGCGATTGATTTTGGACTCGGTGATCTTGGATTACTTTAAAACTCTCAATTTTTCGTCTAAAATTTCATGACTCTGGGCGATGAATCAAGTAAATCGAAAAACCGCTGTGAACTGTTGGTAGTCTGCCTCCAGCCTCTGACCCGCCAGTAAGGTTAACTCCTCCAAACTAGTAGGATTACTGAACTGTTCAACACACAATCCAGAAGGAGAAATGATTTTCACAGCAGATTCGCCTGCGGGTGTGAAGTGAGGTTGTGATTAACATAATAAAACCACTGGGTTCTGTCCAATCACTCAGTTAGACATGCGAAGAATACGGTACCTGCCCGCTGCCTCCTGCAACCAGCAGGAAGCTTCACTGGGTGAGTGGGGGGTGAATAACTAATGAGGTCAGAGCGAAAAGGCGGTTGAATGCTGAAAACTCGTTTTCATACTCATTTAAAAGTTTCTAGGTTGAACTAACCCAAACGGATGCGAATGATTAGATTAGCACTATAAATGTGCATCAATGGTCTGCTGAGTACAACTGGACTTTTTTTCTTCCTTTTTTATCCAAATAACATCAAGTGGCATTGAGTCTGGAGTAGGCAGTTGAATGCAAAATCAAAACGTAGAGAAATGAATTAATTAATGTACTGCCGTCCGCGGTTGAGTTGGATGCTTGATACGGTTTTATGATAAGATCGTTTCTAAACTTAATGAGAATTTATATTATACTCCCTCCTATTACATTTATATTATTTATTTATACTCTCTCAGAGAGCATTAACTTAAATGATTTTACAATGCGGATCGCTTCC
Source organism: Leptopterna dolabrata (assembly GCA_954871275.1). Taxonomy (NCBI): domain Eukaryota; kingdom Metazoa; phylum Arthropoda; class Insecta; order Hemiptera; family Miridae; genus Leptopterna; species Leptopterna dolabrata. The sequence continues at coordinate 21,140,597 of OX940985.1, forward strand.
AATACACCAAACCAGATTGAGGAGTTTCTCAAATCTAGCGAGATTCGGCTGTTTTCTTTGTTTCTTTGACATTGTTATTTATACTCCCACCGCTCTACTTGCAACCCCCCTGTCACGACTCTCACTAGCGATCGAACCCAAAAATTGAATGGCACAACAAGAATAGCGTGATGGAATTGAACGGCGTCGGCGAAGGAAAATGAGGCTGAACGGTCTAAAGTAAAGAATTCCACGATGTTGAGAAGAGAAAGGGAAATAAAAGAAAACTCCCCGAGTAATTGGTCGGTATCCGAGTCGTTTCGAGGTGGTACGAACCCTCTGCGCCACGAAATCTTGCCAAGAACAGAAAGAGAACATTTCTTTGCAGATTTTACATCTTTTCAAAGCAAAGAGTAGAGCGATGAACCTTTTTAGTTGCTTTGTACATTCTATCAATCGTCTGTGAAGATTTCGGTAAGCAGCTGGTACCAGCCAATGAAATTTACTCAAAAATTCTGAAATGAACATATATATGATTCATGAAACCAAAGCTCCAGAAATATCGAGGAAGACCAACTCAGTGTTTATTAGCTAAAAAAATTCATTTTACGAGTAGAAAACTAAGGAAACGAGCTATTGTTGAGGAAACAAACTATAGAATTCTACCATAATGGCAGAATTCTATAGTAATTATAGCTGCTTATAGCTGCCTATTCCCACAACACTGAAATATATTATGATAACTGTAAGTAGTCCAAGAGCCAACATCAATAGTTTTTAGTCGGAGGAGAGCGACCTCTTCACATGTTCAGATGCAGCAGGTTTGAACCTCAGAGATCAACTAGGTATGATCAGAAACTCGTTTAAGGCTAAGGAACTAAATAATATGCTAGGTAAATATAAAGTTAGTGTCGAAATTCCGGAATTTTCAACAACAAGTATTGATTTTGGATTCAGACTCTACACAAAACTCGGCTCTCCTCTTGACCCCGGATGATGCCCATTTACTTACTTCAAAAGAAACTATAGGTATACATGCTCTAGAATGGGGAAGACCACATGGTTGAACGGGAGCGGAGGGGAACCAGTGGAAAGGTGGAGGAAGAAGACCCATGCGGCAGGTGGAAGCTCTATAAGCTCTATTTGGCTTTCCCAAGGAGAGAGCGAGCAGAGCGAGCGTGGGAGTTACTTCCGTAACGTTTTTTGGCGTTGTGACGCGTGATGGATTACGGCCGCTAGGATATCGCAGTCTTAACTTATTTACGCAATCTGGTCACCATTATGATGGTCCTAATCAGGTCCGTCACTACCTGTCTGTTGCTTGTGGACAATAGTATGAAGAAAGCTTATCTTGTAGCCTAATTCATCAACCACTGCTCTTTGACGATTCAAAACTGCATATCAACAGTGTCTGCACTCGTTTCACTTGGAATGGAAATGGCAACTTGGTCTTTCGAGAGATCTTCTGTTGGAAATTATCACTCTCCTCGCCCTGGGGGAAGCGCTGGTCCTTCCACACCCACTAACTATTCATTAGAGTTTGTGGGGCCCCAAAGAGGGAGAAATTCTGTAGGTTGACGAAGGGGGGTAATTAAGGGTGAAGGAGGTTGAGGGAAGTAATGGTGTGTGTGTAACAACCTTAGCTCCCTTGTGAGGGCGTCAGTGGCACGGACAAGCTAAATTGCTCGGAATCCGCAAGGTCCCCCAGCGCCCGGGGACTGCACGAAGTTGAAGATTGCTGAATTAATTAATGAACTTTCCCACAACCGAGTGTTTTGGGTTGAATCTTCAAAGGGAAATAACCCTCGCAAACGGATTAGAATAAATGCCGACCATGAATCCAGAAATTGTTTTGTAAATACAACATTTCAAGGACAGGGCATCCTGCGTTCTTGGATATTTGTGGTGAGCATTGTAGCTCCACTACAAACATCCCAAATTAGATACCGCATAGTTATATAATGGACCGTTACTGTAAGCTCCATTTGAGCTATAACTTCGGAATTGTAACTGAGGAATTTTTGCACTACACATTACACAACTTCAAATGTCTACGCGACCAAGGCACACAATTTTCCACACTTTGTTTGTTCATAGTCCTAGAAGCGAGAAACCCGAACGATCAATGACAGATGGAAAAGGTTTGAACTTTGCGATCTGTGAGCGCTCAAGTCTATTGAAGAACTCCTGCGCACAAAATTCAAGATGTGATGAGGAACAGGAAGGCATGTGATACCAACAGAGCTCGGATTTTGCATACCTTCGTCTAGAAGTATTTTTTTCCCCGCGAATTGTGATGTTTGAATTTTAGTAAGCTACTTAAAATTTAAATTTAAAATGCAAGTGTATTTTTTGTATTCTCCTGTCTTCCATACAAATAATCTCAGGTTTTGGCTATTTTAAACACTCTTATTGTGATTTACATAGTACTTTTCAAAATACATGGCTGTATAATATTATTTTTTGAATGCATATATTTGGGATGAACAAATCTACAAAGTTTTAAATACACAATTCAAACCATATACCTGCTGAATTTCAGCTTGCTGAAATGATCGTTCCAGTGGCATATCGACTTGTCGACAAAAGGAAAATACCTTCCCGCAAGCGCGAAAGCTTCGGTATTTATTTTCTCCCCCACAAGTCTTCTCAACCGTATTATTAGACAGAGTCAATCCCTATACGATTCACCAGGTTGTCATTTCTCATGTTTATTTCACCACACTTCTTTTTCGTTCCGTCAACATTATCAGACCGACTTGTCACATCCCCTACTCCCCAGAGATCTCCCACCTGCTACTTATTTTTACTCCCGTATCCGTCATTCACTATTAGGAACGTTTTAATTAAAACGCCGCTCTCCCTCGTCTATTTTTTAGTAACGAATTTCTTTTTAACACTCGGTGAAACGTTGCCATACTTCCGTTCAACAGATAGGTTCCTCCTTTCCTCCACTTAATTTGGCCTTCCGTCCCCAAAGGCATTTGTCACGTCTTTATTTACAAACTGTGATCCATCAGGTCCTTCAGCCTCTTCATCTCTCTTCCTTTTCCCTACCCTTCTTTGAGGGAATATTTTTCTCCCCTCGTCAAATCGAATCAAGTTTCCAAAGATCTATGACGGTCATTCGCTTAAATAATGGATCCCCAGGCTCTTACGAGCGAGCCCCATTAGTGACCCACCACAGCATTATTACCTCTCTAATCCTCGAGCCTTCCAAGCAGATATCAAATTTCCAAGAAGATTAATAAGTATAACAGTTGGATTCCACCTCATATATTATTCAAGTATGCATTACATATAATCTTCAAAGCCTACAACTCGGGCGGTTTACACATTCATTTGCATTTTGTACGAATTTTTGCTCTTCATGCCAACATTAAAAATTGCTAAACCAAGGTTTCAATCCTGCTACATAAAGTATACTTATTCATTCATGAACGTGGGAAATGTGGCCAACATGACCAATACAGGTACATTCCCGGTATAGGTAGGTACAAAAATAAATAAAATCGATATTATCAAGATTTGGGAGTTCACATCAATTATTACAGCACATTCGATTCTCATGTGTCTCGACCGGGTGACAGAAGATCATTATTTTTCGTATCTGACCGTTTAGTTGGATATACGCCGTATTTCAATTTGGGTGAAATTTACCTCATAACCGTTGAGTTAGATATACGCCGTATTTCGATTCAGGTGAAATTTACCTCATAACCGCATCGAAACCTGCTATGCAGTTAACAAGTTTACATTTGAAAGGATACAGGGCAATTGATGACTGCATAAAGCATCTGAACTGAAATTGGAACCGATTTGTTACGATTTACGGATGTCTTGACTGGTGGGGAGGGGGGGAGGGGTCACCCACAAAATTGTGTCCCATTTTTAGTGAATTATTCTCAATAATGAACCTTTGGAATCGAGCATGAAAGAAAAAACTTTAACCCCCCCTCAAAATTTGACGGTTTCTATTTCAAGGTACGTACAATCCGAAAATGCAATAAAAAATTGCTGTCAGTCCGCCGCACGCCGTACTTAGCACTTTTCTTGGTTACTATGAACCAAAATTAATGAAATTTGGTTTGTAGGTCCCGTTTGGGGTCTAGTTGGTCCTCGAAGCTCTGCGTTACTGTCAGTCATCTCTAAGGGGTGAAAAATACGGGTTCACATTTTCAGAACGCCGTGGCTCGAAAACTTTCAGTAGAAGGCTATGGTTTTTTTTAACGTTTTTAAATTGATCTTGAACTAAAGAATTTTTTTAGAACACCCGGAGCATTGTACGACCAGCCATTTCCGTAAACATGATCATGAATCGAACGGTATAAATCCGGCCCACATATATATTGCTAGGGAGCACCTGATTATAATCACGGATAGCTGTATGAAGTCGCGTTGGTTGTTCTGTGATGTTATTTCATTCGAAAAATGATTGATATTTTGGATTATGTTGATAGGTATTTTTGCAACTTGAACAAACGTTGAAGTATTACTGGGTAAATTATTACACAACGGTTTATTATACTAACTACGTAGAAGGGGCACCTATGCAGGTAAATTATTACACAACGGTTTATTATTCGCCTCACGCTTCATTAACAACTACAACAAATTAATGAACAATTATTGAATTAAGAAGATTGAATTGGGAATTATTGAATCCGGCGCATTTGTATAAAACTTTAATTCCGGGGCCGGCTCGAGTACTTGATTTAGGGCTTTACTGGGAAGAGCGAGGGAAGTACCTACTGACCACAGAAAACAGTGATCTACGTAGAAGGGGCATCTATACAGGTAAATAATAAACCTTTTGTAACAATTTACGACGTTTTTTCACTAAGAACAATGTATCGTGATACCAATAAACAAACTACCTAACGACATCGTCTGGATAAACAATTTAGTGTTTAAGGAAAAACGTGAGAGATTCAACCCGAGGTAGAAATACGTTTGTACTGTTTGACGGTTGAACCTTTTTTTCTTTTAGCAGGTAGGACTAGGTAAGTGAATTACCTAGTTTCTGATTTACGAGTATGATACTACCATGCACATAGTTAAGGATAACCTATAAACAATTATGCCATTACGTATGCGTTTCATTGGTTGATTATCATGGAACAGACATATCCATAACCTTTGGCTTATATTATCTATGTTTAGTGGTTTATGTTATCTCTATATTATCTAAGCATACTACGATGGGTGTAATCATCGAGGTATGAACAACCATCCATCCATTCATAACTCGATGGGGGTAGCATAGATAATATAGAGTATAGATATAGAGGATATCTACTAGAGGTCGCAAAGCTCCGTAGCCTCCCTGCCAATGCGCATAATATTAATAAGCCTTGGAGAAACAGTGACCAGTGAGTGAGACCGCTCCTGAGTCTTGAGTGTCTTATAAAAACAATACATCTCGCTAAGACATCGAGTTACGATATCCCGGATTCGTTAAAAACGTCTTTGTTGAGTGGTCTCTAGTTCAGTGTTATCAGCAGGGAAGGGCATATTCATATTCGTAAATACGAATATGAATATAAATGAATAGAAATACGAATATGCTCATCTCGGGTTCTGTCCTATTCTGTTTGAAACTCAATTTTTTCGAATTTGTTCGAAACGTTAATGATACAACGTTTAAGTGAAACTTCTTGAAAGCTAATAGGTATTATTAGTACTAGTAAATACTAATAGGTACTTAGATATCTACTACACAGTAGTTTAATACTTGGAGAATCTACTATACAGTAGATTCTCGATGTATTACCTATACTTAGCGAAGCGTCACTTCCAGATATAGATGTTGAATAACGTTACTGATGCACGCAGATACTTCGGATTTTGAATAGCCGATTGGCATCCGGCCTGCTCGTATCTACATTATTTGTAATACAATACGGAATAACGTATGCACTAAGAACTCTCTACAATGTGCATCATATTATCGATGATTTGAAATATCGATATGCTTTGTTAGTGTACCTGTACTGGAATGGTAGGTACTCATAATATTTCACTTTACTTACTACAACTTTTCAGTTGTACTATGACTACTATGACAGTATGAGACTACTGTCAAAATTGAATTTAAAGTTCAATTTGAACTTCAGATCTCAAACAATGTAAAATTAATTTAAATTATGACTCAAAAAGATTTTTAGGCATAATAATATATAGCTACTATCTGAATATTCAAATATTTATTAAATAATAATGTTATACTCCTATGCTGGAATATGAATATTAAAATGAATGTAGTATCTGCAGATGCGAATGCAATAAGTCGAAATATCTCTAACTGCACAAGTGCTAAATAAATTGAGGATCCGATGCATACTACAATTCTATTCAGTATTAGGTAATGTTCTTCTCAAATGGCACCGACACTACACATCCAGTAATGTGCTAATGTGGATGGAAACAACGACAGTTACAAGTATAGAAAGGGACGGCGAAATGAACTGGCAAGCACTTTGTGACAGGTGCAGGGGAGGGGATTCGAATTGAAATGCATTAAACACATCGGGACCGGTTCGCCGTGTTAAAATGTTTATCTCGATGGTCGAGACCGCCTCCACGCTGAAGAGGGTAAATATGTGAAAATTGTTCCCCTCGGATTGAAATCCTGAGGGTTAACGCGTTCGGAGGTCGAAACTATTTAGCATGCACGACCACGGGATGGTCTGAAAACGTTTCGTAGAACTAACATCACCTGATCATTAGGTAGGTAATAAATCATCATGGCATCTGCACTCGAATGGATATGGTTTGGAAGCAACGAAATTATGTACACCATTTGAAAAATGTAGTGCTCGAACAAGCAACAATACCCACATTACCAGTATCAGTTAATGGGGTATCTGTTCCAATCCAATGCTAATTAATGTCCACGTCACCCTGAATAATATCGAGCATTCACATTTATTATTAGAGAGTTTTCGTAAAGGTTTGGCTACTAGCCCGTTGACGGGCTAAGGCCTACGTACGAAGGAAAGTGAGAACTGCGCATGCGCACATTTGGGTGGGAACTATCTAACTTAGCTCGTCAACATTGGATGCCACCAGTCTACGTAAACGACCTAGCACTAGGTCGTATGGGCCGTTTCCCGTACTAACCTTCCACCAAGGAAACCTCATCGCATGGATTGCCTTCTTCCATGGCATTTGTGATTATTTGTTTGTGTTGAGTATTTTTTCTCTCGATTTTCGGTTTTTCTGCTGTATAAAAACCCTAAATTTCTATATTTTTTAAAAACACTATAAGGAAATATTTCTGTGATCCTTGAAGACTGGAAAATGTCAATAAATTGTACCTGGCTAATTTCTCTATGTCTATGGACAACCTTACCGTTTTTCGGCTAATAATGTATACCTATTAGCCACTGATTTGTGCCTAATAACTTTAATTAGCCAAACCTTTAGTTTTTTGGCTAATTTGCCGAGTGTCTATGGGCAACCCTACATTATTTTCCATTTGACAATATTAATAGGAAATGTTTCTGTGACCCTTTAAGACTGGAAAATCTTAATTAATTGTACCTGGCTAGTCTATGAACAACCGTATAATTGTATGTACTAGCGAAGACGAAAGCTAAAAACGGCTTTTTAAACGGAAACCATCAAGTGTGATGAGAATATGATGAGAACAGCTCAAAGTTAACGTTAGGCCCTCCGCACACGGGTCGACGCTCGAAGTGGAAGACGCGATTCTAGCCGCTCGCGTCTCTCCCCTCCAGTTCATTTCTTAGGCAACGGCATGGTGCTCCGCACACGGGTCGATTAGTGGTCGTCTAGAATCTTCTCGTTTTGAATCGGCTCGTTTTGAAACGCGTGCGACTGGGAAGGAAGTTCGAGCGTCACACGTTTCGAGTGGATCGCGCGATTCATGGAGGTAAATTTCCGTACTTCTTGTCATGCTTATCTTGTTCTTACCATAATTTGAATGCATTCTTTGAGGTTTGAAGGCATTGAATGTTTTCAGTTTATTTGACACTTGTTGAACGCACTTCTACCAGGCTTTCAATATCAAATTTGTTGGGGAGGTGGAAAGGCTGGAGCAAGAGTTTCAACAAGATGAACGTATGATTCTGTCACTCTCTTGCATTTCTCGTGCACCAACATATAAGCGAGTGAGACGATTTCTTTCAATGTACGGATGCACCCAGCACAATCTTCGTTTTTGCCTTCTTCTCATCCGGCTGTACCACAAATATAAAACGACATTCTCCTCATCACTCGAAGAACTGCTCATTTTTTGGGTTCCTTCCTGTTCGAAAGACGCGTACCGACTGGATGAAATCGACCCCGTGTGCGGTAAGCAGACGCGCGAGTCGCACGGATCGCCCAGGACGAGCGACGAGCGCTTCGCGTCTCCCACTTCGAGCGTCGACCCGTGTGCGGAGGGCCTTAGCGTCTCCCATCGAATCAGCTTAGATCGTCCAACGACCAAACTTTCACGATATAAGAGGTTAGCATCCGGTTTTTTTCCCCTTAGATCATTAGCCCGAACATCCTTAGTCCGTCAACGACCTAGTGGCGAAACTTTTGCGAGAACTCGCTATTTCAACAATAACAACAAGTGAAATGATCTATTCCTCGATGATAAAAACGCTGCAAAGTCCTTGTCACATGGGTTTATTATTCTATTGGATATACCTACAGAAATGTTGGCTGTTCATTTATTGTCTCTTTCATATAAAATAATTGAAATAGCTATCTCTGGTGGTTTCCACCAATTGTGGCCCCCAAAACACGAATAAGGAGCTCCTCTTTTTTTTTTTTTTTTATAAATTATCTCTGATCATTGATAGTACCATTTAATCGTCTTGATCCACCTGTTGACACTTTTTCCAGTGTTATTCTACAAATTGATGGTGATTTCAGACGATTTCCCAGGTTTTTGACTCATAAAAAATCAATTTCGGGAGCTGAACATCTGGTAGAACCTCAATTTTCTATTCTTTAGTTAAAATCGACTTCATATTCGGTCTTCTCGTCCCCAAAAACATGAAAAACGATACATCAAAAGCTCATGTTACCAACATGTTGCTAAAACGCAAAAAGTACCTATTTTTACACACATTTTCACTCATAACACCCCTGGGTATATTCCGATCGGGCTGAAAAGTTTCGGGACACAACTAGGGCCCAAATGGAGCATGTGTGCGAAAGAAATATTCTGTTAGACCGAAAATGAAGCCTGTACACGTGATATGGCGGACGGCGGACGGTGGACGGCGGACGGACATTGCATTTTTGGAATCTACGCACCTTGAAACGGAAAAGGAAAAAGTTTGAGGGGGTGTTATACAAATTTTTTGCTGAGCGAATACATAGGTGTATTATTCACAGAATAATAAACCAAAAGGTATTGTGTTGAAATACAAAACTGTTTGCTATACATCGACCATAACTGTACACAACTACTACATTACCAACCGCAAGTTGTGCTGTTGGGGGGGGGGGGGGGGGATGTGTAAGCTCAGGCTTCAACTAAGCCGAATGCTTCATTTCAGTATCAATAAAGTATGGTTCAGTAAGTATCTAGATTCTAAAGGAGCTAAGGTAATTTTGCATACTGCTGTTATCAGTATAAGATGAGCGCTGATGGCAGCTGCTAAATTGCGACCAGTGGCCATAATACCTCATCAATGTTTAGGTAAGAATGTTATGAGAATTACAAAGGCACTAAGCACTGGAATTACAGGTGTCTTCAAACTTCAAACCCTATTTTAAACAACCAAACGACTACGGATGATCACAAGGTGAAGGAAACCAAAGCCGCAGTGCGTTCACCAATTCACAGTCCACTGGAAACGTGTTCAAAAAATGGAGACGTCCATTCCGGACGTCCGCATTATGACAATAATTGCTCAAGTTTTTCTCCACTGATAGTGACGCACCGTGTCGAAATTTGTTTGATCCATATTGGTTGATTCTTGTACATATTATTTCTGTTCTTGAATGGAATACTGATACACTAAAAAACAACACCCTCTCCAAGGGTATGTAAATATAGCGCGAAACCAAAACTTACCACTTTTCGTAACACTGTATAATTTTTCCGTGATTTTAGCCATTTTCACCGATTTTTGACCCTCATAAAGAAAAATTTGACCCATTCTTGACAGAGAAAAATATGTTTATCGTCGAAATAGTCCTTCTTTCTGTCGTGAATCACAGTCCCACACAACGTCAGGTGAGTTGATATGGATTTTAGCCCTTAATAACAATTTTTAACCACCAAAAGCTCCAAATTTGACCCCTATTCCTTATGAAAAACAATTGAAATGGTATTTTTCTGTGTTTACTCACCCATCCATACCACCTTCAGTAATATTATATCAAATGTTCGAGATTTTAGCAGTTTTTGACTCCTAAAAACTCAAATTTGACCCCTATAGAATTTTTTAAAATTTCTCATCTTCGAAATCATCTTTTTATTTGGAAACAACAACGTTTTGGCGAAATTTGGAATTTTATCATGTATTAAAGGTCAGATATCGCCTGGAGTGGTGCACAAATAAATATATATGTATACATATAAATTACTCAAAATACTCTGAAACGGATTTGCCTTCTAATAATCAAAATTTCAAAAATCCATGTTTTGATAATTTTGGACCCATTACAATAGCTTCATTTTCTTTGAAAATTCGCTAAAAGGGCTGTTCAAGCAGTCTTGTTCTAAATTTAATTTCAACTCATGATTTGACTTCATAACTGAAGACACAACAACCATGACAACACAGCAAACCCCACCCTGGACCGTTTAACAAGAGGCTTGTAACCTTCGACCGAGGAAGCGATGCCTGGTTGTTTGCAAAATTAATATGATGAGGCCCGAGCAGGATTATGATGAGGACTGATTCAGAGACATGTGAAACGCTCCCTTTTCTGCCTTAAAGGATTCGATGATGAGATGATGTAAGCAATTACACATATACCATGAAATATCAGATTCATGATAACGAATAAATTACTGCGTTCATATAGATGAAATTATCCTCATTCTGCCCAAACATTTCTTTCATGAACCAGATATTCAGAAGAAGCACAATGTTTTTCTTCAATCTTTGTCCAATCCAAGGAAACAAAATCCTCGAGTAAGTGAATCCGAACCTCGGCACTTACTGACATCTTATTAAATATTCCCCTTTATTAGGAAAAGCTTCCATGATCTATGGAATCCGCTTCCGAGGAGTTGGTATGAGGCAGATGAATTTTCTGCGGTAAGCTTTTTTCACCAAAAGGCCTTCTTCGGAAACTTTTCCCAGGATCGAAACACCCATTACTTCTGAGTGAAAAAAACATTGGCGGAGAGGGGGATTGGTGGCATAATTGAAAATCAGAAGGAAATTATGGTTCTTTTCGTCTGGTAGTTCGAAGGGGGATTTCTTTCCTTGGTTATTGTAGAGCTGAGTTTTCCTTGAGGGTTTAAAGGGGGGAAGTTTTGTGGATTGTGGATTTTCTACAGGACTAGTGAAGGACGCAGTTTGTCATGCTACACGGGACTTTGAACGAACGTTATTTACGCCGGGTAAAAATTAAATACCGCCCCTCTCTGCCTGAAGAGGGTGAAACAGAAGCAGGACGGAGAAATATGCGAGTCGTAAATCCATCGTCGAAGGGGGTTTGGAAGTGTTTTAGTTTGAACGCCCTTTTTCAACCCCCGCAGCTTTTTTTTTTCGCCGCGTGCCTTCCTCTCCCTACCGGAACGTCAAACGCAGGAGATCCATCAGGAGTCCGAACGTATGGACTGGGAAATCAACTTGTTACCCAGGAAAGTCCCATATCTTCCACGTGAATCAAATCGTAAATCTAACTGAAGGTATGAACATTGATCGGAATCGCTATTGTTTATGTTTCTTTCGAGTTTCATGCTGTTTATTGGGATTGTTTTTTTCATCGAGCAACCGTCCGTCTCTCGCTGAATATCCCATCCGACCGGTTTACAAAATACGCGCAGACGTACGCGATGACAATCAGTCGAGCCGATTCATAGAAATCGATTCCGGATAGACAATCTGACGAAGACAGACGCTCAAAGGTAATATTATTTAAGACTAATAATATCAATATTAACCCTACGTGGTGTGATGGTGAGAAATTTGATTGCCGATGTTTTATGGAGTCATTGATAAGAAAATTGATGCTTCACGTCCTACATTTCAGTTTTATATACCTAATTAGAGACATAGATATTTACCTTCTTTTTATCGAGGACACTGTGTCCTAAAGTACTTGGAAAATAATTAGGTATACACCTGCCCCACATCCATCCACCACAGGAAAGCCAACCTAAATATTACACAATCACTATACATTCAATCAATCTTGTAATTCTGACAACCCATTTACACAGTTTCATGAGTGCGACAGATCTAATGCAGTTATATATCTAAACTATATATAAGGATTTAAAAAACCAACACATCTGTTTACCCGCATTGTATGCTAATAGGTACGAGTTTTTTATGGGCGTCTAGCAGAGGTGTAACCAGTTTGACATGAGCAATAGTTCAAAATATGGTTAGGTCAACGTCGGTATAGGTATTAAATCGCAAAGAAAGTTTCCAGCTGACGATGGAACCAGGTAGAGTATGAGAAAATGAAAATGTCATTCTACTTCATGGAACTGCAATTAGAAAAGCAATTGAAATTACAGCCAATCAACTGCAGAAGGCGCATCTTGAACGACGGAAATGAGAAATCGAAATTCCGGAAAATTTTTAGTGATTCCTTGCGAAAGTTAGAGTTACGTTCCCGGGCAGATGGTTTTCCTCAAAAATAGTTGCAATTTCTTTTGAGTGCCAACCACAAGATACTTTGTTCCTTGACACCCTCTGGGGGTCTTCCTCAGGACACATCTCGTTTCAGAGTTTGACGAACCGTGGCAAACAACCCAGACTCGAAAAAAACGGGCAGGGGGTGTTTCAATTTTTTTTCTAGCTCAAGAAAAAGCAGATGAAAAACTTGGGAAGGTGAAACAAGGCATGCTTCACAACTGTGTCAACAATCGGCAAGAAGTAGCACTATAATAATAGATAAGTACTTGCTGTTCCATGGCAACGCAAATAAAACAATTCGTTAATTTATTGACATAGGTAAGTAGGCATAAAGCATTTCAAACGCTTATCAAAATTTAAATAAAAACTAGCGACAGATAGCAGTATACACCTAAAAGATGAATGCCCAAAAGATGTCAATGTTGAGTGTAGCACTAGTTCGCCTGTATTTGCCGTTGGTAATCGTTTTCGTGTTGGTCTCTGCGGTAGGATCGATGGACGATGTTATGAATTGCGTTACAAGTGAGTCAGCTATTCAAATATCAAAACAGATAGGTACCTACGCGTAAGTATCAGTAGCTATAGATACACAGGTACTTCTTCATTATCTGGTATACACCAAAAAAAATTCTCAAATTTTGATTAAATTATTTAATAACGTTTCTCAACAACAATTACCATTATCTCAAATACATCGATTGTTCAGTCAGACAAGACGGTGGGTGTACAAGAAGTTTAGTTCCCATTCCGCCGCTCGCATTGTCAAGCGATCTGGATGCTCGCTAGCGCTCGCATCTCAAAAAAGATAAACAATCCCAGAAACTATCCCGTGAATGAGCAGGTTGTTTGGGACTTCTGAATAGATGGTACAAGTATGCAATAGTTGTTTTGTTGTTGAGAAACGTTATTAAATAATTTAATCAAAATTTGAGAATTTTTTTTTGGTGTATACCAGATAATGAAGAAGTTCCGATACACAAAATTGAGCGAAGTTCCAAAATAATATGCCTACCTACCTCAAAATACCTAGCTGTTTTATATAAAGCTGATTATGATTGCAGAATCACTACAGAAAAGATCACAAAAGTTGGTGAACTCCGTCTTAACGTATGCATCGAACAAAAAATGTGAAACACTGATGTGAAATAGACTGCACATCACACCACCCCGATTGACAGAGCTATTCAGATCACGGGTCCAAATAATATAGTATTATAATAATTAAACGTGATCACTGAACTAAATTTCTTACCTTTTTATCTAGTTGATATTGTAGGTGATGCCAGAGATCTGCAAGAGAAAAGAAAATCGATTAGTTGATTGAATTGAATTTAATGCAGGATTTTCTTTTAGATAAACCTACCTACCCACTTTATTGTTTTATCTAATAGGTGAACTGAAACTGAGCTAAAACAAATGAACTTCACTTTCTCATTCAATTCAATTTTCAATTCAATTCTTTATTAAAACACATATTTAGTACATCATAATGAAGAATATAAGTACAGAAACGTGAGAAAACCAAGTTCATGAATGGGCCCCTAAGGCCTTGACGACCCGTCCAGGGGCTGGTTGTCACTGAACTAGATTATTAGTTTGGATTGAGCGTGTACTTTTAGCTGGAAACAATAGATTTACAGACAATATTCAACTTGAGTGAAAAAAATTAATGTATATATATATGGGTATGTAGCACCTATACCATCCATATTCCAAGATAGTAGTTACCTAAATACATAACACAGTTACAATTAGGTACAGATCAAACCTATTCAAGAAGTCAGTGTGCAGGTCAGATTTGTGCATTTGCAGCAGGTATGCGCCAATTCTTTTTTTGAAGGATTTAGTCGACTGTAAGTCGATTGTAAGGTAGTCGGAAGTGAGGCGTATATTGTGGGAGGCTCCCATGGAAATTGTCTTGTAAAAAAATCAGTGGTAGGGCGGGGAACTCGAATTTGGCTACCCTCGCATGTTGCTCGGGTGACTCGCAGGACAATGCGGTGGGGTAGACATTTTTTAATCTTGAGTACACGAAGCAGGGAGCGATAAACAAATATCAGTCTTGGTGGAAGAATATCAAATTTTGTAAAAAGATCATTGATTCGCATTCGGGAATGCATTCTTATCTGCATATTTCAATAGGACACGCAATACTTACCTGCTATGATATTTTAATCAATTTTATGGCTCGATTATCGCAACATTAGTTCTCATATACTTAGATACATGAAAAATTACTTCCCGCTTGAATTTTAATAAATTCTATGAGTAACATGGTATTGGTCAGCCATGGTTTATTTGCTCTAAAATTTAAACTGCTCCATTTCATATCAACATTGAAAATCACTTTCGTGGGTCTGAATTTCTGAAATCATGTCGAGGTTTCTTCTTTTCAGATTTTTTAAATAAAATTGAGAAATCAATTTCGTAAGGGGGTCCTCTGTACCTACATGGTGACCTAAAACGTTAGAATAGACCATCCAGTAGACAGGTAAAATTATCCAGACTCCCACTGGCTACACTTAAAGCAGGTGGGTCAGCAGGACAACCCATCAACCGATGATAAGGTGTGGAGGTTGTTACGAATAATTTTTGGAAAAAAAATCCAGTATCCATACTAGCCTTCGGAACCTATGGAGGGTCTGGTTATCTGGGTTTACCTACTTTTAATCTGATTTTGAAGAGCTGAGCAGAATGAAAACCCCTGGAACCTTCAAAACCAGTCTGGCGCTGTGTGACTGGTTCAAAACTTACAACCGGTCAGTAACGACTAGAGATAGTGTTGTCAACGTGTCTAGATCGGAGATCTTACCTACTTAGATCTGTATTTATTGTATTTTCAAGACATTTCCTATTGCTATAAGTACATAAATAAGATTTAGCCAGACACGCGAATGAAATGGGTTCGTTCGGGCTGAGAGAATCCTTTAACAAAACATTTACCATCTAAAAGCAGGAAGAAGGGATTCATCGGAGAGGCAGAATAGAGGTGTTAAGCCCTGATAGAGCTGTGCCATTAGCAGACGTTGTCAAGGGAAGGCGTTGTGCGGGGTAAAACAAGGTGGCGGGTAATAGTGCGTGATAGGTCAGGCGGCATTTAGAAAGCTGAAGAGAAAAACCCGTGGAAAGACAGAAGGCAAAGCTAGCGGACGAGGGAGGGGGAAAAGCGAGGGAAAAGAGATTTTCACTGCAGGCCGGTGGGAGGGTGTCGGTTAGTTCATTAAGCCCCCAGTATGGGACGGGGGCGCTAGCGATGGGGCGGGGTTTGTAATCACCGACCATTGTTCAACCTGCCCGGACCTAACCTTTTTTACGGAATAATATGCGGAGTCAAAAGCGCTTTTCCGCTGGAGGGGGAATTTTTGGGGAGAAAAAAAAAACTAGTGCTGAGCCGAGCGAAAAGCCGATACCAAGACAAACACTGATATTGTGACAAGGAAAAAAGGACTGCGGAAGGGGTAGGGAACGTTACGACCGTTTCCGACCCCTTTCGCCTCGTTCGAAGCCCACAATGGTCGGAGCTTCCAATCTCCTATTGGTATTTAATTGTCCGTGTAATCGGTCCAGCCAGTGGTGAAACGTGAGTTAATCTCCTCAATACGATTCCTAACTACCATCCCAAAACGCATTTACTACCTCTATAATGGCGCGTAAACGATGTGCGATCATGCAAGTGAAAAGATTAGGCACCTATTTCTAGCTAGGTAAATACATACGTGTGCACCAAGCTGAGTTACTCGCAAAAAATAAATTGTGTAGGTTTTGGATTCAAGGAATACCACCTTATAGCAGCCAAACCTACACAATGAGCATTCACAATCAGCCGGGAATTAATCCCTCAACCTCCAACTATGTTGAAAAAATAAATTTCCAACTTCGGTTACTTATCGATTACAAAACAGATTAGCTATGAAAATATCTGTCACCACGGATTTCTTTCAACATGGTTATGTTTTGGTGGTGTGAGGATCATTCTGAAATTCGCGTGAGGACACTAAAGAACAATGTAACGGGCCAACCAGTAAAAATAATTTATAGAGCAGAGGCTATTAGTGTAACTAAAAAATTAATCTTACGGGCAACCGGCGAATAATTGAAACCGCGGCCGAAAAACCGTCTGTTACATTTTTGAAATTTTACAGGAGAGCCAAAAAACGATTGAGAAACCTTTCGATCCGAGAATCGGTGGCTAATGTCTTCTTTTCGCCAATTAAATTCCAATCCAACCAATACGGTAAAATATTCTGCAAATATAATTACAGAGCTGTTCTTGATAGTAACCACATTGGATATTATTACGCAATGGCTTATAGAAATCTGTGCTGCAAATTATTACACAACGGCTTATTATGGATACTTAGCCGTGCTGTATAAGAATAGTTTTTCATAGCTATGTACCTAACTGTATTATTTTCTTCCCAGCAATGCTGAGCTAGAAAAATATCATACATTAGTATCCAATCTTTAAATTAGATGGTACGTGACTTCGATTTGTTAAGTCTATCCACATCATTGTCCGATAGTTTCAACGAGGAATCCATTTTTTCACGAATCCGCGCACAGAAATCCGGAATTTCACACACACAAAAATCCGACTACACACAGGAAAAACGATAACGGTGAAGGGTGAATGACGCTGCGCTAGCTACCTAGCAACAGTGAAGGCGCTGTAACATAGATTGTTTTGACATTTTATGTCTTTACTCTGGCACATAACTCGAAAAACGTTACACAAAAACCGTTACACGAAATCGTCACGAAAATTTCTGATGATTTTCGCTTACAACCGATTCGTTGCTACGGAACTTTATCTTCGCCAGTTATCATCGTACAAAAATCGTTCACCACTCGTTGGATAGCTCTCGATTTACCTAACCATACTACGTTAACCACTGCGGACTCCGTGGCCAACAAGCTGCGGTATGAGCGTGATTGTTTAAATGAATGTTTACGTACATAATACAGTGGAGTCCGGCTAATCCGAACTAATCGGGACTGAAGGCTGTTCGGACTAGGTACCATTCGTTGGAAATCTTGACCAAAACAATTAAGTACGAAGTACTAGGTGTGGGTGCGGGAGGGGGCGCTAAGACATAAAATGTCCCTCGTGGTTGCGTACTTGTACGGAAGCTGTACCCACCGTTTGTGTTTTTGTTTTTTGTAGTTATTCATGAAGCATAAGGCAAATAATAAACCGTTGTGCAATAATTTACCTTTGTTGTTAAGTCTATTGGCCAAATGAGGCAAATCTCATATCGACCACTTTTCACTATATGAGATTTTCTTCAGCCATAAGGTCGATAACACTTGAGGTAATTAGCCAATTTAATCTTAGGTACTCTTTCTTGTTAATCGCGGACCTCGTTTCTTGTTATTTTCGTCGTCATGACGTTCACCAAATGTGACAAAATTAGGGTTTTTGTTTTCCTAATTGATAGAGGAGATCCTAACGAATCGTTTGATGCCAGTAACTCATTTTCGAAAAAAATGTAACAGCCGGTTTTTCTATTGATATATTACAAAATAGAGAGTTCTAAAGGCAAAAGTCTATCTGATCTAACACTTTCTCGTCAGTTTCTTACTGTCGGTCTTAACATAAACAGCACGGAACAAATCTGGCTGGTAATTAATCCTGATGAAATTCGCCCTTGCCTCTCTTGTTAGAAGGTTGGTAATAAAAGAAATTTCACTATAACAGTACCAGCAGGAGAGGAATGGGACGAATAATGAAACTTTAGACTCCTCTATTAAAAAAACGTAATATGGTAGGTGGTTAGTTACAGAACGAATCGGAAGAATTACAGTTTTAGAATTTGCCTCCTTTAGAGTGATAACTCCAACTAGGTACCTATTTTCCCCGTGTTAAAAAGACCAAACATTCTGCAAAAGCCCCCCCCCCCCTCCCACCTACAACAGCTGGAGGTAAAAACTGCTACGCACACTAGAACTCTCGTATTCTAGTAATATAAAGATACAAGTGGAATTAACATTTTCAAAAAGGGAGAAAACGTCAAGATATGTTAATTTGTACGGCCATCAGGAACTGCGGGCTGCCTAGAGCTCCCTTGCTCTCCGCTACAGATGTTCCCAACGACGTCCGCGTTTTCCCTCTCTCTCGGGATTAAGATATTAAACTGATTTAGGGCTCAGGCAACTCCTTCTCCACAGCCATCAGAGGTTTCAGAAAGGGAGTCGCCCTTATAAATTTTAAAAAAGCACTCAGCCCTCTGGAGCCCATGTGCGGTCAATCTCTTTTTTCCTTCGTGAGTCGAGGCAAAATACTGCTTGCATTTGCTAGAGGAAAGACGGTGGGTGACTCTGAGGAACAATTTTATTTGCAGCCCGGTGCCACCTATAAATTCCGGGATTTTGTTGGAAGAGTCAACTAGGCCGGAGCTGTTTCGGCAATATGGTGAAGGATGGAACCGATTGTAAGGATTTGTAGGCGTACGAAATTATTCAAAGTGTTGGCCCATATATTATACGATCAGTGTGTCCCCCACCATAG
The DNA here is from genome assembly GCA_954871275.1 of Leptopterna dolabrata. NCBI lineage: Eukaryota > Metazoa > Arthropoda > Insecta > Hemiptera > Miridae > Leptopterna > Leptopterna dolabrata. Next base: position 21,159,878 of record OX940985.1, read on the forward strand.
CTGGTAGTCCGTGATAGACCAGAACGTATCGTACAGCGCGTGAGATCAATTTAACAATGCTTTCTATTTCTCACGTAGTCGAGGTTATACGGAAGCCAGAGCACTGAGTTGGGTAGCATATACAAGCTCGCAATACACACACAGTACATAGCCCGATGAATTTCAACAAGCAAGGGAATTTCCTGACCCTGCTCCTGATATTCTGCAGCTAAGGACACTCTCTCGTCAAATCAGCCGTTATGAAGGTTCACTCAATTTATCAGAGAAATTGTTATGAAATAGGTAAAGCAGGCGACACAAACACGTTTATAACTACATTGCTCTTTAAATTTCCATTTCCTAATCAATTTGGCCAAATCCATTGTCGAAATCCCATCATCAGGATTTGATGTCCAACTCCAAGCTGTGACCTTACTTTCATGTAGCAGTAGGAGTTGAAAACATTGCTACTGAACCCAGTTATAATACTACTATTTTCTCCAATCAACATTATGGTGTCCACTGGTCCCTGTGGTTAACCCTGGAATGCTTTTTATTATACGCACACGCAAACCACCCCATTTCTCACCCATTCACATTATTTTTTATACCGCTACTTACGGGTCAAGAGCATCGATATGAACTATTCGTTCAGGTCACATAAAACTCACGCTGAGTGATCTGATAACCTACTGCTATTGACCCGTGAATGTCGACAATCGAATACTCTATTTCAATAAAATTCATAACCAACGAATAATCGCCAAAAATTGATATTCGTATTGCACAGGAAGTGCACGTCGCACTACCTATACACAATACGCAAAGCGATAATAATAAATTCAAACAGGAAAATGTATTTGTACCACGTTACGGAACTCCTATATGAAACGGACCATCCCAGAGCCACAATTTAAAAAAATAATTGGATAATTGGGCCCCACACTGGGGTCCATTGAGAGGCCCTGAGGGAATTTTTTCGATAAGCTTCAAACGGTGTAATTGATAAAAAGGGGCCAAGAGGGAGAAGGGGGGAGACCACCAATTCATTGGAATAGCCGCGCTAATTAACACTAAATGAAATACTTCTTTCCACCTCCTACTGGAGTTTGCAAGTAGGTACATTAATTACACGAGGAGGAAAATGTTTTTGGTGTGAGGATTTATAATTAGTGTATTTGTGTTTCATCGAAAGGAATAATTGTAAAAAGCAGAAAAATGGAAATTGTGTCGACATGGATTATGTGAACATGCGTGGAGCCCTTCTAGCAATAAGGTAGGTAGACTAGATTAGATGCATCTTCTCCATCAATAATCCGAAAGGGAAAATCCATTAGTTCTGGATTTAACACGGTTTCATGGCCGTTCCACTAAGTTAGTGATGCGTAATGCTCGGTAACGAAATGAACATGACATCGACCATGACTCACGACCAAATTAGAAGTTGGTGAACATACAAAATCCTGTAGTAAGCTAAACTAAAAACGTGAACAAAGTAAACGTTGTAAAAACTTGTTAAACACCTCGTATTAGGTCCACTAACCAGAATGCCACTGGATATTTTGAAGCAGTAGAACTTGTACCAACCCAAATTCTAATTAATTAGTAGGCAAGCAGGTTGCATCGGTAGTAAATTGTGTTATATTATCCTTTTCCTCAAAGTCAATACAAAGAATCATTTAAATATCATCGTAAACTTGCAACGATAAATGAACTAGTTCGACAGCTTATCGTTATTCCAATGATTGACTCTATTCATCTGTTGTCGTAGAACGTGACAATTCTGAAAAAAGATGAACGCCAAAGTTGTCTGACTCTTCATTAGGCCCGTCTCCTCCAAGCCGAGAGCTGAATTTTACGAAAGCAACTCTTTCAACAATCGAACAAAGCGGAACGGGGCTCGTAATGAATATTTAAACTGGTGTCTAAATCGTGAAAAGGGGTAGAGCTAAATTAATTCCAGCAACAATCTTGGGGATCCCGCGAGTCTCCTGCTAATTCTTCCCCCCCTCCCATCAACCGGTCGCATAATTTCGTATGGGGGGGGGGGGGGGGTGTACAAAAAGTTGGGAAGATGTTCACGGAAAAGGGAATTTTCCCGTTGTAAATGCTGATGCGACTCATTTGACGCGATGAACAATTCTAATTTGTCACTCAACGAGAAAGGAAGATTTGGCCCGTTGCAGGAATCAGATTAAACCTCAACTTTCCGGGAGGGGCCCCCTTTTAGGAATTAAGGGAGTTCTAATTCCTAAATCCTGTCCAAAGTGCTCGAATCTCGTAGTTGTGGTAGGAATTAGGACTATTGAAGATAAGTGTAGAATCTCTTAAATAGGCTGTGAGTGTTAATGAGTGTCGTATAATAATGAGTTGGGATTCAATACTTCATAGAAGAAAGTTATTTCTACCATTCTTAGAGGATGTTAATTTTGAATGAAGAAAAAATAAAGGTAGAAACGGAGAAGACTGCACGTACCGTAGTTTAGGTACAGGGAGATCCTATTCCTGAGAAGAACCACGATCAAGACCTACGACTCGAGACATAGGTAACGAGACTGCATCGACAGTCAAAAATATTTTTCAGCTTGAAAATGGGTCAAAATTGAATTTTTGGAGATAGAAAATAGCTGAAAATCATGAAAAATTTACCAGCTTGATTTCACCAAACATTATGTACGGTGGTGACTCAACATAAATAGACGATGACAGTAGCCACAAGTAAGGAAAGGTGATAATTTTTACACAATAAATAACTAATACATTTGAGGGAAAAACCATTGAAAATATTAGACGGCTCAAGCAAGTAGGTGCAGGTACCTTACCTTATTACCCCGTGGCGCTACGGCTCGTGAAGAACCCTGGCCTACCTACGATACGTGGTATAGGTAACCTACGAAAATGACTTGAACTTTCCTAGTTAGCGAAATGAAACTATTGCAAGAAAATGAATCAATGGGTCCAAAAGTTTCAGGACATGAATTTTTGAAATGTTTCTATAGACAAATCCGTTTCAGAGCACCCTGAATTCATCCCCATATAATACTATAGGTACATAATACTGTTTTTTTGTCACTCTAGACGATATTTGACCTTGGGTACATGATGAAAATTCCAAATTTCGCCAATGTGTTCGTATTGCCAAATAAAAAGATAATTTCAAGATGAACAATTTTCAAAAATTCTAAGCGGGTCAAATTTGAGTTTTCAGGGTCAAAAATCGGTAAAACTGAAAATCGCTAAGAACTGACATAAAATCACTGAAACTGGTATGGAACGGTGAGTAAAGACAGAAAAAGCCCATTTCAGTTGTTTTTCATAAAGAATAGGGGTCCCATTTTGAATTTTCGGGGTCAAAATTAAGGGTTAAAATCAATATTAATTCATCTGATGTTGTGTGCGATGGTAATTCACGACAGAAAGAGGGACTATTTCGATGATAAACACATGTTTCTTAAAAGAGTAGGTCAAATTTGTCTTTATACAGGTCAAAAATCGATTTAAAAAAATGACTAAGATCATGAAAAATAATATGATTTTACGAAAAGAGCTATGGTTTCACTCTATCATTTTAACCCGATAGCACTAACAGTTTCCTCGAAAATTCGCTCTTATAGCCATGCTGCATGACTGGAACTTTTTTTTTTTCCCCACCCTTCACCTGATCTGGGAAACAGCATGCACGGTAGGAGGCGGGGTGGATTGTCTCGTGGTACATCCTGCAATTGTCAACGGCTGACTTAATGTTGAAAAATCCGTTTCCCATTTACATAAATATAAAAGAATGAAGACATTTTCACCCTCGTTTACTTATTTTCATGTACAGACTGCTGTCAGACAAGGCAACCATTAACTCCGGAAGATCAGTTTGGGCTCACAAAAACGACCCATTAAAATCACTGCAGGAGTTAATCTGTTGATTGTCCCCCAGTTAGATTGATGTTGTTGGTAACGACAAGCGATCCAGGAACTACCCCCATTTAGTGCCTCAGGCGAAAGGACGTACCCGCCTACAGACAGAAATTGCCAGGAACCCCCCCTCGGGCACATGAAAGGTTTTCCCCCATATTAGCCCCTGATTATGAAAGGTGTGACATCCTAATGCCGTACATCTGCCCCATTGTGATCCGGGGAGCGAGCGGAGATCACAATGGGGAGCCTCGAGGTCGCCTATTTAACATACGAATGTGACGGATTCATTGTCAAGGGAAACGTGATGGGACAGGGTTGTGTATGTTGTGTATGGGAGCTGGGGTACGTCAACCCAGATGCCTGTCGTTGACTTCGCACGCTTGAGATACGGCGTATTGGATTACTCTTACGTCAACGCTCTTCGGTAGTCAGACCTTATAATGTCGATAAACGTTTATATAACACCTTTTGTTCTCAACCACATTCGGAAACTCCTTAGTACATCGGCATAAAAAGCACTCTGGACAAAAAAAGTTCAATGAAGCAACATGATCATAATGAGCAAATTTCCAAAGTACCATGCAACCCTACAATTTACTACTTGATAATATAACTTAAATCACTTGCGGCGGAGTAATGGAAATCCATAGCAAAAAACTACAGGATAAAAATAAAAATAGTCTGTTTCCACGTAAACTAGCAAACTGTAGACCGGTTTCGGTTGTTACACCATCGTCAGTACACAATAGAATCTGGGTGTTTTTTACTACTTGATAATACATTTGCCAGTTTCCAACTATCGAAAAAGTCCAAATTTAATTCTCATTGCCCCTCAACGTTTTTGCCCTAAAAATAGCAGCAGGTATTTAAGGAAAATACCCACCGCCCCCTATTGCTATCAACGTTAAATAATATAATCTTTATATTATCTTCAAATTTTGACAATATCGAAGTTATATTTCGCCTGCCACGGTGTGCACCCTCGTAAACATCAATGATGACCATTGATGATTATTTCTGTACAAACGGCATTGTAACTGTATTAAATCCTTGGTATTGAATAAGTTTTCTGATGAATTGTTTATTATGGTAGATGGTCGAGAAATATGAGTTAAAAGTTATTGGTGGCTGAATCACGACCGCCTACCAATGCGAACATGAAATCAGATCATCAGTGTATTCATAATGAAGATACGTGGAGTGATTACATTATGATTTTGATGCATCGAATCCTAGACGCTATGCCTATTTATAAATGACAAAGATAAATTATTTTTATAATCTAAATGATATACGAACCTCAAGGTATTAGGTACTACCCAAGGCCGATATACCTACTACTTCTACTCTCTACACGTCTTGGGTAGTACCCTTATTGTCCAATTAGATGAGATACAACTAAGATTCTACGACCAACTTTTCAAATTATTTTCACGCTGTACCCCATTAGCGAGCTTCTGATCCGCTTCATTTCAACTCGGGATGGAGATTGGAAGGCAGTAAATGTTTACTGCTACAGTCGTATCGAAATGGCCTTACCAATTATTTTCTCAGCCACTCCGAGCGTCTAATTATCAATAATCGAGTGAAAGGGTTGGCGGAAGTTTATTTCGAAAAACAAACGAGGAAACGGCGTTTTTTTTTTTTTTTTGTCAGCTATTAAGCCGAGAAAATACGACAGAAATCGACAAATTCTGTTGAGCCACAGTAAATTTGCCGGGGCAAGCAAATTCCCAGGTCCAAAGACCTCACTGATGACTTCCCAAGCTTTTACGACGGTCGTAATCAGCGAGGAAGCCACGAATAATTCGAAAAAGCGTTGTAGATGCCACTAGTGAACGTCAGGTCATAAGTTGGAGTCTTAGTAGGTAAACTATAATCTGTATAAGCTATGATGCACGCATCGGCAGTGTCACCATAATCTAGAGAGTTTCATGAGTTTCAAAAACATGTTCAATAATATAGGAAGTTGACACTGAGGGAGGAGGCTTTGGATCCTATTTATACGAAGACGTCAGGTGCAACTCGTAAATTTCGCGAGATTTTCCAACCCTCGTGAGGTATAGCGCAAGTGTGCTTTTACAACCCCGAACTCCGCCGAGTATTATTAACAATAATTCATGAAATGTTAGAGGAAACTAGAGTGGTAGATTAGCATTGAGCCGTTCTCAGTTGAGTATTGGAGTTGGAGTACCTATTAGAGAATCTTTTTACATTCACTAAAATCGAGAAAATGTTAGCAACATAATATTACGGTATGACAGTTATTTCCATTACAAACTGAACCAAGGAAAACGCTGCAAACTCATCCACAACGATGCACTGTGCTCTACATAATACATAAGAACTATTGTGTACCACGATTATGTGTAAGCAATGCCTCTGAAATGTGCACAATACGACGGGGCTGTTTTGAAGAGCTGAAATTATTACTGAGAGTAGGAGCGGGTTAGTCCCTACACGGTCCAATATCCATCGAAACTACAATGTTTCCGCAAATATTTCCTAGAGACACATTAGTTTCTATCCAACATTTCAGGCAGTTGGGGAATGGACCTCCAACATTTCCGAACTAATTGAGCAATATTTTTCAAGGACTGATGCGGATTTTATAAATTAATTTCGAGTTGCGAGCGTCAGAGATCATCCAGACAGATCTACAGATCTGAATGCAGGAAGGAGTGACCTCTACAAAAGCAAACACATGAAAATTATGACCTTTTCTATACAGCTCAACTGCACTGCTTCCATCCACTCACATTCTAAAGTTCGAGGCTTACTTAGGTTCTCAACTGGTTGGCAGTGATGAAATCTAATAATTTTGATCATTGGAGATTGTGCAATGAGGTGCCTCAGAGACACTGCTTATCGACCTCGAAACTGAGAACCCCCTCTCCTTTTCACTCCTTTCCTAATTTCCTCGAGTTGTTTCTTTATGAGTAATTCATTTTCGTTTGTTTAATCTGCGGTAATTAACTGATAATTAAATAATTCCGTCTCAAACGCGGCTTTCCAAACAAATCCTGATCGTTCCTCGTTTCCTTTCAACTCCAAAAATATTCTTACTCAACTGAAAACGCGCGATCCTTTCTTTTTCCATTCCCTTTGATCTGAAGTTGTGAAGGTTTTCATCCTCCGGCATCCCCCAAGTTTTTGATAGAAATTGCAGGAAAAAGGATCCGTAAAACGCCCCTAAGGGAAAACGTCATTTTCTGAACTCGAGATTCCAAGACTAAAACGCTTAGTGAGAATCCCTTTCTCCAAAACGCGTTTCCCTTCAACTTCCAAACTTGACGGAAACTGTCAGAAACAGAAAATTCTCCAACGGGGTTCCTCATCATTATTATTATTATTATTAGAGAGCAAAAACAAGAGTTGGTTTCATGCTTCAAAAATCTTCTTCAGGCCTTTTTTGCTGTGGGAAAAGAACAAGAGTGCAAGAACTAACTGGCGGTCGAATGAACAAATAAACGGGTCATTGAACTTTCTGCAGGAAAACGGAAAGGGGTTGGCGTTTAGGACGTCTTCATCCGCAAATCAAGGGGATCCGCAGTGGATTTTAATTAAAACCGGGAGATAAGGAATTCCGAGCATCCGGAGCCCTTAGTCGGGAGGAAAATAAAATATTTAACTGCTTTTGCGACTGATGAGTTTTGTATTGACTGACCTGCCGAATTCAAACAGTTTTGTCTAAATTCCCCATTACGTGGGATGAAATATATTTCTTGAGCCGATTTCCGCTACAAATTTCGTTACGCTGCGTCAGTAACACAACGAAGCGCAATCTTGATGCCAGCATTTTTTTTTTTTCACAGTAAGGCCTAGTTAAGGCACAGGTAGGTAAGCCAGGTTGGCTTCGTCAACATGAGTGTGAATCATTACGATCATCATTATGAGTGTGAAGCTCAGAGAACCATTGCGAGGGAACACCTGATTATAATTACGCGTGGCTTAATAAAATTGAGTTGGTTGTTACGTGATAAATTTCATTAATTTGAAGAAACAAGGATATTTTGGACTCTGTTGATAATTACCCACTTTTTTAACTTGTATAGGTATACTCGATTTAGGGTTTTCCTCGTGGAAGGAAATTACCAAAGAAAACAGTGAACATCGCAGAAGGGGCGATACAGGAAAATAATAAACCGTTGCGTAATAATCTGCAGCGTGTTTTGGCATTTTTTCTCAAGGCTGCAAGGGTTACATACCCACAGGCACTGAAATATAGACATAGATCTTGTGTCAGAATGTGTTATGAGATGAGATGATACTGGTGTGGTCCAGGAATAATTTTCGAGGGTAACTAGAATTATTGTTTTCATATTACCCTTCGGGTTGGGTAAGGAAAATAAAAACTACAACACCTTATTTGATATTATATTACGTGCAATGTTTAGCTCACTAGAGGTGGTCTACAATTTTCTATTCAATGCAAAATTATTTTACCTTCTTTTTCCGATATTATACCCATATAAAGGGAAAGAAACTGAGAAACTCAGTGCGTTCATTTAGCTCTAAATTGAATTTGATCGCTTTTGAACTGTTTTTCGTACTTCTTTACTACCTACTAGTTGTCATTACGTTACGTAGTATCCCATTACATTGGTGAGGATCGATCTCTCGAGTAAGAGGTACTTTATAAGCGACGCTGTAGGTAATTCCTTGTTCTCCTTAGACTCGTATCCCATCATGGCGTTGTTTGAAATGGGCTCTCGTTTAAGGGAAAAGAGCTCGTAACAGACAACAATGTAGACTGTGTGAACAGCACCAACTGTTCTCAAGGAATAAATTCCGAAGAGAGGGGGGTATTAACACGTGGGGGCTTACCTGTGCCTAGCAGACCAAACTCTGAGTCATTGGTGGGTCATCAACATCGCTCAACTCGGGCTGTGCAACCACCCGAGTGATGATGCGTTCTGTGTATACGGCAGAGGTATGTCCAAGCGTGCGTGTACCCGTAATTATACGAGAAGAGATCTCTGTGTGGTGTAGCGGGTGGAAAACGCTGTGGAGACCGTGGGGACGTGAGGGGTTTTGTACATCATTCATTCGGGATGAGTGGAGCCGCTGTTCGGTTAGAAATGGACCGAAACTAATTTAGAGCTTCTGTGTTTCCCCCTCTCCCTCCCTTCCCGTCGGAAAGCGGTGTCGGAAATGTTGGGGATGGTCGTGGGAGACGCCAGTTGTGACAATCATGTTTTTTTTTTTTGGTAAAAGAAAGAATCTCGTGGGCTATTAGCACCATACTGTTCCATAGGCCGCACCCCCACCAGTTGTAATAGCAGACACCACCAATGGGAAACATTTCCAAGTTTAAAACATCTCATTAAAAAATACAGCGAAGGTGTGGCACTTAACTTTTTCGTAGCCAGTGCATGACAGACAGCACAGACGCGTCGTGCGAATGGAAATGTCGGAGAACATTGGGGGGGTCCCTCATAACTGATCACTACATTCACAGACTCGCAAATAAAAGATAAGGACCCACAAAGTGATCATAAACAGTATAATATATCATAGTATATATTTATATCTCGTAATATCACATCCTCTAATCCATCATAAACTCCATCTAGGTACCAGCCTACATTCATAAAGGTGAATTTCACCACTCACAATAAATTCATTTGAACATCGTTCATTTATACATATTTTCTTGATCATTTCAATTTCCCATATTTTTATCATATTATCAAATTCTATTTAGATTGTATCTATTGTATAATGATTCACATTTTTATCATGTTATCAAATTCTATTTAGATTGTATCTTATTGTATAATGATCAAACTATAGCTCTACATCTCTCTCGAGTAATTTTATCCGCAATTAAGACTGGGAAACGAGTTGAATATATTATGGTACAGATAAACGAGATATTATTGTGCTATTAGATAAATATATTTTAAAATCAACGGGAACTGAATAATAAACATTGATTAATATCAAGGTAGGAAGTTCAAGAAAACTGATTCGAGTGAGTTCGCTCATTATGTGATTAAGTGAAGAAGCCATGTAACGCGAAGATATTTCTTTCATTTGTTGAAAAATAACTTGTTAGATATAATATAGATATTTTTGTAAAAACGCGACTTCAAACATCACGGAAAAACACAGCAAATTATTACAAAACGGTTAATAATTTTCCTGCACAGATAGGTATTCCCTTCTTAGTGAATTCCTGATTTAGTAGGGACATTTTTTTTGCGGTGGACACCTACCTCAAACAAAAACGCAGACACGACAAAAATGCCATAAAACTCGATAAGTAGGTACCTATAATAAGATTTCTAATGTTTGGCAATTGCAGTGACATAAATATGCATTTTTCCACGGCCCTCATCTACTGTAACGCGCCATTACGGCCCCACGAACTCTCCACCCGGTCACATTTGAAGTTCTGATGGTCGCTGAACTCAAGTGGAGAACTCGACATTCCCAAATTTTCACAAAATTTGGGTGATTCGTTCGGCCGTGAACAACAAACTACTAGTAAGAACCTATGTATCAACAGATAGGTTAAAAAAGCAGTACTTATCAACTAAATCCACCATTAAAATAACCATCCTTCTTCAAATGAAATAATACCACGAACAAGAAAACTTGATTTCATGAAGCCATCCGTGATTAATCAGCTGGTTCCCTAGCAATGAATTATCTGTGCTGGGTTTACCAAGATTCACTCATGTTAACGTATTCAAACTTCAGGGCCTTTCTGTCAACGAACGACGTACAATGCTCCGGGTTGTCTACAAAAAAATCCTCAATTTCGGACTGAATTTAAAAATGTCAAAAAACAATCGTCCATTGTTTTCGAGCAACGGCGTTCTGAAAATATCAACACCAATTTTTCGCCCCTTAGAGATGACTGACAGTACCAAACAAACCAAATTCCATTAATTTTGGTTCATGCTAAGGTAAGTGTGAAGTACGACGTATGGACAGAAAGTTTTAACGCAAAAACCAACACATTTTGAAGGGGGGTTGAAATTCGTTTTTTCATGCTCGATTCGAAAGGTTCATTATTGAAAATAATAAACGAAAACTGAGCAACGTAGGACGTACCTATATTAATTGCCAAGATTACGCATTTGGCAGTGTTTACCCGCGCTGGAGTTCATTCAGTACTAGAGAGCAGAACAAACGCTGGAAGCCTTTTCACCCTTCTCATTCAATATTCCCGTATTCACTTCAATTTCCTCTGCTTCCGCTCGCCCGGCTTTCATGTCCACCAAAAGCTAATTGTGTTTTCATTTACATAATAACTCGAATGAGGTTCTGCTGTATCCTATTTGGAAAAAAGGGTTTTGGTAGTACAGACAAATCGCCGGAGATACGGAAATGGAAGCAAATCATGACAGGACAATGGTCACGTAACAAGAGCCTTGTTTTTGTCATCTCCTATACTTGCTGATTTGGTATTACAGTTTGAAAGACTAATCCGAGAGTTCATTGTCTTTTGAAATCAAAGTAATTCATTAGAAAAGTAGACGGATGAACAAAACAGTGGTAGGTACGCCTAGAGTTTACGCAACCATTTCCATACTTGAATAACTCTGAGTAAAGTAAGTCCTAAGCGCAAGAGCGAACAAACTCGGATACTAACGATCGAATGGAGTCTAAAACTACAGTCGAAAACTTAATTTTAGTGTTTTATCTTCATTATACTCGTAGTTTGTTAGTACATAAGTATAATATTTATTTATTTACAATTACTTAATAATATTATTAATTATAATAATATTAATTATTGTCATTATTATTGATAATAATTGGCATTTAGTTATTTATTTTTTGTACATGGAAGTTCTTCAAGTCACAAGTTATTCAATTTCATAAAAAAATTGCCCCTTTCCTGCCTACGTATTTATTAAACGACTCCTAGGTTACCTATCTGCGGAGGAGGATACGTCACTCTACGCACACCGTAAAGAAACATACGTGCGCCGAAACGAGGCCCCTAGAAGCGTACCCCGCCAAGTCCAAAAGGCGCTAAAAACCGACCAACTTCTTCACTAAATGTACTCTCACGGGCGACACTTTTCGATGAACAAACCCTAACATTTGAGGTAAAAATATGAACTACTTCTACTATAGATGATGACGACGACACAGTCATAAATTACCCTATCGGATTAAATGCCTTGAGACTGCAAGGCTAGAAGCTGACTCAAGCTAATTGCCTCTAGTCCCGTATAAAGGGTTTTGTCCCGGCCGGCTACACAGAGGCCGTGGGTGGATTACAGGTAGTCAAGCCCCCAACTTTAAGGGAGAGAAGGTCGATCTTTGAAAGTCGAAGGCAACGGAAGGGCGAACTTCTAATGAAAAGTCGCGGAGGGAAAGTTTAATAATTACAAAGGAAGGGGAATGATAAGGGAGGGGCCTCCTTGTTCCCTACTTGGTTTTAACCGCTAGCATCTGTTTCCGAGGGTCTTTAAAGACATAAGAAAATTATAATGGGGCTCATCGATGCAAAACTGGCCAAGAAGTTGGAAATTAATTCAACGCTGTAACAAAGGGGTCAGGTGAGGACTATATATTGTAAGTGGTTACACATGTGTGCAGTGTTTGTACACGTTCATCTTGGGTCAGGTGGATTCTTTGTAACTTATGTTCTCACTACCGGAGGTAAGGAAAATTTATAGTCATGAGACAACGAAAATCACGGGGTTTCCAATAATTTGGTAGACCCGAAAGCAAAATGTCACGCTCAAATCAAATTTTCAATAGAATCGTCGCGTTTCGTCAGTCGATACTCAGACTGGCCACGACTAGGGGTCTAAAATTATAGCTTTTCTTATAAGCTATACGAATATAGTCAACAGATGAAACTATCTTTCGAACGACTGAGCTAATTCAGCTTAACTAGCGGAAAATAAGAGCGAGATAGGTGAATTTGTAAACCGGAATGACGACTGACCAGACGCAGATGAGCGGTAACGACAGCAAAGCATCGGACTTCGTCAGACGGATAGTAAGAAAGTCGTTGAACAATAAGTAATTATTGTAGTCTGCTAGTTGTTGGTACATGAGGCGCTAAGTGCCAGTTGCATATGAGCGAAATGACATGAGTAACGTACCAGTGATGGGCATCGGGAATATTTCTCAACATATAAATTCCCATAAAAAATCGGTAACTTTCGAAATTTCGCCATTTACATTACCAGGGGCAGGGAAGCTAACTTACATAGGGCACAAATATCAGATGATGAAAAATCAAGACCAACGAACCCAAGAACCAGATCAGCTCGCCTCTTCCTTCGACATCAACCATCGAAATTCTGGACTCCCCCACGTATACTAGTGACGAGGAACCCACTCTGTCAAAATGGGATTCTGAATCAACTATTAATCTATATTTACACATATTTGAGGGTATGCATGCTAAGCATGTAAAGCACGTTTTTTTTCCATTAACAAGGAAAAACAGAAGGATCTATGCAGTGTTCATTGATGTTATCTCAATTGGGAAGCAGAATGATGGTTTTTCAAATAACAGGACTGGTTAAATAATATCTGAACAAGGATAAAACGGATCTCAACAAAAAAATCAGTCATGCAGCATGACTTAATGAGCGAATTTTCAAAGAAATATTCGAATTAATGGCTATGGTTTTGAATAAAGGAAAACTTCGGTCTAAAATTTGGTTTTCTATGTATATTCTCTTCGTATTTATTTTAATTTGTACGTTTTGTCCATCCTGATTCTACCGTTTGTTTATTACGTAATTGTACTAAGTGCTTATTTATTTGATCGCTGTGGGTAAATTCAAGGAGTTGTACTAATCGTTTGCCTCCCCCTTTTTTGCTTCGAACTCTCGTCTTCAATTAATACTTCTCACATTTTTCAATCTGACCACTCTAAGGGGGTGGGGGTAAGAGTTTAAAGATTATCCTAGTTTTGGGTAATTTTTGCGCACTTTAAATGCTCTAATTTAAGAACGGATTTAGATATCTAAAATCCGATTTCACTATCGTGTTCAGCGTGCAAAAACCTTTAAAATGAGGGGTCACTTGTTAGAAAATAACATTTTGGGGATTTTTGGGTAATTTTTGCGCACTTTAAATGCTCTAATTTGAGAACGGATCAAGATATCTAAAATCCGATTCCACCATCGTGTTCAGCGTGCAAAAACCTTTAAAATGAGGGGTCACTTGTTGGAAAATAACATTTTGGGGATTTTTGTGTAATTTTTGCGCACTTTAAATGCTCTAATTTGAGAACGGATCAAGATATCTAAAATCCGATTACCATCGTGTTCAGCGTGCAAAAACCTTTAAAATGAGGGGTCACTTGTTAGAAAATAACATTTTGGGGATTTTTAGGTAATTTTTGCGCACTTTAAATGCTCTAATTTGAGAACGGATCAAGATATCTAAAATCCGATTCCACCATCGTGTTCAGCGTGCAAAAACCTTTAAAATGAGGGGTCACTTGTTGGAAAATAACATTTTGGGGATTTTTGGGTAATTTTTGCGCACTTTAAATGCGCCAAAACCCTCCTTAGAGTAGGCCAATTTCGCCCATCTTCGAACTTAGCCTTTCAATTGCCAAGATAGATTTTTTGTGCAAATTTGAGCTGTTTATCTCAATTCTATCGAGAGTTATCGTCTGGAGTGACACATATATAAATAAATATATATATATATACATATAAAAAAGTGTTAAATTTCAGGAATCGTTTTAGAATGGTCTGAAACGGATTTCTATGAAGAAAATTTCCAAAAATTTATATTATTTAAATTTCGAAGCCATTGCAATAGCTTCATTTTCTTTGAAAATTCGCTAAAATGAAAACTCCCGGATAAATTCCCGTTGTGGAAATATTCCTCTGAAAGTTCCCCAAAAATAAGTTCCCGGGAACTTACCTATCACTGGTAGGTACTAATATTAACCTTTTAAACCAAGGTGTGTCGAGAGAGGTTGGCATTATATCTATTAATATACGGCATTATTCTATTATTACTGGCATTATTTATATTATCATTTGCATTATTACCATTACTTCTAGTCGCCTTGGCCTTAAACTATAGTATTCTACGTTTCACGATGACACGTTCAGATTCCAGCAACGATGATTGAGAATCTGAAATGGTACAACTGCAGATGTAATCGTGAGCAGTATTGTAGGTACACAAATATGTCCAAGAAAATCACTTGACATCATCATGACTAGGTACTGACCTGTGGAATTATACTGACATGTATAATAATAATAATAATATCGATAAGGATTAGGATTTTATGCGGTGATGAGGCAATTTGCATAACTAGCCGGATGCAGCAGGAATGAAAAGAATATTAGCATTGACTAACTTTTTTTAATGACTCCCATAAGTTCGAATGTACGTGATACGTATGTAAATACGTAGGCCAGTAATTTATATGCTCATACCTACCTTTAAAATGGTCAAATTAATTTAAATATTGTAGATGTTGACTGCGAATTAAATTTACTTCGTGGTCTAGAAAGAATGCGGGACAGCTACTTTGAAGAAGATCAGTTTTCCATGGGGAATCCGGTAGGATGGCATTTAACTCGTTTAACCTGATGCAAGGCTTCTGGTTCACATAACTACATACAACTCCATCGTAATCTTCAGTGATTCACTAGTGTACAGAAAGCTGACTGACAAGAGATCTGAGTATTCCGAATGTTGATTATTATTATTATCATCTGAATAGAAAACGGGGATAGAACAGATTAACGTGGAAAATATTTATTATGGAATTATTACTGTCATTTAATAAACAATCGAAGTAGATAATACTGAACTACAGCCATATTTACCCCTCCTACTCTTGAACATTAATCTTCTGAGCGACTTTTTCATTTCATTATCTCTTGATTAGGAAATCAGACTTTACATGATTTATTCACAAGCTATATTATATTATATTCGTCAACCTTGATTCAAGTTGGGGGTTTGGACTAAAAATATGATCAACTAGAAGGCGATGATATGAAACTTATTTCCGACATGCCAATTACTCAGGAACTTTACGAAGATCATTGCCGAACGCCAGTGAGACTCCTACTTAGAGGCCAGCGACATATTTGTGGGTGGCCATATATAATATTTTTAATGAATGTCGTACCAAGCTACAAGTCGCAATTCGCTGTATAGTTTTTGGTGCGACCATGGGCACCAGTGGTGCCATCTATCAGAAAACTGTGTGTTTGGAATAGTTTTTCATGTTTTCCAGCACGCTGAATCGACTGGAATAACTTTCAAAAGCTCTAGTAATCATCCTCACAGCGATTGATGAATATTTAGCGCTAAAGCGCTACAAAAAATATCTACATATGAGGGAGAGGCGCCATGGTGGCTCTTGCGGCGTCAAAACACGGTGTGCCTACTACAAGTGGGACCTTACGACTTCTCATTTTCGAAATACAGATACCGTCAGGTATCGCTATACTTATAGGTTCATGTACCAAGACGGAGCCAGTTACTGGCGCCACAAAATCGAAAAACAGCGAATTTGTGGGAGGCAGACGTTGCACTGCCTTCCTGCAGATCGTGAGGCTACTGGTCAACGGACCCGCAAGTGAAACACAGTGACTGTAATAAGGGATACAACATTTAGATTACTACAACAGCAAGTACATATATATAGGTAATACCCCAGGCGTAGGTGAATAGTTGACCACATTAATGGCCGAACAGTAGGTAGAAAGGCACTAGACTAGAAATTTACATAATAATTTACTGAATTTGGATTAGTTCTTCTTCCATTTCTTTTTTATAATCGATGTTGTACACTGAACATTACCGCAAGAATTCAATGACTGATTTTTGATGCCAGATCATAGTAATGCCAATTATGGGTCTAACCTCATGAAACCATTCAGTTACCAGAGACGACACCCATTAGACCACCATAAAACAGTATCCACTAACTCAAACTATCCACTCGACTATGGATATCATGACTGAGCCGGGATTTATATGATTTTGCAAATATAATTCTGAGATCTAATTCTGAAACGTTATAAGTTCACAGGAATACGTTTTAAGTGGTTATAAGCTGTTTGCAACAATATAAACGCAATTTAATTTAGAATATTTTAGCATATATTTGAGGTCAAAAAGAATCATTTAGAATATTTCGAATATTTTGAATATTTGTTTGTTTTCAAGGAACAAGAAACATTCAACAAGTACAACGACCTCTCAGGTCACGAGTGGCAATTAGGAAAGACGAGCGTTGATGTATTTCGCTTTCACTGTAAAAAGAGACGGAAAAATTTATTGAGGACAGTAAATTTTGGGAAGGAGCCACTGGGGAACGACTGAGGAAGAAACTGGAGGGCGGTAATGAAACGAAACCCGGGTTGGACGACTGTGCAGAAGGTGGCGCGAATGCTGAAAGGAGAGAGTTCCAGAATGCGAATTCACGGATCCCAACGACATAGCAGCACTGAAATTCCTGCCTATAGTTTCATGTGAAGACGCTTTTCTAGGTTGAAAAATGTCTTGACTGACAAAAGAAGGAATTTTAAGTTAGAGAATCTCGGAAAAACGTTAGTCATTTTATGTAGTAAGTAGTAGCCTCCCAAAGCCGATTGTTGCATGAATATATTTAATCTTGTATAAGAAACTCGAATATTGTATTTAAAGTCGAATTTAAAAAAAGAAACTTTGACTTATTTAGTAACCTTGTAAAAGCACATTTTTCCACCTATGGTTCTGGTGGCACAGCACTGAAATGATATCAACCCCCAATGAATGAATGAATAGAATCGTAAAATATTATTTTCATTGTGATTTCAACAAAGAATATTTTACTTTCAAAAAAGAATATTCTGGCCTTGAAAAAAGAATGCATATATCGCACCTCCAATGCAATAGGGCCACAACTCGAAAATTTGTGATTTTTGGTTTATTCGCCCTCAAACATCGCTACTATGAGTTCTTTCAGCACACTCGACCCTGTATTAAAATTACGTATCTAAGCCACAGAAAAACATTAAAACGTCCTCGTTGCACTGGTGTTTTTTTGAAATATATTAATGCAACACAGTCACAACTCGAGATGCGGCCATGTTACACTGAAAATAAAAATTTAATTTCCCGCAACGAGGCCACAAGTCGAGAAGTGGCCTTGTTGCACTGAAAATAAAAATTCAATTTCTCGGTCCTGAAGCCAGATATCGAGATGCGTCCTTGTTGCAGTGAATTAAAGAATGACCATAGGGCAGTGGATTTCCGACAAATAAATTTTGACCGGAAGCGTACAGCTGGCCGTCCGCCTCCCTTGCTGCATCCAGCTTACAAGGCACCACCTAAGATAGCTGCAGCAAAAGCGAAAGATCTAATGGACTTATGTCGGGAAAACATAATCCCGAAAATACATCACAAGTTCTACGAAAGTCTGTAAAAATAATTTAAAATTTTATTCAATGATATTGCTGTAGCACCACTAATTAAAATAATAGTCATGTTCATAAAAAAATATTTAATAAATTAATTATCTACTTTTACGGCTTTGGGTGATTTTTTTCGTTTATATTTTTTTGAACGTGACAATAACTTTATAATGGACCATGGTTATTCGCCCCCCTTCAACACTAGGGTGAACCTCATCCAATATCGGTTTTCTGTGTTGATCAAGTTATGAACTGGAAGCACATAAAGAAAATAAGACAAGACGACCATCAAACAATCAGTAAAATTATAAAGGATAGTTGGGTGTATAGATCACTGTGATTAGGGGAGGCCTTTTTTAATGCATAATTACTATTATTTTGAAAGGTATAAGTACGAAATCGTAACAGCGAGAAAAATAATTATTGAAGGCTGGAAATTAGTAAAGGTAGAATCTGTATAACAAAAATGAAGTCATAACTACAAAAACTTGAAACTTTTCAGTGCATTAAGGCCATAATCTCGTTTGGGGCCTAAGTTATCTAACTAATATCCAAGAGAACGACTGTGGACGCTTTCTAACCTATATTGAATAGTTCTTGTAGAACATTCCAGTTTTGAGACCCTAGCCTGAACTTTCTTCAACAGTTCAAAAACTTTAAATGCTCCTCCTGACAAATTCACAAAACCGACATGTGGCCCTATTGCATTGAAATTTTCAGTGCAATAAGGCCATATCTCGTATGGGGCCTAAGTTATCTAACTAATATCAAAGAGAACGACTTTGGACGGTTTCTAACCTAGATTGAAAAGCTTTTCTGGCCCTTTCCAGTTTTGGGACCGTAGCCTGAATTTTCAACAAGCGTTCAAAAACTTTAAATGCTCCTCCTGAAAAATTCACAAAAGTCGACATGTGGCCCTATTGCATTGGAGGTGCGATATGGGCACTGAAAAAAGAATATAAATCCGACTCTAAATGACTACCTATGCTTGGGCTACCAACAGAAATACATTTTTGGCAAAAAAAATCATGAAAAATGTGCGAGAGGATGTCGACAATATTATTTATTCGTATAAATTTAAAATGAACTCACTGATGATAAAGTTATTTTCCAATTCCAGGAAGCTCCCGGTTCCCCTCTGGCAACTCAATTCCGAACCTGATTAATCCCCCCCGCCATCAGTCACCAGCCTAAACGGAACTTTTCATCAACGTTCAGAGGGTCAGAAAAATGATAAAATATAAAAACCTATTAGATATGTACTTAGACCGAAGTCCTGGGTCTGCTTTCATCTTTGAAACGTGACTGGTGCCGTTTCCAGTGTAATTATAACAAAAACCGGATCGTTTTGTCGAAAAGTTATTTCAATTTTATAGTTCAAGTAGGAAAGACCCTCCACCCAGGTGATCATGAGAACCACTCTTGGGATGGTAATGAGTGCTAGGTACCCACCAAGTAGGTACTCGCCCTAATGCTGGAAATCCGACGTCGATCACAATAATAATTATTAACGTATCGAATATTTCTTCGACACCAAGTATTCTTGGTGTCGACACTCTTGATTCAGTTACGAATATTGATATCCATTCGACCCATTATCGGCAAAAATCGTCACATAACTGCGAAGCAGAGTGGCCGAAATAAGTTCGTAACAGCAATTTAGTTGGTACATGCGCCTAACGATATTTTAGTCGCTAACTATTTGAATTCGCATTCAATAGATACAAAAACTGAGAACCTCTCCGCTGCGTTATTTACTATGTACCGAGGCTGTGCACCTCTGTGCACTAGAAATTTCGGATACTACTACTTAAAAGTAATGGAAAGGCCCCTTTTGGTGCCACCAAAGGCACCTCAAACAATTATATTGGTAGACTCCTATTACTACTACTCCTATTAGAAACGCCTATTACTCCGAGACTACCTATCAACAATATCCTTAAAAAATAATGCGAAGCGTAAAAAAAACTTTCTGATGAAAGAAATTATAGCAAGAAAATTAAGGATTAAACTAAAGTTGAGTGGAAACATTGTTTTACAGGTTCTGCACTCTATTGTAGATAGTGCCTACAATAATTATTATCCAGTTGTTTACATCTATTTTTATCAGTATATTTTGGTCCTTCCGGCCGGATACGTTGGATGATAGGAGAATAGGTTCTCATACGCTGATATTAAAACTACTCCAAGATTGATGTCGGCAGTTAAGTCCTATAAAATTTTAAAGCACATCAAACGAGAATTAAAAATGAAAACCCAATAACACGGAACTATATTGGCATAGATTAGGAATAAATCGGTACCTTGTTATTGGATATCCAAT
Source organism: Leptopterna dolabrata (assembly GCA_954871275.1). NCBI lineage: Eukaryota > Metazoa > Arthropoda > Insecta > Hemiptera > Miridae > Leptopterna > Leptopterna dolabrata. The sequence goes on from OX940985.1 coordinate 21,180,464, forward strand.
ATGATGTGGTTTTCACTAACAAAAATTTATGCGTAAAGAAAATAAATAAAGGTTGTGGTTTCGAACTACGAAAAATCGATCACAACAAGCACAGCGGCAACATTCACCCGACCAGTTGGCAATGCGCGACGCGACTGAAGGAAGGGCGGAGGGTTTTGGTGAGATGCCGTAGAGGGGACGCCCCACTCCCAAGCCAGTACAAGAGCTAGGGGTTGGCTGGGATATTATGACGGGCCGAGAAGAAATTTTCGTCTTGCCGTTGCCCAGTCGTTTTTCGATGTGGTGCAGATGGTGTACCAGCAGATTTAGCGCTATCCAGTGATTAGAGACGGCGATCACAGGATGTTTCTATGGGAAAACCTGTGGGGACAGTAGAGAATCAACGGATTTCGATCGAGGAGTTGAAAAGCCATAAAGTTAAAGATCGCCATAATCGAAAGCAATGCAGTCAAGAACATAATGGGGCATTCTGGCAAATTTATTTACTGGTTTAATTTAAATGTTGATGAGCACTTCGAAGAAGCTGCAATATGTCCAATATCCAGTGATCCTCAATCAGACAATTATGCTCACCAATCTGAAGCTCTTAATTTTACTCCATCAAGTATATATTATGACAGGTATCCGACGGTTTGATGTGGGCGAAAACGGTCATTTGGATTCATAATTCGAAGCGTGACTCCAAAGCCAACAAACGGTAGGAAGTGGCTTGGGCTATTGTCAGCTAGACAAGTACCTGTACTACAGATCTTTCTGAGCGGCACTTTCGAAGATATTTTATACCACCAAATTTGGAAGCGTTCACAGTGTGATGGAAATCATAGGAAAATGATGAAATTTTAACTCGCCCATCCTACTTCATCCCCAACTTGGAGGAAACCCCGTTGCAGTAAATACAACGAGCTCTAGAGCGGTAGTCATCGAAGAGAAGCCACGAAAAATTCATACTTGATAATGGCAGTTTAACAAATTTCTCTTAGAACGGATCTGTTTCATATTTATGTCTGTCTATTTCATATTTTTTATGTTCACTGGAAAAAACTATGAAAAACTGTGGGTTCACTAATATTCAGAGCGATAAGCCTGAATTTGAATCCCATTACTATCCAGGAGCCGGTCGTGAAATCTCCGGTTCTAACAAAGTATCACCCCAGCCAGTCCAACCTCATGACTAAACACACATTTTCAGGTTATATGAATCACATGGGACGGTAAAGGTCCGTTTACGCGCTCAAGCCGATTGCACAAACTGGCTTGCACAAGCCAGTTTGTGCAAACTGAACTGAACGTGTAGACGGAGTTTGCGCAAACCATTCGGCTTGCACAAGCCAAAAAATTTGGCTTGCGTGAAATCTTTCTCGGACAGAAAATCGGCTTGAGGTTTGAGCTTGGCTTGAGTGATGTTTGAGCGTGTAGACGCGGTTTGCACAACCCACGATCTCCCGCAGGCGCATCCGTTCTCTTCTGGAGTGTGAACCACCTTTTTACCCTACCTCAACCCCTTTATCACTCTTATCTCGGGTTCCCCTCTCAATTCCATGATTAAATTGGTATGGGAAAGGCTGTCCCTCTTGAGCAACCAATCCTTGCTCCATTTCCGACCTTTAGCACTTTTTGATCCAAATTTTTCCGGATTAAACAAACCGCCGTCGCACATAGCATGAGCTCCTCCTCATCCATATCAAAAATTATTTAGAAAATAGTAATTTTGATTTATAAAAAAACGAATTGGAGAACGACCAAGCCCACGTTTGCACAACCACAACTGAACGTTTTAGGACCTCTTGTGCAAGCCAGTTTGTGCAAACGGCTTGAGCGTGTAAACAGACCTTTGAAACATGAGGGCAACCACCTATCAACCAAGCGGTTATTCTGATGATGAAATAAAACCGCGATCGTCGAAAATCCTGAGCGGCGTGTCCCAGGAAGATCGTTTTAGTACGGTTGAAACCACCGTGAAAACTTCTTTCCGACAGCACCCACCTTGTTCTGGCGGAACCCGCGACATAGGTTTGACCGTAGCAACCAAAAGCACGAACTCGGATGCTGTCGTTAGGGACGGCCAGGAATACGATCAAAAAGGTCTGGCGGATCGAGATCTAGATCGCCTGGCCCGGAACTCGCTGATCACAATGAGACCTTCCTCATGAAAATCCGTTCAGCCGTTTGGCTCTGATGCCGTCACACACATATACAAACTCGGGAATTATAATTTATTGTAATGGGATATTGCAACCATCAAATTCGATACCTAAACGTTAGAACGTGACTACGTTAGAAATGACAGTGCCAAATAAACTCAGTATTTCCGATCGTGGAGAGAGGTGGGGCTGATTCGCGTAATTCTGTTATCATATAAAATATAGGTACGGAACAGTTATCAGTTATAGGTAGGTACCTGTAGAAAGTAATAAACCGCTATGGAAAAACTTGCAACGTTTTGTGATTCTATTTTGTCGCACGTTACCGTCTATATTTATTTATTACTGCATATTCAGTGTTTTTACAAAGCGATCTGGTGTTCGGCTGGTGTCCTTAATTTAAATGTCATAAAAGCTGTACCAAGAGCCATGTATCTACCACGTTCAGTTTGCTGTATATAACAACTGCAGTAGGTGGAACAAATCGGGTATTTTCTAGAACCTGAAAATGGAATCAGATCCTGACAATTGAAAATCAAATAGCAATAACCTAATAATACAAACTTGAACGTAAATGAGAATGACCAGAATAGCAGATTCTTATTCTTGGTTCGTGTGTGTGTGTGTTGAGGAGGTGGGGGTTACATGATTGTGCGTTGCTAGTTATGCAGCCTTTGAGGTATATGACCCAAGTCTAGAAAGTCGACGTACCTACTAAAAACACAAAGCATTATCTACCCATTACTTACCGTAGACAAATACTATTGGAGAATATTCCCGTCCGCGGTAAATTCCGTTCCCCAACCACGGTAGATATTTTGACGGCAAAATATCTGCTTTCAACGCGGAAATAGCGGGATTGAGGAGCCTTAAAACCCGAACGGACTCCTCAGACCGAGGAATCCGCCAATTAACGCGCGAACATCATCAGGAACGCGGAATGAACGTCAGGCACTACCGGCAAATCTCCCTCGGGAACGACGTGAAATAGTACCGACCAACATAATATTATCTTGTGGGACCCAGGATGGGGACGTGCTCGGCCGTTAGAAGTCAAATCGGATTTCAGGAATGAGGATGGGAACTTGCGATGACGGTTTCTTGAAGATAAAGATAGAAAGAGGGGCAGATGGAGATGAACGAAAAAATAGTTTTAAAAACTCGAGGAATTCGCAACGGTTTGTTTTAAACAAGCTGTCCCTCCAAACATGGAGATGAAAGAATTCACGAGTTTTCTAATTTCTCTTTAGAGTAAAATCACAGAATAAAAGTTTGCATGATCCTTATTTTGTAGTAGTTCACTGGTAGTTTTAGACATTTAATTTGTAGACTGGTAGGTAGGTATAGGTGGAAATGGCACGAATGACCTTGTTTCGAGGTCGTCCTGCCCGATGTCGTACGACGAAATGCTTGATATTTAAATATACATGGAGCAAATTCGGAATCCTCCACAAGCCCAAATTGCTCAATCTGAATTTGCCACGAACTAAAGTGGCACCAGAAAACAGTGGGATAGTAAACCACCAAGTACCCTGACCGGAGATTTTCACAGAGGTGATCTAAAAATAGTGCAATGGATACACCGGTAGCCGGAAGTTGACAGATTCTGAAAATGCGACGTATGAAACGAGGTTTTTGGGGCATGAAATGGTACTATAGATTCGACGTCTGAATGCTGGACGATACTGTCTGAGCTGGGACTTGAGATTAAATTTGCACATTTGGCGCAGTTAAGCAGATACCTTCGGACAGTTCGACACAACTGCCCGAGGATATGAAATCTCGCTTCCCACTGTGAAACATGGAAAATATATAAGTAACTTCCCTACTATGGAGTTGTAGTAATCGGACAAAGAAGAAGAAGAAGACGTTATGAAAGTTTCTGCTTCTAGTAGAGGAAGTCGATAAAAAGCTGAGAAAATACACATAAATGCATAATGACATTTCAGTAACATTAAAACGCCTTTTTTGGCAATATTGTCGTTTTTAAACTCGAAATGGAATCCTCCATTCCAGTTTAATAAGGAATAAATAAACATTATTCTCTATCGAAGGTGTTAATTTAATATACAAATAAATTGTATTATGCATGACCATGGACTTGGCCTCTAGGCATATCCGGGAGGAGGCACATAATGATGATAGTTCACTGACTGAACTCTTGTCCCCATTTCATGAGATCTTTTTCATCAGAGACACACCAGGCGACGAACGCCGCGTGAGGCGTGAGCGCTGCAAAGCTTGTCGAAGGCTTGTGCTGCCTGGTGCCCACCAGAGTAGAACTGGAGACATTTATGGATTTAAATACAATTACCCCGACAAGGGTTGAAAAATCGAACACCTCCAGACAGCTGGGACAATCCGGACCCCCCCCCCCCCCCAGTATTGCAATATTCAACTACCATCATTATGACGATGATTACAAATATAAATATGATTACGGATAAAAGAAATTAAGTGGGTATCGGATAGGCTGATTATTATACAGTTATTTTTATTCGTCGAGTAGCACTTCCAGCTTTCTAGAAACTGGAAACCGTTATTGCAATTGTAGCTTTATTGATCCTGACCTTATTACGCATAGCCTATTAGTTATGCTTGAAGTGTGGATTAGGAAGCAAACATTTTCCCAGCTTGACACAAAGACCCAGGACTTTACTTGTCCCCAGGACTTGGTCATTAAATATTGGACTTGGGTCTCTAGGTGGGTTCGTCTAATAAATTCATTGTCATTTGTGATGTCTCACGTACCTACCTCTAGGTACAATATAGGCTCAGATTGACCTAATTCGTTATTAGTGACTATTATGTTACGGAACGAAAGTTATAGTCAGAATGTGATCACACATTACCCGGTTCCCACTTTATTTGTGTAGAAGCTCCAGCGTTTTCAATGCATCAATTATAATGAATTACTACGTCGACGCATCCATGATCCTGGTCATTATTTGTCCTTATCAAAATCATATATTTTATATATTACTAGGCATATATTACAGGTACCTATTTTAGCAAACGTCATTTATTGGGGATTTTTTTTTAAATGGGTTTTCAATGGTATTTGCAGTTATATTTCTGCAATTATATGCTCCTGCATTACGCGTGCCGGTGACGAATTAGTTGAGTTACCTACAACAACAACAACAATTACCCTCAATTTTTTTGCGATTACTCCCCTTAACCAAATCAATAATTTTGACCAGAATAATTCCTGACCTCAACCGCACCACTCACGATTAATACCACGCACAATTAAAGTACCGCGCACCGCAGCGAATGCTACTAATTAACTACAAAGTGCAAAGCACGGGTAATTAAGTCGGTTCATACTCAAACTTTACCAATAGAACAACTTATCTGAACACACACTGTACCTACTTATCTGAACTTATCTTAGGAGACCGAGGACTTCAGTTCCGGTGACACATGAACGAAAACGCTGTTCGTCTGATACCGTTCGCAATACCAACTGAATACCGATTGCCTAGTGTGAAAGACTCGTCTTTGACTTTTTGGGCTTTTCTAGAACGCACCGGAGGGTCTAAAAAAAATTATGCATTACGCCTCAACTATAATATACGATAGTTGATGTGGTAGCAGGTGGTGTGCTTTTGGTTGAATGAGAAAGTACTGGTTGTTAGTCAGGTCGCAGCTGAAGGATCAATTACGTGATTTCGCCACAGACAGTTCCTGCAAGAATCCTAGTTCTTACACGATATAGCCGAAAGAGGAACTCACGTTTTCTACAGATCGCCGGCCCCAAACCTCCCCGACCCTCCAAGTTGAGGTTCGCCCGATTTAGTAAAGCGTGAAACAGGTGCGGCATGGACAGAAAAGACCCGAAGGGAGGGAAGGAAGCGTTCGCAGTGCGCCAATGGCGATTTATCACTTCGTAGTCGGTCCCGGGTAACGAGATTCGATCCGGAGCTCATGTGATGTGAGGTCTCGGAAAGGTCGGGAACGGACCACCGGCAGATTCGAGACGAATCGCCGTGTAAATTCGGGCATTTAGGGCTTCCTATTTCGGAGGAGCTCGTCATCACTCATCCCCCTCTTTTCAATTTCCTGACCTTCCAGAAGAGAAAAAGTACTTAGTTCTAACGCATCAAAATCCGTACCTACATTTGAATTTTCCACACCTGGTTTCTTGTGGTGGTTGTAGCACTTGGTTTCTGGAATTCATCATTTCGAAGGTTTTGTTTTTCTAAAACAACAAAGAATATTGAGAAGTTGCAATACCCCATCTCTGATGGGCTGGAATGATAATGTTCTCTGAAATATTAATGCTACATGAGTTGTCACCTATAAGTGAAATATGTGTGCACGTGCGGTTCTCGTGCAGAATCAGAGGTTGTCAGCTGTTGGCAGAGGCTCCTGCCGGGTCGGGTAATGGTATGCGGGGACGCGGATCGATGAGTGAGCACATGTGTCCCTTTATTAATACCACATCGTGAATGAGTCATGATCTCCCAGACACCCTGACATATTTCCTCCGTAGCCGGAGTACGCGGCACAGACTTATTGCCCATTGTCCGTCCCAACATGATTGAAACCAGGGCATCGCTTTGGCCTCACCGCCTCCCCTCGAGCCCCATACATCTGCTATAGCGGAGCCTCGGGTATTAGTTTTCAATGGGACAGTTGTTGTTGGGGTATGCATCTCCAACTTGTTCATAACTCTTCAAGAATGTCTTATAAAGATGGCTATGCCAGATATCGGTGTTTTCCAAGCTGCGGTGGAGTGAGGTTGGAGGATTCCTGAGGGAAATCATGGATCTCGCATTTAACAGCGAGATTCTCTCGAAATAAAGAGAACCCACGAGTATTACAGTATAACCAAGTTTAAATCCAGCGAAAGGTGTTTTCTGCTGTATTAAAGGCAATGTTAGCTCCCACGAGGTACGTAGCCATCTATTTCTAACCCAACTCGCTCTAGGACAAAGATCACTCTTTCTAGCCCATTAGTTACCCAAACCAACGCCGAATCCTGGAAAAGAGAGTCAATATATCGACCTTTTACAATAAATGGTTCTATTGCAAACCTAATGATATTTCTCAAACCAGTTTCTTCCTATGTACAGGGCTTACAAAATGACAAGATTCTCGTATATTAATCAAAATATAATGTGAACAATTGACAATTCCCTTGAAAATGGTATTGCAATTCAACACGGCGAACGGTTTCTCCTATAATTAGTAAGTAGTAGAAGCAATTAGGTACAAACTTGTTCTTGCATAATTATTTGCCGAAGTTAGACAGGAATTTGCCTAGACTGCAGCGACTTTTGTCACAATTTGTGTTTGTTCCGCGGAAAAAGACCCTCCAAACCTATGACTTTTCGGTGCCACAATGGATCAAAGGAGAGCAAAGATGGTGCCAAGGAGCAGCACCATGGCCCTGCAATGACCCGCAAAATGTAGAAACAGAGAATTTTGCGCTTTTCGATTTGGAATTTCACCTACAAGTTGGACTAAGTACACTCAAATCTCACGTGAGGCTTCTAAATTCACTTTTGTATGTCCCAGTTTCATGATAATAAATTATTTAAAAGAGGGTTTTAAGAAGGAAGTGGTTATTCCACAGTAAGTTCAGTTCATTACTCCACAGTTCTGGTCCGATTTGTATGGGTTTGTAACAGAGACAACAAGTCAATTCAGATGTTTTAGTTTTTCCCGATGTAAGCGTAAGTATGAACATAAGGTTATCCTGTGTAAATAGACCCTTATTCGAATTTCGTAATCCCCACTAACGAGCCTATTGATGAATCCGTTTTACAGGACTATTGAACTAAAGTGTATTGAGAACTATTTGTATTCACTTCTTCTTCACCCAAAGAAACGCTCTACGTCCTTCCTTTTGGGAGTTGGACGACCCAGGAGTTGACGTTATGGGACGTGATTGATGGATTGTGTCCCACGCAGGCGCATACCTTTCCGAGGCGATTCCTTCCTGCCACAAACCGAACAATCGGTCTCATTCACGCCGATATCCTACTTGCGAGGGTGACGTAACGAGATGTACCATTAGCGTCGCCGGTTTATCTTTCAACAACGCCGAGGTTCCTCAAACGACGTTATCTCTGACACCGAGCAGTTTTGGTAATTGATACGGCTAATTGTACTTTTTTCGATATCCGATAACGTCGTTAGCTAACCAGTTTCAACTCCATCTTGACCGCTGTCAATAAATTAGCTGTCAACAGAAACAAGGTAGCTCCTCGTAGGGGTTCTTTCACACAGTCTGAATAGTCCATCTGGATAATCGAATTCAAGGATTCAACATCCTTTTCTAGTTCCATGGGCTCATCTCAGCAGCATTTTCTAAACCTTTCGTTGCAACGGACCTCACTTCGCAAACCCTTCACTTGGGCATTCAACATTCCGTCATTTTTCGGCAGCGACTAAACCATCATCCTCATCCTCACCATATCGCTCAGCTCAATGTGGCTGCTATGGGGAGTCATCCTCCATCAGATTTCCGGATCAGATCGAACAATTCCTTTTCTGAATCCCTCAAGACATCTTTTCCTTATCTTTACTAATCAAATCATAATAGTTAATATTAAGTATCTTGTATTGTAAACCTCGTATGAGTATAGGTAGGCTGAAAATACTTTTACAAGGAGCTGCTTTTCTCTCGTGTTATCATCTATTTCGTTCTTGTGATTTATGATCAATTACTATCACTGAACGCCTAGTTTGATTGGTTTTGCTCAACCCGATCCTACGTCAAGCGTACGTCCAACGTATTTTATAGAATCGTGGACTTCCTATTTCATCTTTGTCTTAGTAAAGTATAATCGAATCTTACACCGAATTCAAAAGATCGAGAGTCCACGTTGCCTAGAACCTGGCTATACTTAAAACTCCCCGTTTATCTTACCTGTTACTCTGTTAGAGGGTGTGAAAACCATTTGCAGTCCCGACAGGTTGGATTGTTTGATAAAACCCTGAGCCCCTAGATGAGATAACCACCCGATGTTGCTGAACAGTTCTGAACGGGAATATTTCAACCGATTTGTGACCAACATGCTCCGAGAAAAAAAGGCAATAAAATTCCAAAAAGGCTGTCACCACGGGCGAGCGTTGGTGTCGTTTTGTTCGGGTGGTGACATGGAAAACAACGGGTCGCCCTATCGTGTGATCTGACTTGTCTAGTTGGGCCGTTGCACGCGTTCTCGTTAACAGCTTGTGAACCTGGAAGGAAAAGGATAGACGAAAAAAAGGTCGACAAGGGAAACTGATACGCTGAAGAAATTGGAAGCCTGACGTGTAGACAGTGGTTTTTGTGTGGTTCTATATGGATGATTAGTTCTTACAAGATTTTTAGATTTGATTACTTTCCGAATAATAGTATAAAACAGCTTAGACACTTTTTGATTAATATGAGGAGCCTCTGTTCAAAACCTAGAACCGAAGTGCCAACTGCCACACCACATAAAACTGCAGTAACAAAAGAAATGGAAACGTTAACTTTTTCGAGGCAAAGATTAGCATTTTTGGTGGCGTGTACAGAATGTAGGATGAACAGTGTAGTTGGAGATGGATTTGGCACGAATGTTTCGATATTGAGGTTCGTAGGTTTGGTAGGATAAATAATGGATTTTGCTACCAGGGATACGTTCGTATGAGTTTACAGATTGTAAAGTGAATGTTAGTTTAAGAGACGGTTAAGTATATTTAGTTTTGGGGGTGGATACAGGAATACCTAGGGGATGAAATTTGGTTATCAAGACGTACACCTACTGATCTTTCGAAAATGGGGAAGAACCGAAACGGAACTAGAATTAAAAATAGCCTTACACATTATATCCCTGGAGAAACCATAAGAAGCTTGATTAAAATAAACATAATTTTCCTTTTACTCGCAAGTAGTCCCTCTCTTACGGTATTTTTCGCGCTTTCCGTCTGTCGCTCTTATATTTTTTCTCAGAAGGAAAAACCCCGAGGTTTCTTTATATTGCTGAAAATGAGTAAGGGAACACCTGTTTGCGGATTTGTAATGAGATCCTGGAGGTAGGCATGACAAAAGAAGGCTCTGGAGATGAGGAGGCCTTTGTTGAAGAGAAATTATAACCAGAAAAAAGGGACTCGCTGTCGGCATTAAGTACTGAGAGAAGTCCATGCCTCCTGTTCAGGCGATTGTGAAGATGTGCAATTGCGATTTAGCTCCCCCATCTCAGTCAAAACCACAATGCTCGTTCCAACGCTCGCTGCGCCGATTTCTGTCCAATATAAATGTATTGTGAAGACAGAGAGATTTTCATCGCAGAAGTTTACGGCATCCCGTGGTTTATATTCGATTCTATACCCACCGCTGAGCGAGAGATTGGCCTACCTACCTAACATAAATATGACGGGATAATGAAACATCTAATAACTTCAGGGTTCAGTCCTCTTCACTACAACATAATCTGAGATCACGGATTCCACAGAAGCGTTTCTGTGATAATTCCAAGATCACAATCAACGTCCCGTTCCTGTATCGAACCCGACAACGCAGTTTTATTGAGTGGTCAACCGGATTTCAGAGCTCCACGATCCTGAAGGATAATGCTTCCATGATTCCTCATTATCCTTGTGAAACCATATAGGGGCAACGAGATGCTTGAGCCTACCGCTGCGCGAGTCGAATCGAGTCCTACATAATTTATCAGGTGCTAATGAAGAGATCAACAATAAACTCGGGTATTAACATTCCGATGCTCGACGCTTCTCGCGTTTTGTTTCGAAATCCGTGGATGGGAGATTTACGATCGGATTCCACGATAAGTCGTGCTCGATTGTCTGCCGGGCTACAACTGCCCTTCGTTCCTGTGCAACGTGCCCACACAAAAATTTGTGTGGTTTCGTTAACTTTGAACCTCCAACTCTTCAGTGGATGGTGGGGGAAATGCGGCAAATATGGGCTATGCATTTTCAACTTGATGCAGCCGGGCAAAATCGTAATAATAATAAATCATAGTAATATAACAGAGCCTCTCTCCATCTACAGGGTGACAAAAATTTAATAAACCAGCACGTTATTTCTCTTAAATTACAAGGTAAACGAAATCGAACCAAGCGGAAAACGTGAGCAGGGCGCAAAAATGTGGTTTTGTGGTACAGGAACCCCCATTTTTTACAGTAGATTCGGATTCTACGAGTAATTTCACAACAAATGTACCCCCGTGTGTAAAATGAGCGCAAAACCAAGAGTTTCCTTCTGCCCTAGTTTAAAAGGTCAATTCCTTTTTTTTTAATTCTTTTCTTTTGTATTTTCTATTCTGAAATGTATTCCTTCGCCAATACACCGATCCCCCCCCCCCCCCCCCAAATGTCTGTTTTCTGCAATAATCCCCATGGTACTGAGTTGAAACCAAAAACGAACAACAACACATGATTCAGCATAACCTTAAATGCATGTTTCTGAATGAATTGGAAGTTGAATACATTCACAAAATCTTACTTTTTCGCGTTTACGCACTTTTGCGCTTGTTTTGCGCACGTTTTTACGCATCAAAAACAGAGGGAGATGGCTGTCCACTGCACAGTATGGCGTTGGAATAACTAGGCGGACACCGACGTTATGCAAATTCTACGAAACTCAATAGTCCCTCTTTGATTTGGTGTACTTCCCTCATAAAGAATCTTCCATAAATCCTTCGTCAATGTCGGATTTTTCAATGGCCATGATTTAGTCAGCCAATATCGGGAGATTGAAGGCATAGCTCCTCCGGCTATGGAACCGAAGGCAAATTTATCTGGGTTCGCCATATTATAGGTATAACTGGGAACAAAACTGCAAACTTTCAGACTGAGCAAGTTGAATCACCAGCACAACCAGCTCCTTAATTAGTGTTGGTAAGGTATTGTCGGGGGTTTAACCAGATTCTTCAACTCAGGAAATCAACTTTCCATAATTTATTTTCGGCGTTTCGGGCCAAAACTTGGCTCACCCTCAGGTGGAACCTGGAAACTATGCCTCATAGAAAAGCAGCTTTGCAGTCAATGGAAAATGAAACCAACCGACTCCACGAACTACATATTTCTCATGTTTTCCCCTACATATTTATAATAATACACTAGCGGCGATGATAGAGAAGGTGTTCGGGATCTAGCAAGTTAAAAATGTGTCTTTTACACACTGGTGAAGTTGCCTGTGAGTTATGCCGAACATGTTCAAGGAACCATCCCAGGCCAATGTCCACTTTTTTCAACTCTCACTTAATACCAAAATCACAGTTCTTCCCCACCGGTTTCAATGTCTTTTTAGGCCTAATGGAATTTCGAGCTGGAAATCGGCTCCTTACAGCGGGATTAAACCTCCAACAACCTCCGAGCACCAGTACAGTTCACGTTTAGGCTTCTTATACAATCCTACAAGCTTGTCATATTCATCAGTGTGAGAGGTATACCAATCAGGAGGTGATTCATTTGTGAGCAGGTACGTCTTGTAATTCAGATTCATGTTGTTGGAGGGAAAATATAGAAGTAATTTATATGAAATTAACATTTAATGATTTGTGTGTGACATAATACGTCAGAGTGGTAGGTACCTAATATTTCATCTCACTCGATGTACTACAAATATTACGTACCTGCAGGTGTATACCTTCCCAAAATACTGAACGCATCAAATGAAAAATTCGTCGACAGCTAATATTTCATTTAAAAGGCGAGGAAAAACACGTTCAAATAAAATAAAAGCGGAAACCGGTCGCAATAAAGGTTTTGAATTATTGCCAGGATTAGGAGACGGAGGTGGAAAGGTTTTGGAGGGAGCCGGCTCGGGAGGTGCCCACGAGTTTGCTTGCCAAATCACTTCGCCAGGTGGAAGGAGCTGGTTGGATCGATATTATGAGCTGGGAGACCGCGGCAGCAGGACGCCGGCCTCCACCGTATGAAATCCCATGACGACTGGCTAAAACGATGAGACACCACCGAATGGATTGAGACCGACAACGGTGAGGATTTCAGCCGGTGGACTATTCGCAGAGAGCTGAACAATATTCACAAGAATCAACCGATCTTCAACCAGAAGAACATGGATCGTGTTGTACAAGAAGTCTTCCCTCTTTCAAAGTAGTACCGAGACCCCACGGTCTTTCAATACCTGGTCACTTGCAAATATCCATGTACCTACGTAAATGTTTATTCGACATAATAAAAGAGACCGGCCAGGCTTCTGATGGCATGCGTCACACATATATGGTGATTTTCCAGGAGAACAAAAAAGTTATTGGGGAGGGGGAGGGTGTGCAAATAGGGGTTACCAAGGTTTCGTCAGAGGTTTTTGTGAACACGAGCTTGTGAGGTATCGTTTTCCCTGTTTTTTTTGGGCGAGAAGACCGAGTATGAAGTTGACTTTGATCAAAGAGTGAAGAATTGAGGTTTTAACGAAGGTTTAGGTCCCGAAATTAATTTTTATGAGTCACCTGGGAAATTGTCAGGAATCTGGAATTTTGTATAAATGAACAATAGAAGTAGTATCATTCTGGTGAATCAAGACAATTAAATGGCACTATCAATGCAATGTGGAATAAACAAAAAATAAAAAATAAACCTTTAGCTTACCACCGATTTATTTAAAACGAAGCTTTTCGCTCGAATTCTGAGCATCATCAGGTAGGTACTGATGGCTTGCCACAAAAGGTGTGAGATTAAATTCGATGAATTGATGATGCACTATCAATGATCAAAGATAATTTGTTAAAAAAAATAGGAGCCTATATTTTTGGGGGTAAAAATTAGTGGAAACCATCAAAAATGGATATTTCAATTATGAAACAATAAATGAACTGCTAAAATTTCGGTGGGTATGTCCAATAGAATAATCCACGCGACAAGGGCATTGCAGCGTTTTTGGACAGAAATAACAACAGAAATGTGTACCATTTGGTGGTAGGTTTACGCTAACCTTAACTCTGAAATAGCAGGTAACAATAATTATATTTTTCTAGGTACATTAGTTTACTGTTACGAACTTGACTGAACAGTTTTAATAGGCAATCGCACTATTATGGGAATAATTATTATAGGAACTCAGAGAAAGAACACGGAAGTCATAAAACTACATACTTGTACTTATTTTTTTAAATGCTAAGTTGGCTGCGTTTTCAAAACAGAACAAGGTACTTACTTAGGACAAAGTAATGTAGCAGCAGATAGGAAGTAGACTAGTGGGTAAGATTCCAGCTGACACTAGAACCTACCCCTAACCCCCCCCCCCCACACTACCAGCCTTCCTTTTCCTTGGCTTTGATTATTTGATTATTAACATTCGTCTCAATCTACTTCATTCTGCAGCTCCTACTAAACAATGAACGAATGAACTATTTTGATTTGTAAGCCGTCCTAACTACTTGGTTCGAAATGATGTTTTCGGCGTTTTTCCCCTTGGTCAGGGAAAGAAGGTATTTTGCCCATAATTTTGGAATTTTTAAAGAATATAGTAACCAAAAATAAAGTACATTACTTTGAAAAAAAAGAAAAAAACCACAGTCATGCAGCATGGCTATAAGAGCGAATTTTCGAAGTTTTCGGCATCTTCCTCCTCCGCCTAAAATTTTCTGAAAATTAATTTTCGGCCAATGTTTTCCCAACTTGATACCATACAAAATTAAAACAGGAGTAGTTTTACGCAAAGTAATATTTGGGGTAGAAGGAGGGGGAGGGGGAAATCAAAAATGTTTTGAATACCAGAAGTTCCATTTTTTGCCGAGTAACACCTCGGTTTGTAGATTTTCCAACGCTGAACACGATGGTGAAGTCAGAATTGCGATATCCCATTCCGTTATCAGATTAGAGCAGACGAACCAGGAAGAACATCTCAAGAAATAACCACGTTCCTTCATCTTCAAAGTGCTCCAGTTTGAGAATGGAATGAGATATCGCAATTCTGATTTCACCATCGTGTTCAGCGTACAAAAACCTTTAAAATGAGGTGTCACTTGTCAGACTTTTTCATTTTGGGAATTTATGGGTAATTTCCCCCCCCTAAAACTCCCCAAAACTCCCCCTTAGGGTGACCCGATTCTGCCCATCTTCAAACTTAGCCTGTCGATTGCCAAGACAGATTTTTCGTGCAAATTTGAACTTTTTATCTCAATTCTTTCGAGAGTTATCGTCTGGAATGACACATACATATATAAATATATAAATATATAAATATATATATATATATATATATATATATATATATATATATATATATATATATATAATTTTTGGTGTCTTTCGGCAGGGAATTCAGGATGGTCTGAAACGGATTTTGGTATAAAAATCTTTCGGAAATTCGAGTTTTAAAAATTTTGGACCGAGAACAATAGCTTCCTTTTCTTCGAAAATTCGCTAAAAAGTACGTCTGGCAACCCTGAGGGTGACCATATTTTCCAACACGAAAAGAAGGACCACTAGAAATAAAGGCACTTAGAGTAGATCACAACGTTGTAAGTACCTACCTTCATTTCAGTTTCTTATTTTACGTGTATGTGTAAGCTGATGATTTTTTGTGGACATTCGATGTTATGTATGAAGAAAAAGACAATATTTATCGCACAAAAGCATATAGGTGCGTAGGTATTTTCGAAGATTTAAAATTGGATAATAATTGAGGACATCCACCTGAAGAGTAATTATAAAGTAAAGGAACGAAAATTATACAACTTGACTAAGTAAAAAATCAAAATATTCTCTATTTCAACATGAATCATTCAAAAAAATATAAATCAAGACAAAATTGAATTTAAAATGTCAAGAAATTCAAAATGTCCGCTGGCCAAGTTTTAGTTTTAGTTGTTTTGGCCGAGTTTTTATTATTTTCAATAATAAAATGAAAGCTTAACCCTCAAAATTTCACGGTTTCCGTGTAAAGGTACGTATAATCCGAAAATGGAATAAAAAACGCTGCAAATTATTACACAACGGTTTTTATTTACATCACTGTTTTCTGCGGTCAATACGTACCCTCGAGCTCCAGCCCAGGGAAGCCCTAAATCGAGTACTGGAGCCGGCCCGGGAATTATAGTTCCATAAACATGCGGTGGAATAAAGAATTCTATCAATAATGGTACTTGTTGTTATTCATGAAGCATACCTTTGTACAAATGAAAAAGTACCTACCTAACAGCTGAATTCGAAATAACCATTATTCTTCAAATGAAATAATATCACGGAACAACCAGCTCGATTTCATACAGCCATCCGTGATTATAATCAGGTGCTCCCTAGCAATGAACGAGCATTTCCGCTTCACTCCGAGCATGGCAGTACTCTATAGTAACAAATTTCATTTTTTACAAAATATAGAAACAACAAAATTGAAGAAAATTTAATCAACTGAGTTTCCCTTACGGAAAGCGCAGGGAGATTACGTGCTTCGCTTGTAAGATCTGAACTGTGCAAATACTGTAAAATGTATACAAAATTTTTGAAAATCAAATCAATAGCTTACGTAAATTTAAGACGATTTTATTCGAGCACTTTTTTCTCAAAAATGCTTCCTTGATGAGATATTAGCGGGTTTAAAATCGATTTTTGACATTTTCAATTGCTTATATCTCATCAAGGAAGCATTTTAGAAAAAAAAAGTGCAGTAATAAAATCGTCTTAAAATCATTCAAAAAGACTAAAGGAAGCGTTTTTTGGCCAAAAAATCGTTTCCTAATTCTCGGGGAAAAAACTGGTGTTACTGTTCCAGTACGCGCTGTATAGTTTATTTATATAGGTACAGAAGTCTACGACTTCAAAAAAAAACTCCTTTTCATTAGCATTACAGATGGCGTAGGTATTTCTGTCTGGGTTCCGACTTCCATCCTCCATGGAACAAAGTTCAGGAACAACGGCCCCTCCTCTCAATTTGAAGCACCACCATACGTTCCCCTGGTTTGTGTGTTCCAGGAAAGCTGGTGGGTCGGGACCGAGGAGTGTGAAAAGTATGCAGTGTGCGAAAAAGAAGTCATTTCGTACTAGAAAGAAGGAAAAAGAAGAAGAAAAAACAGAAAAAATATGTAAAAAAATAAGATAAACCAGTTTGTAAGTAATTTAAGAAGAAAACGGATAGTGAAGGGGAGGGGAGGATAAAATACCTACTGCAAAAACACAAACGGTGGGTACAGCTTCCGTACAAGTACGCAACCACGAGGGACATTTTATGTCTTAGCGCCCCCTCCCGCACCAACACCAAGTACTTCGTACTTAATTGTTTTGGTCACCTAGTCCGAACAGCCTTCACTGCCGTTAGAATGAAGAACGCCTCACCTCGAAAAGTACGATTTTCAGAAATCAGCTTCAAAGTTTTCACCATGAACTTTGCTATAAGTTCACTCTTTAACATTATTACGACCCAGGTTTTTGGGGGTACATCGATAGGAACTCAACTGAACATAATGTAAGACGAAATCGAGAAAAAAATCGATATTTTTATCGATTACTGTCACCTGAGGCATTTTGAGCCACTATTTCGTTATGCTTTTGGAGGTAAAACACCTCACCTCTGTGTGAGGCGTTTCAGTTTCAAAAAGCTTCATAAATGTTTCGAAGCTGCTTTTGGAGGAAGAACACCTCACCCATGCGATAAAAATTCGTTTTCCAAATATTTTTTAGGTAAAAAAATCCTATAAATTAAATAGAAATTATTACCTAATTAAATAGGTCGTTACCTAATCATAAATCAGTATTTTTTTATAATTCTAAGTAATTGCATATTGATATACTATGGTTTTTGATGGTTCTATCAATTACCAACTCACCTGAGGATGGTTCTTCCATTGTTGAACCCCTCTCCTCATATGAAGACAGACTATTATAAATAACAGTAAGTTACGTACGCCGGCGTTGCAGCAGCCAGTCTCCTTCATTTCGACCAAGTACCTAATTGATGGACGGATCCAATTGCGATACCATGATTTCACACCTTCCCCAAAACCATGATGATTTGCACTATTTATAAATCTCACACAAACCTACAACATTGGAGCCATCTCAATAATTAGTATAGCTCATTTTCTCTTCGAAAATTCGCTAAATGATAGCTTGAAGCAGAAGACATGACCAATCCCATGTCGCACTCGTTGAGTAACTACATAATAAAAACAAATATTCACGCACCATCAGATTGGCAAAAATCCATTTATTTGAAGAAGGAAAAAACTGGTTGATAGGTTTCAAAATGAAAATAATGATAATAATAATAATAATACCTAATAATAATTATAAAATCGAGAATATTTATTTCATAAATATGAGAATTCGCAAAGTATTTGGCAACGAATAAAATTATTAATAATAAATAATTGGGTAATAAATGTCATAAATAGGTAGGGGCAACTGGAAAAATGAAGTTTTTGAACAGAACGTAAATTGAAGTAGGTAGGTAGGTGTTATTGAGTGGCTCCTCTTCCTCATCTTCTTGCACCAGATCCCTGGCTTCTTCAGAAATTGGAAGATTTATCCAGAAAATTCTTTTGTGTGGTGGCATCAGTGGCAGAAGTTTAGAAATGATGTCATTCTTCTTCTCCGCAGGAATTCCTCGCATTGTTTCCCGACTGAGTGGCAGGTTCATATTGCTTCCGAGTCTGCGAAGCAGCGGAAGCCTTGTGTTCACTTTCGTGAGCCAAAAAATTTTTGTCTTCAGAAATCAAAATTTCCACTTGCATTTTGCGTTTCAAAGCCTACTGAACAAATTTGGTTCCGTGTCTGTCGGTCTGTGAGTCTGTGAGTCTGTGAGTCTGTGAGTCTGTGAGTCTGTGAGTCTGTGAATCTGTGAGTCTGTGAGTCTGTGAGTCTGTCCGCATTTCCTTGTTACAGCCATAACTTCCACGATTTTGAATTGATTCAGCTCAAATTTTGAGGTATGGTGCGGATAAGGCCCCTTGAGGTCCCATACAAATTTCAACATGATTGATCCAGCGGTACGCCCTGCGCATGCGCTAACGTTAAATTCAACAAACACGCATAACTTTCACAATTTTGATTCAATTTCGCTCAAATTTTCAAGGGTTGTTTGGACAAGGCCTAGTGATTCCCAGTATGAATTTCAGCATGATCGGACCCTTGGTGCGCTCTGCGCATGCGCTGGCGTGAAATAGATTCAATTTCCTTGTTACAGCCGTAGTAACCAAAGATTTCACCCAATTTCAATGTAATTCTCAGGGATTGAGCGGGTAGGGCCCATTGAGGTCCCATATAAATTTCAACATGATAGAGCCACCGGTTCGCCCTGCGCATGCGCTCTGTCTATCTGTCTGTCCTTCTATGCACGGCCAAACGGCTCGACGGATATCGACCAAATTTGGCACGAATATCCAGTAGGCTCCCAAGTTGTGCAACGTCGCATTTTTAATTCCCTGATCATAGCGGAACTATGGTCGACCATGGTCAACTCCTGAATGGCTTGACGGATATCGACCAAATTTGGCACGAATATCCAGTAGGCTCCCAAGTTGTGCAACGTCGCATTTTTAATTCCCTGACCATAGCGGAACTATGGTCGACCATGGTCAACTCCTGAATGGCTTGATGGATATCGACCAAATTTGGCACGAATATCCAGTAGGCTCCCAAGTTGTGCAACGTCGCATTTTTAATTCCCTGACCATAGCGGAACTATGGTCGACCATGGTCAACTTCGTTAATTGAAATGGTAACCCCTATTTTTTATCGCGTATTCGTAATCTACGTGAAATTCTATCTACGATCGACCCTTCGGACTACCCCCGCGGTCGACCATAGCGCATCCATGGGCCCCTCCATGGTCGAATCCCGAATTGCTCAACGGATATCGACCAAATTTGGCACGAATATCCAGTAGGCTCCCAAGTTGTGCAACGTCGCATTTTTAATTCCCTGACCATAGCGGAACTATGGTCGACCATGGTCAACTTCGTTAATTGAAATGGTAACCCCTATTTTTTATCGCGTATTCGTAATCTACGTGAAATTCTATCTACGATCGATCCTTCGGACTACCTCCGCGGTCGACCATAGCGCATCCATGGGCCCCTCCATGGTCGAATCCCGAATTGCTCAACGGATATCGACCAAATTTGGCACGAATATCCAGTAGGCTCCCAAGTTGTGCAACGTCGCATTTTTAATTCCCTGACCATAGCGGAACTATGGTCGACCATGGTCAACTCCTGAATGGCTTGACGGATATCGACCAAATTTGGCACGAGTATCCAGTAGGCTCCCAAGTTGTGCAACGTCGCATTTTTAATTCCCTGACCATAGCGGAACTATGGTCGACCATGGTCAACTTCGTTAATTGAAATGGTAACCCCTATTTTTTATCGCGTATTCGTAATCTACGTGAAATTCTATCTACGATCGACCCTTCGGACTACCCCCGCGGTCGACCTTAGCGCATCCATGGGCCCCTCCATGGTCGAATCCCGAATTGCTCAACGGATATCGACCAAATTTGGCACCAATATCCGGTAGCCTCCCAAGTTGAACGTAGGCGCATTTTTAATTCCCTGACCATAGCGGAAATATGATCGAACATGGTCAACTCCTGAATGGCTTGACGGATTTTGATAAAATTGGGCACAAATACCCGGTAGGGTATGGGATTTTTCCGTCGTTTGTTGGTTCCACGATACTACGTACAGCGAATCTCGGATAGCGAGCGAAGCGAGCGGTCAGGCTAGTTATGTATAATGGACGTAATGTATTATGGAAGTCATGTTATGTATAATATGTATATTTCATGTAATGTTATGTAATGTTATGTTATGTAATGTAATGTTATGTAATATGTATATTTAACGTTATGTAATGTTATGTAATGTAATGTTATGTAATATGTATATTTAACGTTATGTAATGTAATGTAATGTAATGTAATGTTATGTTATTTTGCTTCCGAGTCTGTTCTATTTTATAATGGGTCACTCTGATTGTGACGAGGAAGCTACTGTGCCATCACCTTGGCAGTGTATTATAATTGTTTTACTGCTGCAGTTGTTGTTCTTCTTAATTTTCTTCTTCATGAGGAAATCCAAAACTTTGAATTCCTCTCGATCCGAATGATTGTTGCTATACATCAACGTAGTTTTCCCCCTCTCCGCCTTCACTTTAACGATGTCATTAAGGTAAGGTCGCTCATTCAATTTCCCAAGTTTGTATTTACTAGAGCGATCTTCCCATTCGAAGAAATCACTAATGCCCATTTCTTTCACTGCTACCTTACCTTTACAGGTTTTAGAAAAAAATGCAGTTTTTGAAGTCTTCAAAATCGTAGACTCTTTGAGCTATCTTATTTGATTTTCTACCTGATGATGAAAACTGTCCGCAGACATAAAGGTGTGTCCCGGTTCGAAATAGTTGATGGTTATACTTTTTGCAGAAATGAAATCAGAGTTGATGATGAAAACCAAATATGTGAAAAGAGCCCAATTCTTGTTTTGGGCCGCACAATTATCGAGCCAAAGTGTAATATAATCTGCATCACGTTGAGATAAAAAGAATGCATGAAAAGAGCTTATGATTTCTTCTTTCTTCCTCCCAGCACATGCTTCGTGCCAGACTACAGCTAAAGGCTGCAGCCATGGCTGAGACTGCTCTCCAACGGGAACAAAACTTTCATTAAATGCAATTATCCTCCTGGTGAATAGGACTTCCTTGAATGACTCCATTCGTGGTAGCATAATAACTTTCTGAAGATCAGCCGAAAAACAGACACTTTTGGAGTCCATTTCGTAGAAGTGGTCGCATGTTGAACGTACAACTGTCTCGCTTCTTTAGCATGTTTCTTATGTTTTATCCAGTCGCGGCACGTCTCACAGTCGTTGATCAGCTGTTCATCTGTACACTCCTTTTGTATAGCCACGTGTTTTTCGTCATGCTGGTAGTACTCTTCGCATACGCCGCACTCTTCGTGTCCCAATTTAGCGAAAGATATGTTCATTTTGTTCACGACATCGCGATATGTAAAGTAACTACATTTTACTGTTGGATGCGACTCTTCAAATAAGGCGTGCATACTTCGTATGGTCATTTCTGATGACAGGTACAACCTATGTGGTGCGTGTTTCCGCCGATAGTGACTAATACACGGGTTGAACGAGCGTATGTGTCTCTCAACCATTTCATGGTTCACTTTGTTTGGTCGAGTGCCTTTCTTCCCCCTTTGATCCTTAATCGGGGCAATTCGTGAAGGGATAGTTCCTGGCGCAAATAGACGTTTTAATAAGGTGTTATTGTTTTTTTTTTTTCAGCCCAAGAGTCGTGAGAAAGAAGGTTCGGCACACCTCTTTCGATTGTCCATTATGTTTCAAATAGTACTGGAAACGCTGAGATCTGGCGCCCGACGGAATTTCAATTTCGGAAACTTCAACGTGATTGTACACTAAAGTGCTCCTCTCTTCGAAATTCAAATTCCAGAACTGTTGATTGATGTCGGCTCTTCTTTGCTCTGATATTTTTTGGCGACAACCCTTTGAGCACTTAATGTCGCATGGAGGGAGGATAGCGTGGGACTCTTTTATTTTGCTTCCGAGTCTGCGAAGCAGCGGAAGCCTTGTGTTCACTTTCGTGAGCCAAAAAATTTTTGTCTTCAGAAATCAAAATTTCCACTTGCATTTTGCGTTTCAAAGCCTACTGAACAAATTTGGTTCCGTGTCTGTCGGTCTGTGAGTCTGTGAGTCTGTGAGTCTGTGAATCTGTGAGTCTGTGAGTCTGTGAGTCTGTGAGTCTGTGAGTCTGTCCGCATTTCCTTGTTACAGCCATAACTTCCACGATTTTGAATTGATTCAGCTCAAATTTTGAGGGATGGTGCGGATAAGGCCCCTTGAGGTCCCATACAAATTTCAACATGATTGATCCAGCGGTACGCCCTGCGCATGCGCTAACGTTAAATTCAACAAACACGCATAACTTTCACAATTTTGATTCAATTTCGCTCAAATTTTCAAGGGTTGTTTGGACAAGGCCTAGTGAGTTCCAGTATGAATTTCAGCATGATCGGACCCTCGGTGCGCTCTGCGCATGCGCTGGCGTGAAATAGATTCAATTTCCTTGTTACAGCCGTAGTAACCAAAGATTTCACCCAATTTCAATGTAATTCTCAGGGATTAAGCGGGTAGGGCCCATTGAGGTCCCATATAAATTTCAACATGATAGAGCCAGCGGTTCGCCCTGCGCATGCGCTCTGTCTGTCTGTCTGTCCTTCTATGTACGGCCAAACGACTCGACGGATATCGACCAAATTTGGCACGAATATCCAGTAGGCTCCCAAGTTGTGCAACGTCGCATTTTTAATTCCCTGACCATAGCGGAACTATGGTCGACCATGGTCAACTCCTGAACGGCTTGATGGATATCGACCAAATTTGGCACGAATATCCAGTAGGCTCCCAAGTTGTGCAACGTCGCATTTTTAATTCCCTGACCATAGCGGAACTATGGTCGACCATGGTCAACTTCGTTAATTGAAATGGTAACCCCTATTTTTTATCGCGTATTCGTAATCTACGTGAAATTCTATCTACGATCGACCCTTCGGACTACCCCCGCGGTCGACCATAGCGCATCCATGGGCCCCTCCATGGTCGAATCCCGAATTGCTCAACGGATATCGACCAAATTTGGCACGAATATCCAGTAGGCTCCCAAGTTGTGCAACGTCGCATTTTTAATTCCCTGACCATAGCGGAACTATGGTCGACCATGGTCAACTCCTGAATGGCTTGACGGATATCGACCAAATTTGGCACGAGTATCCAGTA
The DNA here is from genome assembly GCA_954871275.1 of Leptopterna dolabrata. Taxonomy (NCBI): domain Eukaryota; kingdom Metazoa; phylum Arthropoda; class Insecta; order Hemiptera; family Miridae; genus Leptopterna; species Leptopterna dolabrata. The sequence goes on from OX940985.1 coordinate 21,204,315, forward strand.
GGCTCCCAAGTTGTGCAACGTCGCATTTTTAATTCCCTGACCATAGCGGAACTATGGTCGACCATGGTCAACTTCGTTAATTGAAATGGTAACCCCTATTTTTTATCGCGTATTCGTAATCTACGTGAAATTCTATCTACGATCGACCCATCGGACTACCCCCGCGGTCGACCTTAGCGCATCCATGGGCCCCTCCATGGTCTAATCCCGAATTGCACAACGGATATCGACCAAATTTGGCACCAATATCCGGTAGCCTCCCAAGTTGAACGTAGGCGCATTTTTAATTCCCTGACCATAGCGGAAATATGGTCGACCATGGTCAACTCCTGAACGGCTTGACGGATTTTGATAAAATTGGGCACAAATACCCGGTAGGGTATGGGATTTTTCCGTCGTTTGTTGGTTCCACGATACTGCGTACAGCGAATGTCGGATAGCGAGCGAAGCGAGCGGTCAGGCTAGTTATGTATAATGGACGTAATGTATGATTGGTGTCATGTTATGTATAATATGTATATTTCATGTAATGTTATGTAATGTTATGTTATGTAATGTAATGTTATGTAATATGTATATTTAACGTTATGTAATGTTATGTTATGTAATGTAATGTTATGTAATATGTATATTTAACGTTATGTAATGTTATGTAATGTAATGTAATGTAATGTAATGTAATGTAATGTTATGTTATTTTGCTTCCGAGTCTGTTCTATTTTATAATGGGTCACTCTGATTGTGACGAGGAAGCTCCTGTGCCATCACCTTGGCAGTGTATTTTTTATTTTTGTTTCCATCTTCAGTAGTTTTGCAACGCTCCTGTTTCTTTTTCGGTTTCCAGCTGCCTCATCAGGATCATTGGTTCCGGTATCCATTTCCATCTCTGGGGCAAAGAGAGGTTGGTGACTCTCAACAACACCATTGTCAGCAGCAAGTTCGACTTGGTCAGTTGATGAAGAGCAGCTGGCGACTTGGAAGCCATTCATAGCAAAAATTTCATCATTTTCCGAATGAGTGCGAAAGTCGCGAGAGGTTGAAGGACGAACGCCGTCAACGTGCTGGGTTGAAAATACATGTTCATTGGGAAGGCAAGAATGACGTAAGAAAAAATCACCATTTTGGTCCTCCACCTTACCCCCTGACTCTGTGAAACCTGTATCATAATATGTGCCCTCCGATGCTGCAATGGGTTCTACCGCGATACCCGGGGATTTAGAAATTGTTTCCATTTTTTTCAAGAAATCGCGAGCTTTTTCGAGTGCAGACGATAATTTATGATTTCTGCTTTGACCCGAAATAGTTTTTACGACCTTAGGATGGTCTAAGTTAATGAAGGTACCACCAACCTCATCTACAAACGTGTCTTCAGGCTCTGCATTTTTCACCGGCGTCAGATTGTGTATTTCGTTGGGAGTCATCGAGATGCCGGTATCGATCGTTTCGTGATTACAATTATAACGGCTGGGGCTGGGGTATGCATTTGAAGCTGAAAAGAAGTCTAGAAGTGATTCAAATTGTTTCTTCTTACCTCCGACGACTAAAGAAGTTGGGTGGATGTCTTCCCTGGCCACTGCGCCGACCGACTGAGGAGCCAACGCGAGAGCCACCATGGATTTCCCACGTGACTTCATAATTATTAAATTTAAAATTTTTCAACACTCTTTTAAAAACTGGAATGGATGCCGGATGCGACTGACAAGCAGCTTATCAGATGGAAAGAAGGCCTCAGCCCCGGTCAGCTGTGTTAACAATTGGAACAAAAACGCCTTGCGGAAGCCAATAAACGCCTCGACTAGAATTTGAAGCCGACAATTTGAACAAAAAACACCTCAGCTCGAATTTTCAACGAGCTGAGGCGTTTTACCTCCAAAACAGGCAACGAACTACACAAAGGTGAGGCGTATTAAGTGCTAGGCTGAGGTGTTTTACCTTAAAAAACAAGTAGGTGAGGCGTTTTTCCTCCAAATAGAGCACTTTTTTGGTTTTACCCCCTCCAAATTCAACCCCTTCCAGGTCGAATTTCGAAATTTCGATTTCACCATTGAAAAGATGAGGTAAAAAATATGGGGATTACGTAATAAAAAAAAAATCGAAAATTTTGAGGTGCGGCGTTCTTCATTCTAACGGCAGTTCAGTCCCAATTAGTTCGGATTAGCCGGACTCCACTTACGTAAACATTCATTTAAACAATCACGCTCATACCGCAGCTTGTTGGCCACGCAGTCCGCAGTGGTTAACGTAGTATGGTTAGGTAAATCGAGAGCTATCCAACGAGTGGTGAACGATTTTTGTACGATGATAACTGGCGAAGATAAAGTTCCGTAGCAACGAATCGGTTGTAAGCGAAAATCATCAGAAATATTTTCGTGACGTTGTTTCCGTTGCATGTCTCCGTTGCATGTCCCGCGTTTCATTTTCGAGTTTATGTAGCAAAGTAAAGACATAAAATGTCAAAAGCTTATTTTTCCGGTCCCTTTAATTTGTTGTCCTTCTATTTTTCCGCACAAATTCTGGAGCCCCTCGAAAGCCGGCGCTCTGGGAAAGTGCTATGTTTGCCCAGTTTGTTGCCAGTGGTTTGCAAGTCATCCGCAAAACACAAAGGGAACAAACCTGTTATGTTTCTACAACAATACCTCATGAAAAGCTATATATGGAATAATATTGTTACACAGAACGCCTGTATTATTACATGTTAGGTACCTAAAAGCTCCGTAGAAACACCAGATGGTAACCACAGGATGGTAGAATCAAGTTCATGATGACGTGATGGTGCCCGACAGTCAAAATTAGTTGAATGGCTCGGAGCTCTTGCATGTGTCTGATCTCCACATTTTCAACTTCAAAATCGGATTCAGCGCCTCTGCATGTGGTTGTTTGTGGGTAAGTGTACTAATCCGTGTACAACGTTCAAAAAATATTTTGAGGGGAAATAAAGGTTTTGAGGATCGATTTCTATTCACCATGAAGGGAGGTACTGAAGGTCAATTATTAGGTGAATAGAGGCTATCAAGAATAGGCTTAAAAATCGACATTTCTAGCCCATTTGTTGAAGTTTATCAACAAAAATGTTCATGTTCTTGACGAAATTTTCCTTATTATAAGAAATGCATATGGCACTAAATCACTTGTGAGGTTCAAAAAGTGAAATTTTCTAGTTAACAATGGTAAGATGGTGGTGGTATGGAAATGGTACCTTGCTACCCGTTGGTTTTATATTCGTCACAAATAACTCGTGTACTTTTGCTCATAGCAATACTTCAAAAACTACACATTCCAGTTAGTAGATACCAGTGCTCTTCAAGGGCTCGGCTTCCACATAGTGTGATGTTTCGCATCTGATTTCAACGAGAAATGCAGCGATATCAACACATTAATGAAGTCCATCTGCAGGCCGAAAATCCAGCACTTTTGAGCCTCCCACGCCTTTGTCAGAACCTAACCGACGTCGGCCCTGATGACAGACCGTTCTGCCAAATTATGTTCAGCCTTTAATAGCTTCCCATTCCCTAGACGGCGTTTTTGTCTGGATTTTTTTCCCCCCTTTCCAAAACATAATCACCTTTCCTAGGACATGGTAGGGAAGACACCCCGCCGTGTGGTGTTCGTAGGACAAAAAAAGCCGAGGGGTAGCTTGCTTTTTAAAATTTATCGTATCACCTATTCCGTGTTAATTTATCGTTTTTTGGCGCCCCGACCTTAAACGTTTCACCTTGTGATACAAACGGGACACAGGTAGAAACCGAAAACAAAAACCAGAGTTTTTGTCCCTTAAGGAGGCGTCCCTCATTTCGTAGAGACAAAAGGGCCCATCAGATCGCAACAAGCTATGCGTCTTGTTAACCGCCTTCGCTCCGAATGTTCCAAACTCCGGTTGTCGGATTCCGCTGGACATCTGGAGTCTGAGAGGAATTCGAAATGAATAAAAGGTGAAACTGGGGATGAACGTTCTGTGATGCGATATAGTCGTGGAGTAGTACAACAGGAAAAATAGACGAAACAAGTTGGATGGGCAGGCAATATTATAGTCCTCACTTATTGTAACATGGACGTATAAAGTAAGTTGGTAAAACTATTGGTAAAATATCGATTTTTGATTATCTCTATTGTACCATCTGTGTACCATTCCTCCCACGGCAATGGAATTCACAGGGGGCCGTCTAAGGGCCTACACGCACAATCCCTGGACATTTCACTAAAATTGGTCAAGTAGTTCTGAAGTATTGCTTGCGACAACAAATCGACACCTAACCACCACCTACCCACCAAATCTCAGCTCATTACGACAATTTCTAAGGTAGTTACGATCTTTACAAGGATTTTACGTTTGCGCATGCGTAGTTGAAAGTTACAGAACTTTTCGATGAATTTGATACGGGACCGTCTGTGGCCAAACCCGCTGCTACCCTCAGAATTTCAACTCATTAAGACCATAATTTTGTATAGTTTTGCCCGGGACAAGGAACTGACCGCAGACAGGCAGACACTGAACCAAATAATTATGTTCCTGTTGATGCCTGAAACGTAAAATGCTAGGGAAATTTTCATTTTTGAGGAAATCATTTTTTCGGCTCTTGCACGAATACAAAGCTTCTCTGCCTACGGTAGCAAGGAAGCAAAATTAACCTGAATCAGAAAAAAATTGGCACGCTAATGGAACTTGGTGGAAAAATCTCTTTTGGCATGAGGTTTATGGAACTGAAGAGTCTATAAAAGGTATGTAAGAGGGGAAAAGAAGGGGTTGGGGGGGAAGGGAGGAAAATACCCTTACTTTTCAATTTTACATGTTCTGATCATATGAGGTATCATTTTCGAATGGATTTTCAATGATGAATCGAATGAAACCACTCCCATGGCGGTAGGATTAATAGTTTTCGAGAAAAATGCGGTTGAAGTCCAAAAATCTTGCGTAAAATAGTAATTGCATTTCGGCTAGCTGTGATCGAGTTTTTATCATTTCCGAAAGGTTTTTGCTTGCTGAATTGAAACACACCATCGCCAAGTCGGTAGGACTATCATAGGCAACGTTAACTGTTGTTGAAATGCTGAACCTGCCCTACTCGTGCACAGCTGTTCTGTACGCTGTAGGTGATGAATCATTTTCATGTTTCCCCAAACTGAATGGGTAAGCAGTCCTGGTGATCGCGACGGCAGGTAACTTCTGCTGGGGCTGAAGCGAGTGTAGCCGACCACTCGATGAATAATTCGTCAGCACTTCGACCCAGATTCAAATGGAATACTTCAGTGGAAATGGAAATGCTCCTCGGAGCTCTCAGATCCCTCCCTTGCATCCTCATCGTCTTAGAAACTCATCTACATCACTTATGAATATTCTCCTATCCATAAATCCCACTTTTTCAACGGATGAATAACAGCAAAGGCTCCGCCATGCATCTATGCTGTACTGGGATGAGTTTTAAAAACAATATTCGTTAGGTTTAGTGCTCGGTATTTCCCAGGTTCACCCTCAGAATTTCAAGTCTCAAGACTCAAAATTAGCAGTGTTTTTTCCATTGGGTTTTTAGTAACACTTTTATCAAGCATGAGTGTCGCTATCACAATACTGATTATTAATTATTATTGACTGAATTTTTTCCAGGCACTGAATTGTCAGTACGTATCACTCTTATCAAGCATGAGTGTCATTATCATGATATTGATGTTTTTCTGACCAATTCAGTATCATTTTGTGATATTTATCAAAGCTTGAATTTTTTTTGTATCAACACTTGAAAAAAGTTGCAAATTATTACACAAAGGTGTCCTGATGGCGTGTTGTGGCCTTACGATAGAGATGTGGTGAATGGTTAGGTGTCAGGTTGTCCCCTATGGAGGATAGGTTTGGGTAGGCGGCTAATACTAGTACCCCACAGTTACCACCACAGCAGGCATTAGGTGCTCCTTGGGAGTCTTTTGCTAGCATCCCACGGTTACCACCACAGCAGGTGCTCGATGAAAGAGAGGGAGTGTGTTCCTTGGGAGTATTTTGCTAGCACTACCACCGCAGCAGGGATTAGATACCCCGCAGTTGCCACCACAGCAGGTATTAGGTGCTCCTTGGGAGTCTTATGCTAGCATCCCACGGTTACCACCACAGCAGGTGCTCGATGAAAGAGAGGGAGTGTGTTCCTTGGGAGTATTTTGCTAGCACTACCACCGCAGCAGGGATTAGATAACCCGCAGTTATCACCACAGCAGGTATTAGGTGCTCCTTGGGAGTATTTTGCTAGCATCCCGCGGTTACCACCACAGCGACCCCCGTGGTTACCACCACAGCAGGTGCTCCATGAAAGAGAGGGAGGCACCGGGAGAGAAAGGCTCGAGAGAGAAGTCAAAAGCTGAGCGTTGGCCTGTGGAATGAGGAGCTGGGCTGGCAGGGCTGTTTATAAAGGCCCCTTTCCACCGGTCCCCCGACCATCAAGGCCGTTATGACCATTGAGGAGTATAGCGGTTGATGGAGGGGACCCTTCTACTTTCCCCAGGGTGCTGCTCGTCGTTCTCCTTGTTTATTTGGTTAAATCTATACCCACTGTATAGGAGTGGTAAATGTACAATTCTGAGGGGTACCATGACAAAAGGTTTATTATTTACCTGCATAGATGCCCCTTCTGCGTAGATCACTGTTTTCTGCGGTCAATACCTACCCTTGTGCTCCCCTTCAGGAAAGCCCTAAGTCGAGTACTGGGGCCGGCCCGGGAATTAAAGTTCCATAAATATGCGGTGCAATCAAAAATGCAATCATTAATAAATTATTTATTGTTATTCATGAACCATAACGTTTCTTCAACTTGCAAAAGTACCTATCAACAAAATCCAAAAGAGCCATATCATCCATCATCCATCATTCTTCAAATGAAATATCACAGAACAACCAACTCGACTTCATACAGCCATCCGTGATTGTAATTAGGTGATCTCTAGCGATTTATCGGGGCCGGATGTATACCGTTTCATTCACGATCGTGTTGACGAAGCTTTTCGGTGCAAACGAACGGCTGGTCGTACAATGCTCCGGTGGTCTCAAACAATTCTTCAGTTGGAGATCAATTTAAAAACGTAAAAAACCATACCCTTCTATTGAAAGTTTTCGAGCTACGGCGTTCTGAAAATTTCAACCAACAATTTCATTAATTTTGGTTCATGGTAATTAAGAAAAGAGCGAAGTACGGCGTACGGCGGACGGACAGAATTTTTTAAATTCCATTTTTGGATTCTTCGTACCTTGAAACGGAAACCATCAAATTTTGAGGGGAGGTAAAATTTTTTTTCTTGATGCTCGATCCCAAAGGTTCATTATTGAAAAAGTAAACCAAAAAAGTAAAATTTTTAAACCATGAAAATTTCTCACTGGTTTTTGATACCACTGTATATTTTTTATGAAAATAATCTTATCGCTCCACTACCAGTACCTACCTACTCCATTTAGGGCTCTCTTGTGGGAAGCTCGAGGGTCGGTATTGACCGCAGAAAACAGTGATCAACGCAGAAGGGGCATTTATACAGGTAAATAATAAATCGTTGTGTAATAATTTCCGGAGTTTTTACAGCCATTAGGTTCCTGGGTAGGTATAGTGAAATATTTACTGCGTCAGCCTGTTATTCAGTATGAATCGTAGTCTAAGGTGGAACTCGCATATCAGTTATAGGTATTTTGAAAATTATTAATTACCACATTCTTTATACTAACTTCCGAGTCAAAATAAATTGAAAGTTCCTTTTTTCATAATTCCATCTTTCAGAATTTTATTCTCATTTAGATACTCGCCATAAGGGAGCTTATAAGTTGTGTGAAACCCTCGTAGAGCATTGCATCAGCCAATTCCCCCCATTACATTTTCTCCAAGAACTCTTTCCTTCTGGGAAATACTTTCGAATTTGCTTTGTTTTCGAGCGCAGGTGTTCATTTAACGGTCTCCTTTCTCTACTTCCTGTCGACCCTTGGTCGATCGTGTACATTCATTCCTCTGTAAAAACCTCTGTGTAGGGATGTGGGATGATCAGGCGAGTTTCCGACTTCCATTACTCACATGCATAACACGTATAAATACGCATAAATTTATTTATTTATTTTTATTTAATACATACTTATTATTATATTCACTCTTTCTTATTGTATTTTTGTAATTTAAAAAAAAGTTATTTTACTATTGGACTGCCATTTGCAGTTGTTATAATTTTATTTTATGATTGTGCACAGTTGTAATATGGGGAGCCATGTGGAAATAAAGAAATTCTAATTCAAAAAATGCTATTTAAATTTTGGTTAAAATGTAGGGATGAATTCAGGATGCTCTGAAACGGATTTGCCTGTAAAAAACTTTAAACAAATTTCAAAAATTTCAAAAATTCTGAAAATGTTAGACCCACTGCAATAGCTTCATTTTCCTTAAAAATTTGCTAGTTGCGAAAAAAACCATAACTACTTACCTACAAAAAGCAACATTAAGAAATGAATTGAACTGTTGAACAATCAAGAATGATTGTGGATGGATATTGGTGAGGGGGGAGGGGGCTTTTGGGCATTTTTGTTCGTAAAGTGCTTCTTTGCATGTCTCCTTTCTCGTGAAATTCCCCCAAAAATCCCTCTGCTAAAGAAAAAAAAACCCAAAACCTTTAGATAATCTTATTCCCTTGACCCCCCCCCCCGCCACCATTCAAAATAATAAACCCTAAATCTTTGGGGGGGGGGGGGGGGGGGCACCGATCTTGCAACAACAGTGTGGTGTGCGGATCTCGGTGAGGTTGATCAAACCGCTTGTGAAAGAGTCTCTGAAGGAGATCCCATTCGGAAGACATTCAACACGAGGGCTATTCCTTCTCCGTGGCCATGCGGCAGCGCTAAGTTAACGGTTTCGAATTGTTGGGGCGAGTGCCCGCTAAACTGTGACAAGTGCGAACACCAAGTGAAAACCCCTCGTCGCGCCCCCCTCAAGTCCATTCATCACTGGAAAGACTTCACCCGTTGGACTCCACAGAAGGACCTCCCCCGTCTGCCTTTGAAAAGGAGGACTTCCCGCACAGGGCGGTAGGGACGTGACGGACGGGGGACGGGACCCACGGGGACGGGGGCGAGGACGGGGACTCCCCGAGCCCAGAGCCTCATACATCATCTCCCACGTCCGCGAGACTCAGGTTGAGGCTCCCCCTGTCACATTAGGCTCGCTTTATGTCATCGAGAAGGTATTGCCCCCCCGCAAGTCAACGCTTTCCTTGACAATTGACGAGGGAGGTTACGCCCCATTATTTGCCCTTTAGACTTCGGGAGAGGCCGATAGTCGCTTCCCCTTTCTCATCAGCCCCCGCCAGGCAGGAGAATGGTTCATCAGCTTAATGACAATTTGGAGACAACGCTTATTGTCCGCCGCTTTCCCTCTGCTTACCTGCGGCGAAATAACCCGGGTCAGCAGAAACTTGGCCACCAACTGGTCGAGCTCGTGACCTGGTTAGACCTGCAGAAAACTCACTACTAAGAGGCGGATTTATATGCGCTAAAAAAATCCTAAAATATGTCATAAATATGCATTAAAAATAGAAAATACGCTGTTAAACTTCCGCTAAAAAATCCCAAAATATGCAGTAAAAATGCAGCAAAAACGGGGGAAATACGGGAATAAGCAAAATAAGCTAATTTCTTATACGACTTCCTTTTTCTTATTCTTCGTCTTTCTTGCACGACTTCATTTTCCTTGAAAATTTACTTTTAAAAAATGGCTATTAATACGCCAATAAATAGGTAACTTTTTTTTTCTTTCAATTGCATTTAACTAAGACAAGCAAAATATAAGACGAACAAAAATAAATAAATAAAATAAAATAAAAGTACAAAACAATGTACAAAAAACTTAATGCGGTCACCCCTCTTGAAGTTAATAAACTTGTGCTGAGGAGCGGAGTCGCCGTAACCTGTTTAAAAAATGTTAATCTTCTAAGTCGAATATAAATATATACTCAAATGTGATAAAGAATTCACAAGTATGTGAACTTAAATGGGACGATAAAGATTCCTTTATGATTTATCCTTCAAAAACTCCCCAATTTAAATTTTCGTGTTAATAATTATTTTAAATTCATTAGGAAGGACATCAAATAATTTAACTCCATTATATGAAAAGAAATTTTCTCCTTTAGCTGTAAGACGGAGCGGAAGTTATAAATTAATGTCCTCTGCTAATTTAGAGTGTACAAAGCACAATTTTGTTACACATGTT